>VSWD01000005.1:103438956-103837722 GCA_033119305.1 Pinctada imbricata | reverse complement strand
CCACTCACTAATGTACTGCAATCCAGGCAATTTACATCGCCAACTACATAAATATAACATAACACACAGTAAGGTAACGTCTCTGTAGTCCACTCACTAATGTACTGCAATCCAGGCAATTTACATCGCCAACTACATAAATATAACATAACACACAGTTAGGTACCATCTCTGTAGTCCACTCACTAATGTACTGCAATCCAGGCAATTTACATCGCCAACTACATAAATATAACATAACACATAGTTAGGTAACATCTCTGTAGTCCACTCACTAATGTACTGCAATCCAGGCAATTTACATCGCCAACTACATAAATATAACATAACACACAGTTAGGTACCATCTCTGTAGTGTACTCACTAACGTGCTGCAATCCAGGCAACTCACATCGCCAACTACATAAATATAACATAACACACAGTTAGGTACCATCTCTGTAGTGTACTCACTAACGTACTGCAATCCAGGCAACTCACATCGCCAACTACATAAATATAACATAACACACAGTAAGGTAACGTCTCTGTAGTGTACTCACTAACGTACTGCAATCCAGGCAACTCACATCGCCAACTACATAAATATAACATAACACACAGTAAGGTAACATCTCTGTAGTGTACTCACTAACGTACTGCAATCCAGGCAACTCACATCGCCAACTACATAAATATAACATAACAAACAGTTAGGTACCATCTCTGTAGTGTACTCACTAACGTACTGCAATCCAGGCAACTCACATCGCCAACTACATAAATATAACATAACACACAGTAAGGTAACATCTCTGTAGTGTACTCACTAACGTGCTGCAATCCAGGCAACTCACATCGCCAACTTCATAAATATAACATAACACACAGTAAGGTAACATCTCTGTAGTGTACTCACTAACGTACTGCAATCCAGGCAACTCACATCGCCAACTACATAAATATAACATAAAACACATAGTTAGGTAGCATCTCTGTAGTCCACTCACTAAAGTACTGCAGCCCAAGAAACTCACATCACAATCTACATAAATATGACATAACACACAGGTAACTTCTCTGAAGTCCTCTCACTAACGTACTGCAACCCAAGCAACTCACATCGACAACTACACAAATATGACACAACGAAGAGTTTATAAACACCAAAATATGACAAAGCTATTCTTTCTGGAAAGACAGATTACGACGTATAACAATTTTCGGTCGTATTAAAGCGACAGGGCACACATGTGTAGGATGACAAACAAAGGAGGGGATCTCCAACAACTCCCGGTTGTAGCACCCACAGCAAAACCCCAAAACACCCAATGCAAAAACACAAAGCAGACAAGCACAGAAAGAGACTCATAAGGGACAAGGAACGTCAACGCACAGCACAGAAACATCAAACACATAGGACTACACATAAACCAACGAGGCCAATGGGCAACCGGTGCCGACTTAGGACGGCCATCTGCCACGGAAATAGCAGAAGGTATGGTTATCCTGGATTACGTGCGCACAACCCTCCCACTTTTCCGATTACCCGGAGGTCTCGAAGAACGTACAGTTGTGGTGTAAAACAACCTCCTCACTGTCAGATGACCACACACAAACAAGACCACAAAACAGGGGCCGAAACAACACAGATGAATATGTAAATGGATATAAAAAGAGGGCGTACGTAATACAATCCGTGCTCTGCCGCCGCGAGCTCATGTGTGTTATCACCCGAGGAGTCCGACTGACATTCAGAGAGGACAGGTGGTCGGGGCCCTGTCTTCTCTAAAGAGGTTTGGACAGGGCCCGTCATGGAGTCCCGTCGTCACAGTCAGTCAGAGTGCAAGTTTTAAGAATGCGCTTGTACAAGACTGTAGATTGGTAAAGTACCAAGCCTAGTGTCCGTCTGGTTACATTAGGATCATATCCATGGTATAAAAAGCGTTTGATGATTCTGACGCATTTTCGATAGTGATGTTGTCTATCTTTGATCCTTCTTATCTTGTTAATAATGTCACCATAAAATGCAGGTTGTGAAATACCCAAAGTAATATGCTCTGTTGCCTGTATTGGTCCGAATTTCAGAAGAAGTTGACAATAATTTTTGTAAAATTTCCAGAAAGTCTTTACTAGTTTGTGAAAGCGAAAACCTTGTCCTAAAAGTAATTTGTAAATTTCTACTATGAAAATCCAAAACATCAGTACATGCTCTAGCATGCCGGATGAGTTGTGAAATATAGATACCATAGGACGGTAATCTAGGAACATCACCGTCAAGCCGGGGGAAATTTAATATGTTAAATCCAAAATCATCTCTTTTGTCATACACACTTGTATGGATCTCTCCGTTAACAATTTTGATATTTAGGTCCAAAAATGGTGTTTCTGTGTTTGAAACGTTTGCCATGTTTAGAAGCAATTCTTGTGGATAAATAACATTTTTATACTTTTCAAAAACAGGATTGTCGATAGTAAGAATATCATCCAGGTACCCAGAGGAAGCGAGGAGATCTCCAACAAGACCCCGCTGCAGCATCAACAGTAAAACACCAAAACACCCGATGCAAAAAACACCCGATGCAAAAAACACCCGATGCAAAAAACACCCTAGAAGTACCAATGAAGCATTTCACATCATCATTTTTTCTTTGCTTTTGAAGATTTTTGATAAATTCCTTTTCATACGTGTATAAAAATAAATCTGCAACAAGAGGCGCACAATTGGCACCCATTGGAATCCCTACAACCTGCTTGTAGAGTTTCTCACCAAATCTTACATAAATATTGTCCAAAAGGAAGGACAAGGCAATACACAGGTCATCACATGTCCATGATTTGTATGATTTGTAATCTGTGGCGGAAAAGAAACCCTTCGATTCAGAAGTACAAATATAAGTTTTCCCCTCTCGATCAAAACACCATTTAATGAGTTTGGACAGTCGAGCATTTATTTTGTCGTGAGGAAGCGTGGTGTACATATTAGAAAAGTCGTATGAAGATATCGTATTTGCTTCAAAATTTCTTGATTTCATTTTGTCAATCACATCCCCTGAATTTTTAATAGACCAAAAGAAGTTTACGCCATTCCTGTTCATGACAGTTGCACAGTATTTTGCCACGTGTTCCTTTATAGCCGTGAGTGCTGACGTCAGATTTCTAGACAAAATTGTTGTTGAGCAGTTGCTAGAATTAGTAATGTATCGAAACTTGTAAGGAGACTTGTGAAGTTTTGGTATACAGTATATTGTAGGGAGATCCAATTTAGAAATAGGGATGTTAAAAGAAGAAATTTCACTGTTATATTTGTTCAAAATATTGGGAACACTTTCGTTGCTTTCGATATAAGTATTAGTAGAGGAAAGTTCCGAAACTAAAGTTGATATGTAGTAGCGTTTTCAAATAATTATGGTGTTGTTGGCTGCTTTGTCTGCAGGCACGAAGACATATTTTTCATGTCAATTACGTAACTTGGATTTGAAATATCTTTCAGATTTAGAAATTGGATTTTCTAAAAGATGAGGATTTTTGTGGTAATTATCTATTCGAATATCGGTAATATCCAAAATGAGGTTTTTCCAGAGCATGCGATTCGACTCCTTCCGATTTACACCATCGTTTGGTATAGTTATCTAAAGCTTCCTTTAGCACTTCGCGACATTCTGGTTTATATAGATATTCAGACGTTGCACATTCTCAAGAAGCAGGACATGATTCAAGAATTTTAGGATCTTGTGTAACTTTGTTGTAGTTAAAAACGAAATTTCGAATAGGTCTCTTATATTTGTAACAAATAAGAGGAGGTTCTAAATTTTCAAAATATTGAGGAAAGGCACTTTGTACGCGATGATCCCGAAAAATATTAGAGATGTTCAGAAGATCAAATCCTTTGTTAATAAATGGAATTTTTATGAATCGTCTTTTAGGGGAGGTGTTTTTAACCAAAGGATATAGTTTATTTTGTGCGAATGCAACAATGATGTTAACCTGAATCAATCAGTGTTTCTTAAGAATGCAACCAGTGCTTCATCCAAGATAGATTTTAATTGAACTGCTGGAACTGAAGAGAGATCATGTAGCAGTTCATGTCTGCCGCCGTTGCATGCAATGATCAGTAGATCTTTGAAGGTACGATGCACTCTAGCTCTTTTCCTGAGTTTTTTGTTTCGCCTTTTGCCGTGAGACCTATGCTTCCTTTTAGTGTTTGGGCGGATTGAAAAACATTAATATTTGAAGAGGTCGAAGAATTTAACGTGCCCTAAACGACTCTGCTCTAAGAAATGTTTTCAAATCTATTTAAATCATCGAACATTCACTAGTCTTCGAATTTTACCCAGAAAATGGCGCGTTACGCTCAGAGAGAACTTTCCGAATTTCAAAAACAAAGCAATGAAACTTGTCAAAGCAATCATAAATTGTTGTACGAGATTCCCTCCACACGAAAAGCTTTCATTTAATTTAGTCCAACCTACGCTACTGATCTCGCTCTTATCCCCCACTGACATCTTCAGGGAAATATATATCTTCCAGAACCATCTAATAGCGAGCGGAGCTCGCTGCAAAGGCCCGAAGGGCCTTTGCGAGCGAAGCTCGCCCTTATGGTAACGCGTATACACATATCTTATTGAGAAAATATGCTGAATCAAAGAATGAGAATGTACTACTATGCTTTCAAAATTTTTCGTCCCCTCGCAGACAGAGTTACTGCGGAGATGCTGGATATTGCCATTTAAATTTTTTTTCGACTCCAAGTAGACGTTTATGTTATACTCAATTTTTGTTTATAAGTTAAATTTATTGAAAATATTTTTCGTAAATCAGGTAACGATAAAGCATCAACAAGGCGGCGTAACCACGGGAAATCCGACATTTCCGGTTTTAAAGAGACGTTTCGCTCTGATTGCTTTTCTCGTCTCGGATGGTTTCGTACTGTCTGAAGTCGGAATATGTTTGTTTTTTCTTTTGTCCTTAAGTAATTTATTTTCATCTAGCCTAAATATTATTCTTACAAACTAAAAATGAATTATAAAGAACCAAATTTTTTAAAGAACCGTATTTTAAGCCCCCCCCCCCTTAACATGTTCATCTGCTGGTCTAGATCAATTTTATAAATGCTTCCGTGTTTCCACTCGCCTTATATACCACCTATTTTGGCAATCATCAAACAGAAAGATAAACCATCATAGTTAAAATAAAAAAGAAAGATCTTTTTTATTTTATATACTCTCCGCTCGTACAAAAAGGCTTTGCCTTGATTCATATTAACAAAAGTTTTGAACTACTGAAAGCTTTAATCCAGTGTTCTCTGCCTGCATTACCACTTTTCATTTAGGTGTTTATAACGGAAGCATGGAGGGGATATGTACTTTTTTTTCATTATGTCGTGGCCCCGACATGATTAAAAAATGCACACGTACCCTCTATTCCTCCGTATTTTACAGAGTATCTGAATGAGATAAAGGAAATCCTGACGATAATCTCAACAGCACTCACAATAGAGCATGAAATTGAGCGTCGACGGATCGCTAGCGAGCTAGAAGTTTGACCAAGTGTCCGGGAGGAGTAAGCATCCCCTATTTGGCTAGCCGCATCCGCCGTCGATGTTCACGCGCGAAAATGAAACAAATATCTAAAATGCATGCATTGTCTGAAGTTATGTCTATATAGAAAGCGCTATGGCGACCTTTTTTATAGGAGATGTCTGTCTGATTCCTTTACACACCACTCTTACCAATGTAGGAGTAGAGAGAGGATCGGTGTCCCGTCGATATATATTATGTTCTCGTTGCGTTTTACTCCCCTTGTATCTGCCTATGTTTGATATAACTTTCTATGATTTTTTTTCTCTAAAATGTCTCTGTTTTTACTTGAACAAAAATGTTGCCAATACAGTAAAATTGTATTAGACATTTCCGCAATTTTAGAATAAAAACGATATTCGAAAAAGAAAAACTTATGAAGAGCAACATTAATAATAATAATTTTACCTTTTATTACAAATATATTGCGGTTTTATTGCAGATATTATTTTTACGGTATTTGGAAGAGTGTTGTTCAAATAAAAACATCGTTTTATGTCGGGGTATTTCTAAAATATTCAGAAATGGAAAATGTATCAGTATCAAATTTTTCCAACATGACTTGATACTCACTGTTCAGCCATACCTAAAAAGAGATATCATTCCATTTCTGAAATCTGAATTTTTGAAAAAAATATATTAACCCGACACAAAACGATTTCAGACATGGTCATATCATCCTCGGTTCCCCGGGCTATTTGCTAAAGCGCAAATAGTCTGGGGAACCGAGGATGTGGTCGTACAGACTTTGTCAAAATGCCATGGCTGAATTATATCACTGTCATTGTATAATTCTAGTCTAGCCATTACAACAGCTGATACTTCGTTATCAAACACATTATGAAAATGCACGTCAGTTTTTGTCTGCTTATATTTGCTATTTTTATCGTCAATAGCAACTATTTTCAATAATGAATTGGCACATTTCGAACCTAGCCTCATCTCATTATATAATACTAAACGCCTCCATGATAGAATATTACCCATTTTGTAACCTGTTCAAACTGCGATGGTAGTGATATTTGACCAGGTGTCTTCGCACAAAACGATATACAGTCTAACCTGTCTATAACGGACGGCTCGGGGAAAATCAAATATTGTCCTTTATAGAGAGGTGTCCTTTATGCAGAGGTTCAGTTTGATATACAGTTTGCAATAATTTCCGTCAATTTTTGATAAGTAGTTTTACAATGTAAATTATAATAAAACAGAATACATGTACTAATACATGTAATTGGGTCATGCAGAATTAAATACATGTTTCTCAGATAATTGAGACTACAAAAAAAGGAAATTAAGGAAGGTAGTATATTTTTTTTATCAAGAGTAACTCTTGCAATATAAATGTAAGTAAAGCATTAAGTTTTGCAAACATTTTTTTTTACGTAGGAGAGTGTTTCCCTAAGTAAACTGGGAAATAAAGTTTTAAAATGCCACTTTCCTCCCATTCAGTTTATGAGAAAGGGGAGACGTAATTTATGATAAATAAGTACGCAAGCGCCATGTCACGTACAAGGCTCGGAATGTATTGCGGTTTCTCATCTTGCCTATCGAAATCCCCCGTGAGTAGGTCAGCGTAGAGCGTGTATACGGAAGCCAAGGCTAGCTTGATCGACATTAAACCGCTAGTTGATCGAATTACATGTATGCACTCGGGTACATAAAACGTTGTTGATAAAACGTAAGTTTAAATTCTTACATTTACGGATAACATTGATGTAAGGATTAAACAGACATTTGTCGCGTGTCGGCGGTCCGTGAATACCTCTTAAATCATGAACGTCATTATCAATCGAATCTGAAATATTACAATAAATTCCTGATGTTGTTCAGCATAAATATTAGTATACATATGCTGTTTACATTTATAAAAAGACGGAGAGAGAAAAGAGTATGTCGAACTCATTGTAAAATATCGATCGTTAAATTGTCCGCGACGCGTGCCAGCGTGTGGTCAGTAGCTATACAATAAATGAAGTCGGGATTTAAACTTTCTATTCTGAAACGAAGGCTTTCTATTGTGAATACAAGGCTCTCGTACTCTTTTTTTCCAATATTACACCCTTCATCAAGCGTCAAAGCCTCTATTTATACGTTCTTGTTTTAATTAATGTATACACAGGTAAACATAAATTGGCCACTAATTACCCGTCCCCTAATTACCATTAATTTGTGAAGCCACGATAGAAAAGGACGCGGATCAAAGGATTTTACAAAGGCATTGTGCGTTATCAGAGGCGGAACCGAGATAATTATGTCCGTTACAGGAGGTTATTAACACCGATTGGGGTACCAGAAGGGTGTCCGTTGTCCGGAGAACGGAGGTGTCCGCTATACAAAAGACATTTATAACACAAAAACCGTTGGGGGGAACTGAAATTGTCCGTTATGTACAGTTGTCCGGTATATAAAGGTGTCCGTTAACACAGGTGGGACTGTAGTACAGTGCAGATGGCATTCGTGATCCATTGTAACATAAGCTAATGATTTCTTTCACAGATATAAAGTACATGTGTAAATCTATTTCTCATGATGTTTAAGTAATATTGACGTGTTCATTATACAGTGCGAGCATTTGATAACTAAGTGGATGATCCATAGATACATGTAAGTTCCCTGAAAATATTAGTCAAAATTTTCCTAACCAAAACGTATCATTATATCATCTTCTCGAGACAAGTACAACGTACACTTGTCTTGAGAAAGGAGGGGATCTCCAACAAGACTCGGCTGCAGCACCAACAGCAACACACCAAACACCCCAAGGGAAAACACAGAGAAGACATACACAGCAAGAGACAAGGAACAGTAAACGAGACATCAAACATCGAACATAAAAGACAACACATAAACCATGCAACGAAACCCATGGGCAATCGGTGCCGACTTAGGACGGCCATCAGCCACGTTAGTAACTGATGGTGTGGTTATCCTGGATTACGTGCGCACAACCCTCCCACTTTTCCGGTTGAGAAGATGCATTACATACGCATCAACTCCGATTTCTGTGGAAAAAAAAAATAAAAACAAACAAAAAAGGTGCACTGGCATTTCGAACATGTAATTGGTGCCTCCTGTTGTGGGTTGTAAGTAGGTTTCACAACAAGAAGAATCTTAAACGTCTTCAAATTCAATGGCATCATTTAAGAACAGATGAATTTTCAGCATGGACCAGACATGCACGTTTCGGGTACCTAATCCTCGTCAGTGATCCTCAATCTAAACAATGTAATATTGCCATAGAGTATGAAAGTATTGATGTCCAAAAATGAACCGAAAGACGGGGCAGGATGGGTGGGATATGATGCTACAGGACCCACGTTTTAGACATTTCAAGAAATTTTCATAACAGAAATTTTCGAATGCGTTGAAGAAACGATCAACCGAAGTTGATCAAACTTGGCTACATGTGCCCTCGGGGACTCCTGGTCCACCAGCAGTGACACTCACCAAGTAGTTCAAATGTTAAACGTCTTCAAATTCAATAGCAGAACAGATGAATTTTCAGCATGGACCAGACATGCACGTTTCGGGTACCTAACCCTCGTCAGTGATCCTCAATCTAAACAATATAATATTGCCAAAGAGTATGAAAGTATTGATGTCCAAAAATGAACCGAAAGACGTGTGGCAGGATGGGTGGGATATGATTCTGACTCATGACTCATGTTTTAGAAATTTCAAGAAATTTTTATAACAGAAATTTTCGAATGCGTTGAAGAAACGATCAACCGAAGTTGATCGAACTTATCTACATGTGGCTACATGAAAATAGAATTGCCGATGTTAAGGGAATTCGATGTAGAATTTTAGTCGAACGGTTTTACGAAACTTGTCTCAAACGAGTTCTTTTGAACCATGTGTCATTTTTAAAGCATTGAGTTTATTTCATTCAAGGCAAGGAAAAATTAATGCAATATGTCTTATTATTATGGCAGCTTAAAAAATAGATTGTCGTCTTACATGAATATATGGATGTATAGTCATCATTTATCTTGATATGTTGGAATGAACGAAAGTCCGACAAGAATCTAATATAGAATTGATGCTCAACAACCACAAATCGAAATTTTGAAAGTCAAACCAATTTTATGCGATTTCGTTTTGTCGATTTCATGACAGTCAGATGTATAGAGATATTAACTTATCATTAAAGGTGCACCAGCACGAAATACAGATTTGTTAAACGGTGTATATTTATGGAAGCCGACAAGTCCCAACCAATATGAATTTCTTTCAGTTTTTTCCACTCATTTCGGTCTTTTAATCATGCTTTTTTCTGAATGAATAAAACATACAAGTATACAGTAAATGTATTGAATATTATTATAAATGTCTTACCGAAAAGGATCACCAGTATAGTAACTGACCACAGCATCAACATTTTTGGTAGCTAGTCCGAGTCCGAGTAGAATACAAATGTACCGGGAACCAGGCTTTTGCTCGCTCTTAAGTAACTGGTTTTCGTACTTTCCACTTTTTTATGTCGATCAACAACAATAACTTCTCATTTTGAATTGTATTAAAAATGAAATTTAAGTCCGCTTCATATGCCATTTGAGATCTCTAATTTGTCAAATGATAACACTTTATCAAATTTCATTGATCATACGACGAAACGGACAATCCTCACAAAATATTTTTTTTTAAAATCAATGAAGTTGGACAAAAACAAGTGTACATTTAATAAAAAAGAGAACTTCTAAAATATCATGACTTATTGTCACGAATTATCATTATCGTTATCTGCAATCAGTTTACTTCCGATTTTGGCTAATCAAATTGTATTGACGAAGATTATATTACGTTCTCGTTAAGTAGCCGTAACGAAAGAACGAAGACTACAACCAATGACATTGGACATTAAATTCACATTGCATATAAAAATCATCATCATCATCATCATCATCATCATCATCATCATCATCAACGACAATATTGTCATCATAAACATCAGTTGAACTACAATAACATTATCATGTTCGTCGTTATCGCCTGTTCCGTCAATAGTTATAGACAAAGATTTTTTGTTGCTATTTATTTATTTATTTCATTTATCATTAATACAGAATATAAGCTACACAGAAGGAGAGAGAGGAAGGGTGTGGTCTTTTCAGAGCTGCTCCACCCTCCGTAGACAAAGAGCCATCTGTATGCGTTGTTCCTAGCGTCTCTGCACTGACGGGGCTGTACGCTGTACACAAACTCCCTTACTATATTAATGAACCCTTTCTCACATCCAAACGCCTTGATGATCAACTGGAGACACCTATAGTTGGCGTCTACGTTTCTACAACAAAACAAGGAAATTACATTACCTTTTAAAAATTTATTTGATGAATCAAAAATACACATGTGGATTAATATCAGACAAAGAAAAGAGTTAAAAGCGTTATTTACTTATATGCAGGATTACAGGTTGTTACATTTACAATGAGTTGGTTTTGTACCTGACCAGTCAACAAATATAACACCTTTTGACACAGATGAGATGAAACATAAACTATTATGATAACTAACAAACAGAATCCGGTCCAGTTTCCCGACTCCACGCTATCTGTCGCCAAAGCTAAGTACTTATTATTGAAACAGTTTCTTAGGTAACCATGGAAAGTAGCACTCTTGTTGGTTCCACATTCCAAACCACGGAGGTACGCTAAAATAGAATATAAACAGTAGAATAAGATGAATATATCGATTATCATGGAATGGTTTTACATCTCAAAACGAATATTCATTGTATTATGATCATCAGCAATATCATGCATGCAGGATAAACCCCTGTGACTTTGTTGTATGTCCTTTTTGACAACGACGACTATTCGACAAATACGATATTTCCCATTGGCATAATTATCCAAAAGAACCCCAGATCTATATTATACAATTATTGCACAGTGATGAGGTCGATATGATGATTTATGGAGTGATAAAACCAATATCGACCGAGGTTTTATCACTCCATAAATCATCATATCGACCGAATCACTGCTATAACTTACTGTTTTATAATATACATGGAAACTGGAAAAGAAAAGGATAACTTTAATATATTTCTTCCCTAGCACTGCTCGCTTTCACTTTTATCTTTCAGTAAAACATTTTGTATTCTAGTAAAATGTTTTACACTTCATTTTATTATTATTTTTTTCATTAAAATAATTATGCCAAATAGCATACTCAGTCATGTCAGAAACACACAGTTTGCTGCCGACTACCATTTTCCTCTAATACACAAACCGGAAACGCGTCAATAAGACCGGTTCAATACGACGATTAATCGCAATGACTGCGTTTTGGCTAATGGGGAAGCTTATAAACGGTAACGTAAATTAGAGTATATGATAATTTCTAATATTCACCCACTTGGTAAACATAGCTGAGAGAAAAACTATTATTCAGAACCTTAATCCATGAAGTGAATGTATGAAATGAATTTGTCCCCATTATGAAACATTTCAGAATTCAATGACAGTAAATCAAATACATTCTCAGAGTCTGTAAGAAATAGAAGATATGGGATATTTTCTTCCTCTATAATATCAAGGGTATCAGAATCATAATCATCACATAAATATCTTCTTTGCATAAACCCAATCTAAAGTTTTATATTAGTTCATCTTAGTTTGGTTTTAATATTTTTGCTTATACACCCGAAAGGGTTATAACTTGTATGAGCATCAACCGTTGAAAAATTTGTTTTGATGGAAAGAAGCTGATAAGATAATGGCTGTATTAAGCCCTGAATCTCATCAAGTATTTGTTCTACAAAATGATCTCTACGCAAGAAAAACTTGATCATTACTAAAATGTTATGTATTTGTAGATTCCTCATACAACTTTTATTTTGGTAAGCTTGTTTCTAGATACTTAAATTACAGTCCAAAGAGCAGGGGATAGCCGTGTTGAAAAGAAGATAATATCGATAAAAAAAAAAAAAAAAAAAAAAACGTTGAAAATTAAGAACTACATGTACATATATCGGCTAATATGGATATCTATAAAATTTAAAACATAGTTATAGTCTAAACAAGATACTAGAATTCAAATTTCCAAGAATGGTTTCTACTTTATCCAAAAATTTTAAAATCTTGAATCTAAAATATGGTTGTATTTTATATTCATTGGCTACAAAGTAGGCATTTTACCGCAAATTACACACTGAGCAGAAATAAATGGCACGCTCTTGTTTATTCAAAATCTTGTGCATTTCATGTGAACATGTTTAGAATAAATAAATGAATGACTTTACAAGGGGAAAATGAAACTTTGCTTATATTATGGCTTAAAGCACAGATTCGTAAAAAGCCCCCCTCCCTTTTTCAGTTTTTCGTCTCTGGGGCATCGTCCCCCCTAGCTACAGAACCCCACTTTGTCAAAAGGTGTGTATTAGTGATATACGCCACTTTTACATAAGGTGTAAAAGTGGCGTTCTGTAGCTAGGGGGTAACAATGTTTTAAAAAAACTTTTCCATTTTCTATTGATTTCTATAGAAAAAAGACATATTTTGCCCAAAAATTTAGGAAAACGATGCACGAAAAATCTTATCGAACTGCTGATTATGATGAAACCAAGAATTGGCATCAATTTTGTGAAAGAATTTTCTTGAAGTTCCCATTTTGAAAATTCCACTTTTCAGGGCAGATGATACGCCTGACCTTATCAGCTCCTTATTGTCTTTTGTAAATAAGCCTACATGTACCTTATTTTTTAGGCATAGATAATTCATCATACTTTATACAAAAAGCAAACTTAGAGAGGACCATATTCGATTTCCGAAAGAATGTGAAGAATTCGTTTGTAAATCCATCTTTTCCAGGACTTTTCCCGTTCTTCAATTACTTAATAACAATGATGTTGCCTCAGCGAATTTGATCTCTCCTAGGAAACACGATGCATAATTATTGTTTAATATTGGTTTTATTGCAAACTTGTATTGTTACCACAAAAACCGTCCCTCAATCTTTTGATTTTACCTTTTCTATTATCAAAAACTTTGTAATTTAACCTTTTCCTACGTGCTCTGCAGCATACTGTTTGATTTTCAAAATACTTTCTGTTATCACTCACACACTTCTTCTGCTATCACACATGCCATACATCCTATTTTGTGATTTCACATTTAAAAAAAAAACTGTTACTATGCATACCTTTTCAGCTCACCTGAGCGAAGCTCGAGTGAGCTATTGTAATAGCGTGCCTTCCGTCGTCCGTCCGTCCAGCTTAAACTTTTTACATTTTCGTTTTCTCCTCTGCAACCGCTGCACAGAATCTCATGAAACCTTATCGGAAGCAAGTGCTCAAGGTCCTCTAATAAGTTTTTCGTGCCAATCGGTCAACAAATATGGCCACCGAGTGCTCTGATTGGCTGACACATTTTCGACATCTCCAAAACTGATTCTCGTATAATTTCATGAAACATTCTAAAAGGAAGCAAGTACTCAAGGGCCTCCACCAAATTGTCCACTATCATTCTATCATTCATCTGCAACTCAGGTGAGCGATGCGCCCCCCCCCCCGGGCCTCTTGTTTGTTATTACACATGCCTTTTCTGTTATCATACATACCCTTTTTTTCGTTATCACACATGCTTTTTCTATTATCATACATACCTTTTTTTGTTATCACACATGCCTTTTCTGTTATCATACATACCCTTTTTCTCGTTATCACACATGCTTTTTCTATTATCATACATACCTTTTTTTGTTATCACACATGACTTTTCTGTTATCATACATACCATTTTTGTTATCACACATGCCGTACATCATACTTTTGATCGATAGTAGATCCATCATCAAGGGGTTGACAATTTGATATTCTGTACAAAGATCTAATAAGCCTGAGTAGCATGTCAGGAACTCTTCCTGTTTAAAAGTCCTGAAAAAGAAGACAAAGACTATCAGAAGACATCAAAGCTCATAGGAAACGAAAGGTTGTCACGAAATAGATGAATGAAAGAAAAAATTCATAAAACGCTGTTGATTAATCTGCTTTTAAATGATGCTAATGAATTTGAAGACGTTTAACATTTGTGCCACTTGGTGAGTGTCACTAATGGTGGACAAGGAGTCCCCAAGGGCACATGTAGCCAAGTTCGATCAATTTCAATTGGTCGTTTCTTCAAAACATTCGAAAATTTCTGTTTAAAAATTTTTCACAAATTTCTGAATTTTTCTGGGTCCTGAAGCATCATATCCCAGCCATCTTACTACGTCTTTCGGTATATTTAGGGCATATCTTTACAGATTTTGGTCATTTTACATTGTTTAGATTGAGGATCACTGACGAGGGTTAAATACCCGAAACGTGCATGTCTGGTCCATGCTGTAAATTTATCTGCTTTAAAATGATGCTAATGAATCTGAAGACGTTAAAGATATTAAATGATGCTAATGAATTTGAAGACGTTTAACATTTGCAGCTGTCTGATTCAGTGTCTTATCTATATCTTTAGAAAATGTACGTTTAGATTTTTCAAGTATAGGTCAAAGCCCAAGGAATTTATATAATAAGTGTCTAGTTTGTAACTGGTATGCAACACACAGCCAGTGCTTTATCGTACATATAGGTGTATTGCGTTTGACAGAACTAAAATATCAGCAATCGCTAAATGTGATCAGGGACAAGCAAATAAAAGAGTCGTGTCCAGAATTTGCCTTTATCCATAATTCGACAAGCGATATCGCGATAAAGCAAAATCCTTGACAACAGGGTTGGGTTCGGACCTTGTTCTTGATCAAACCTGGTGATCAGGGACGACAACTACTGCTACTGCTAGACTCGGAGCTGGATAAATAGCTCGACGACGATTTCGACTTGCGTCCCTTTCTTCTTCTTCTTCTTCTCCGACTCTAAGAAGTGCTAAGTAGTTGCATGTCTCTTGTGTGTTGCGTATCCGTAACAAATCACAAATTAGATACTTATTCTATAATTATTATATCGGTATTGTAGGCCTCACACTGTCCCGATTATGATGTCCGATGGACACACGAATATCAAATTTTCAATTTCGTGCGAAGTTACTCCCGAATATGGTTAAGATCCGCTCAGCAACCGATGTTTTTACGATGCTAAAAGATGATTACACGATGTTAAAAGATGACTACACGATTGTATCCGAACCGCTCCCGATGACAACACGACGGGACGAATTTTATCTTAAAACATATCCGAAGGTCATACGAAGGCTTACGATGTATTAACGAAGGCTATTAGATTGCTTCACGACGTCGTATCTAGATGCGATGCATCGGATTATAACCAGGAATGCATCACGTTTTGGATGTTTAAACATTCTTGTTTAATCAGTAGCACAGTATCAATGGTTTCCTCCTCTGTCTTTTATTATTTCTGTCTCAGAAAATACAAAAAAATACCCAAAAGTTAGTAACTCAAATATATGTTATCGAATATCTGAATCGCACTGTCTAGGTAGCAAAGATATATGAATGTTGATTGTTTAGACTTAGGATCACTGACGAGGGTTTAATACCCGAAACGTGCATGTCTGGTCCATGCTGTAAATTTATCAGGTCTTAAATGATGCTATTGAATTTGAAGACGTTTAAAATTTGAACTACTTGGTGAGTGTCACTGCTGGTGGACCAAGAGTCCCCGAGGGCACATGTAGCCAAGTTCGATCAACTTCGGTTGATCGTCTGTCTCTTCAACGCATTTGAAATTTTCTGTTACAAAATTTCTTGACATTTCTAAAACGTGGGTCCTGTAGCATCATATCCCATCCATTCTTCTACGTCTTTTGGTACATGTTTTTCGACATAATAATTTTCATACTTTTTGGCCATATTACATTGTTTAGACTTAGGATCACTGACGAGGGTTTAATATCCGAAACGTGCATGTCTAGTCCATGCTGCAAATTTATCAGGTCTTAAATGATGCTATTGAATTTGAAGACGTTTAACATCTTATCATGCTAGACAATCTTTGAAAGTTTGATTTTACAAGGCATATCATTACAGTTCTTTATGTGAAAGTGTGACTACCAGACGGACAAATAGACAACTGGTTCAGTTATAAGTGACCTTTGCGTAGCAGTTGACATGTATTATTGTCAACCAAAAATTGTCTTAGAATATCACGAATTTCATTTATAAACATCATTGGTGGAAACAAGTTGAAGACGTGATGATTCAATGTAAGAAAGATGAAAATGGATATATGTCACAACAAGATACTAGTATTACCAGTAATTATAAAAAATACTGAGTCTGTACATGCTCTCTTAGATGAATTTAAAGAAACAATGCTTCTGTCTTCTTTTTCCTTATCGTAACATTATCAAGGCACGTCATTTTGCTTTATAATTCATTGATTGTGAACTTGCAAATTGAACTTGCAAATTTGAAGAAGACAGAAAAGATTTTATTTTGATAGATTTAAGTTAACTTAGAAAAATACTTTAAAAATGGCTTTGAATATTATGTATTTGAAATGTTTTGTTTAATATTTGTGTCTGTCATCTTTTTATCGGGATCCCATCTTAACGTCATCGTATTAGAGTACGATGACATTACGACGTCATTTCGATGGAATTACGAGGTTGTCACGAAGTCGTATAGCCTTCCTGACTCCATCGGGAGGTTCTTGACACGTTCGTAATGCCTTCGTATGGCAAAATTTTCCCGATGGTCCCGATGGTAATTCGAAGGAGAAACGAAGATGTTACGAATACGCAAGATGCCTTCTCGATGGTATCACGAAGGGCAAGATGATTACACGAACCTGTTTCGAAGATGGTGCTTCGGGAGTGCCATCGGGAATTTTTTGGCATGCCAAAGATTTTGACTGCACTCCCGAAGTTGTTCCCGAATTTTGACAAATCAAGCCGGCGGTCATACGATGGTTCAAGATGGCCTTACGAATAGCCCGATGATATTACGATCACACCCGAATTTGAAAAAATCCTTTATCGTGTGGCCATCGGCTGCTTAAATCGGGACAGTGTGACGCCAGCATATACGGAGGGATCGCAAAATGTCCACAAAGCACCTGCTATCGGACTCTGAATATGACATCGTAATCAATGACTGTTGCTTTCATGGACCACATCAAAGAGGACTTTGCGCTCCAATAAAAGTGTTAAATACAAAGATCTCTCTTACCTTTTAGTTCATGTCAATGCGGTTTCTAAAATAGTGATACACTTGGATTGTAAGGTGAAAGTAATTTCTTACCCACAAGATTGTATGTAGTCGAGTGGTACGGACAAGAAGCTCTCCAGGTTTGTTTGAGGTATTTTCATGTCGATCATATCATAACACCTGTGGATTCCACTGATCATCATACTACAGTCTCCATTCACCTGCGATGACAATCCTGTCAATATAAAAAGATACAGAATTGTAAGATTTAAACTTTTTTAGACATTGTACGAAGATTTTTCCCCTTTGAAATATGGCCTATGCTCATCGTCTTGCTGTCAATCTGAACACTTACCTGTGATTAAAATGATGAAAATATGAAATTCATATATCTTGGCATCTTGAGGTGACATCTTGTATCAACGTATTTCCGGGAACTCTAGCAAGAAGCGTCATCTTTATACAGGTAGTCCAGTCATTAATCTGACACCAGATCGTTTTCCATGAGAACCGTGATGTTAATCCGAGGAGTGCCACCAAAAATAACATAACACTCTCAGGTTACTTCAAGTATTATTTCTGATTACTGTCCACCTATATTTTACAACATATATCAATAAACCAGAAATTTCGCGAATATCATCATATTTCGCGATTTAATGGTAAAAAAGGGTGTCTTTATTTTCGCGAGTACAATTTTACCCGATTCATAAATTACAAATAATTAGTTAGCGTTTCGTACCTTTCATTGTTGAAGTTTTAGTTTGTTCTATTGTCACATATAACTTTTCTCCAAAATTGAATACTTTGGATTGTATTGTCATTCTGTAAAAGCCACTGTCTGCCACATAATGTAAACTGCACTGTCCCTTATGACTCTAAGATCAAATGATGAGAGAGTTCTATATATATTCAAATTTGTTTAATTGTGTCCGATATATAAAAATAAACTGATAAGAATTTTCTCTCTCACACTTCAAATCATACCAGAACAAAGAAGAATCTTCATTTCATGCACATGTTGTATACTTTCAATGATGAAATTGCCTAGTTGGAGCCAGATTTCAGGCTCTTCATTTTCATCAACCAAAATAGTTTATCCTCATACTTATCAAGATTTGTGAAGTTTTTACAATATCTGTTAATGCATGATAACAATGTCTCTCTTTTTTTCCAAAAGCTGTACATTTGAACAATAAATGAATCTCATCCTCTAGCTTGCTAGGGGTCCGTCGATGCTCAATTTGGTGCTCTTTTGTGAGTGCTGTTGAGATTATCGTCAGGATCTTCTTGAACTCATTTCAATCCTTTAGTTATTTGTTTTGACATTATCTTTGTTCTGGTATGAGTCGGATTGAGAGTGAGTGATTGAGTGCGAAAAAGAGAATTCGGGAGTTAGTTTACCGCCACGGAGATGACCGGGCGGGATGTGCAGTAGTTGCGGAATTGCCGAACTCTGAAAAGAACTTGTTTTATCTGCGATGTGGACATTTCCCAATCTGATTAAAACCAGATCTCTACATGCTCCCGATTTTGTTATGTCGCGTAGAGGATCTGGTATAACCCAGTAGACATCGACGTGCAGGTGACCTTTCTATCTGACCAATCAAATGATCGGCCTGAGAAATGTAATGATGATCGGGGGCATGCGGATGCATAAGAACTTATCCTAAAATGCATTGACCATAGCGCTCAGAACCAGCTGTGTGAAAACATTGCCGCAGCGTTGGTTTACATGAAGACCGCGAGCTTCACCTGATTGGAGTTATTGTGGTCACGTACGATAAAAAAAACAACAACAGTGAACGTGTTATTTTGAAAAATAATTAAACATGGCAAAGAAGACAGAAATTAATACAACCTCTATTCATCATGTTTATATTTCAAAACCGGGAATTTTTCAAAGGATTTATAGAATTTTTACATGCTACACAGTAGCTTGGACTCCCTTCAAATCATGCTATCATTTCATATAGATTTTTGCTTCGATCTTACTGCGGCGACCAGTCCACGAAAGGGCAATGTTACAAATAGAAATAGAAACAGTGACTTTTAATCCGTTCTTTTTCTACATAATTATTTCTCATTAATTCTCATTCTTGTGAATTGAAGGGTACTGATTTTCAATTCGTAGAAAACCATTTGAAGTACTACGTACATATCTATGTTTGATTTTATTATACGATAAGATATCGTACTGCAAAGATCATACAGATCTATGGCTCCGCGTCTTGTAATCTTGTGTAGTGATCCAGATGTGTCTGTCTGATAAGTCGGGAAAGCTGGCCTGTGGTCATTTAATTCTAATTATCTTATGTTGGGCAGAATTTTTGCAGAACCAACTTGCGTTTGATACGCATATGAGGATTGGTTGAAGATTTTCGCTTGAAACTTTTTTGATTGGACAGAGAATTTTCTCCGCTAAGGTTACCTGCACGTCAATGTCTACTGGGTTATACTAGATCCTCAACGCGACATAACAAAATCGGGAGCATGTTGAGATCTGGTTTTAATCAGATTGGACATTTCCGAGTGCAACTGAAGTATAATTTGAAGTGTGAGAGAGAAAATTGTTATCAGTTTTTTTATATTTCGGACACAATTAAACTAAATTTGAATACTCTCTCATTATTTGATCTTAAAGTCATATAAGGGACAGTGCAGTTTACATTTGTGGCAGACAGTGGCTTTTATAGAAGGCAGCCTGGGATTTAATTATCCTATATACTACAGCAAAGAGTATAAGGCGGGCATCTGAGTTACAAGGTTATCTTGATTTGGGCTGGCCTCTGTAAAGCCGAATGATAGTGCAATCCAAAGTATTCATTTTTGGAGAAAAGTTATATGTAACACTACCATAAGAATACACTCAATTTACTCCTCATTACGTTTAATAAGGAAAAGTGAAGAATGACGAATGTACAATATGAACGAATGTAACGGATATTACAATAGATGATAATATACATTATCAGACACAATTTTTCGCGATTCCAAATCAATCGCGAATATAGCGAAAATTAGTATATCACGAAAAATTCTGGTTACAAATACGGTAGATATGATTGACAAAGGTCGGTCAAATCCAAAGCAAGACGCGAGAGGGTTCGACCTTAGGATCTGAAGCTAATCGAAAATGCACCGGGGAGACAGTTCGTTATGATTATATATCTACAAACTTTCTCATAAAACAGAAATCCCCTCGTGTATATAAATGGGGTCAAGTCAAACACTTATTTTCAAATGCAACTGACTCTGTTTGTGAATTCTGCAGTACTGCAGCTGTGCAGATCGATGCAAAATCAAACGGTATCTCGTGTGAAATATTGTCACGAAGGATTGAGAGATGGAGTGTTTTGGGGGAGGGGTTCGCCTCATAGTTACCCCATACCGGGCCATCGTCACGGGTAAAGTGTTCACATGCAGTTTATAATCTGGTGGTACATTATCTACTGATTATGTTTTCCTAGAACATGTATGCAGCCCCAAACAGAAATACGATTTGGAATGCCCTAATATGTAGTCATTTACTCAATACATGTAATGTCACATGGAATGGACATGAGACATCGCATTAACTGAAATAAGACGCCTTCACGCGCACACGGCGTATGTACGATATGACGTTGTTGTCGCCAGATTAGTAGCTAGAGATAAGCTGATCGATTTTCCTAAAATGTTCGGAAATCACCTCTTTCTTCTCGTCCTTTGCTGTTTTTAGATGTCCGCCCATGTCTATCTAGAGGTACTACACTCGAGAACGAGTTATCTCCTCAGTGTTCGGGAAGAAGAAGAAGATTTTTTTTTTGTTCTGTCCATATGAAAAGAAAAGTTTCTATGGAACTTCGAAATTTTTGCTACACGATCATTTTCAGCCATAATTTTTTTATGACTGAGATAATTGAGGGGGTTCATCATGTATCTGTAGGCATACGCAAAATATAAAGGACTAGCTAAATTTTCAAAAATCCAAGTGGAGGATGTTTACAGCTATTGAGCTAACAATGAACATTAGCTCTGGCGGTCCTTTATTTTAGTTGATGTCGCCGGATGACAGAGTTCAGAGTAGGGAACCCAATCTGATCTTGAAGTCCGTCCCTATAAACTGTTGTAATCTGTTCCCGTCTCTGTAAATCTGAGAAAAAAATAGTTGGTATAATACAAAGAAAATGCAGGACTACCTGCTTACAACTGATACTCTGGTACTCTTTCTTACGTAGGCTGCTCATCCGTCTCACAGCGAGTTATCAGGTGCGTAGCCAGAATAGCACTTGAGGTTCCAAAAGGATGGAGGGTTACAGGGGCGAAGCGCCCAGAAACCGATTGTGTAAACACCGAAGAAGTACCTAACAGTTAATCATTCTCAAAGTCGAGAAGGTACTAAAGGCAAAATCATCAGAATTTCCATGGGAACAGTTGTCTTTAATTTTTACTCACTAACTTTAAATGCATTTCAACATAGGAGTACGATGACTTTTTAGTTTTAGATGTTTCGATATTACACAAATTAGAATGATAGCCATCGTATATCTATATTATATAGTATTGTCCAGATTTATCTCTACATGTTGACTTAAAAGATCGTACTTTCCCTCAAGTTTGAAATTTTTGTTCGTTTTATTATTATTTATTTATTATTATTTTATTGTCATTATTATTTTTATTTTTGCGAAACGCGCCTTGAAGTTATGATAATGTATGTACAATGACAAACATAAGAAAGAGACCTAGACTTTTTTTTTTTATTACAAATTCCTAATATATATACAAACTACCTCAGTTCTATATCTCATTCATTGTATTTGTAGCAAATCTATTGCTCTTTATCCCATTACCATTTTTGTTTATTTTAAATTTCATTATTTTGTTATGTCTTATTTTGCTGTAATCTTGATATATTGCCCTGTGACTTGGTTTTACCTGAATAAATCATATATACATTATATAATTGTAGCAGTGGCGGATCAAACGCCCGCTTTGCCGGGAGTCAAGGGGCGAAATTTTGCAGATATTTACTGAAAATTGGCCAAATGTATTTTTTGAGAGAATTTTGGGTAGGTGCGGGGGGGGGGGGGGGAGAAAAGGGTTTGTGACTAAGCTAACGGTATCTCGACCCTGTGATCCATTGATCCTCTGACGGACGAAAAACGGTGCTCATACTGCAACAAAGGGATTTCTTAATACAGGTTAAGGCGGGAAAAGTGTGAGTTCTAATCATGGGAGACAAGGGAGAGAAAGAAGAGACAAAGCATGCATGACTGACGGGGACAAAGAGAAAAACTAAATACACGGAGTATGAACCGGTACTTTGATTATAATTATTTCAGTAGAAACATGCTTTTTAAAGTTTGAAAGTGGTCATGTGAATCTTAGGCGGAATCGCCTACGTAACCTCTCGCTGATACCTGGACAAGTAGTCCGACTTGCAGACCTACGACGGTGTTATCTGTTTTTTCGTCTTCGGTCTGACTGCTATGCATAGGCAAAACTTGAGAATTTCTGTGCAAAAAAAATTTGGCAAATCGTCCTTTTTTTGGACGAAGACGAAAAACAGATAACACCGTCGTAGGTCTGCAAGTCGGACTACTGGACAAGATGGTCAAGACAACAGATCAAGTTCAGGTCAGATGACTTATGCAGTTGAAACATCGTAACATCCCTATGCATGGCATATCTTCAGTTGTCATGTACATTATATATTTGTAAGTAACACATGGGATTTCCCATTTTCTATAAATAGATATGTCAAACAGAAAGTAGAAACAGCAAATTCAAGTGAAATGAAAATGAAAAAGATCAAGTCTACATCTGCCTTATTTGTACAAAATTATTGGTAAGAATTATTTTTGTCAATATTCATATATTATGTACAGGTTCACATGGGCCAATAGTACATCTGTAATACATGACAAATAAAGAACATGTATTTCTTGAATGCCAGAGTTCTTTATCGGCTTGTAAACTGTTTTCTAGCTGCAACTTTTCAAATCTGCAATTATTAGATTTGAATACTTTACTTAACTGACACCCAGGACCTTGACCTTCAAGTCGATACCAGCTACTAATATATTAAAGCTATACCAGCTACTAATATATTAAAGCTAGCTACTTCTCTCACTGCTTTTATAAGAATTAAATGTATGAAAAATGGCTACTATTGTAGGAAGTTATTGTTGAAGGTGATGTCTGTTTCTATTTTAAACACTTATCTACATGCAGGAAACAGAAAGTAAAAGTCAAGCAGGACATTGATGTAAGATTGTGAAAATTCATAATTTATTGGCATCCTGCCTAAAGATAAAGCAGAATCATCATATGTTGTACATACTTAATGTAATATTTTCAGGTTTATTATGAGTCGATGATCTAATTGTCATCAGTCGTAAAGGGCAAGATGGCGTACTATCCAGGAAATAGAGGAAATTTTCCTCCTCCTCCCTTCAATCCCTTTACACCCCCACCAGGTAAGATATCTGTAAAACTTTTAAAATAGATGATCCAAAAAACATACCTGTCAACTTTGAATTTTTCAAAAGAGGGAGATCTCCCCCCTTGGCAGTTGACAAAGAGGGAGATTGCGCATGAACCATTTTCGCAACACTTTTTTAATAAATTACAACATGTCGTGCGAACCAGTCCTTTCAAAAATGTTATTGAATGTAACCATGTACCAAGTCTAAGAAAATATATAAACAATGACAAATATTTCCATGATACATGACTGTATTTTCATTACATCAGTCTTGTTCTGCATTTGTTCATTGTACATGAGTAGGGCTGAGCGGTTTTATCGCGGTACCGGTATATTGCGATACGAGGCTTTGAATATGTACCACGGTATTTGTTTTAAAAAACCGGTTTTTGATGATATTTTTTTATACGCCCGTCATTTGACGGGACGTATTATGGTATGGCGAAGTCCGTCCGTCTGTCCGTCTGTCCGTCCGCCTATGGAACGCAATAACTTCAATACGCGTCAACGGATTTTTATGAAATTTATACATAGTGATCAGACTGTGGAGAGGAAGCCGCCTTTCGATTTTCAGGTTCATCCGATTTGTCGTTACAGAGTTATGGGACTTAGATTTTTAAAATACAGTGAAAATATACTAAAATATTTAAAAATTATTTAAAAATCTATTTCTGGTCGAAATGTTTTGAAATTTTGTATACTTCAAGTAGAAAGGATGTTCTTTGACATATGTAACGGGTTTTTAATTTATTTGTCGCATAACCGAGATATTGTGTGTAATAGGAAGGGGGGGGGGTTATATGCACATACATTTTAAGCTAAGGGCAAAATATAGGCGCATGGAACGCGATAACTTGAATATGCGTCAACGGATTTTCATGATATTCATACATTATGATTGGACTGTGGAGAGGAAGCCGCCTTTTGATTTTCAGGTTTATTCGATATGTCGTTACAGAGTTATGGGACTTAGATTTTTAAAATACAGTGAAAATATACTAAAATATTTAAAAATTATTTAAAAATCTATTTCTGGTCGAAATGTTTTGAAATTTTGTATACTTCATGTAGGAAGGGTGTTCTTTGACATATGTAACGGGTTTTTAATTTTTTTGTCGCGTAACCGAGATATTGTGTGTAATAGGAAGGGGGGAGGGGTGGGTTATATGCACATACATGTTAAGCTAAGGGCAAAATATAGGCGCATGGAACGCAATAACTTGAATATGCGTCAACGGATTTTCATGATATTCATACATTATGATTGGACTGTGGAGAGGAAGCCGCCTTTCGATTTTCAGGTTCATTCGATATGTCGTTACAGAGTTATGGGACTTAGACATTTTAAAATACAGTGAAAATATACTAAAATAGTTAAAAATTATTTAAAAATCTATTTCTGGTCGAAATGTTTTGAAATTTTGTATACTTAAGGTAGAAAGGATGCTCTTTGACATATGTAACGGGTTTTTAATTTTTTTGTCGCATAAGCGAGATATTGTGTGTAATAGGAAGGGGGGGGGGGGTTATATGCACATACATGTTAAGCTAAGGGCAAAATATAGGTGCATGGAACGCAATAACTTGAATATGTGTCAACAGATTTTCATGATATTTGTACATTTTGATCAGACTTTGAAGAGGAAGCCACCTTTTGATTTTAAGGTTCATCCAATTTGTCCTTATGGAGTTATGGGACTTAGATATTTTGGTGTTGTGAAAAAAATCCCAACGGGCGTATCTTGCTGTGGAGCGTAGGCTTTATTATCTGTATATTTTTATGTTGTTTCTTTGAAAACCATAAGCAAATGCAAATTACTACTCAAAATACAAAAAAGGGTCATTTAAATTGCCAAAGGTGGATTCTTACATGTATCTCCAGGTCATTGTTATATCTCACATCATGCTCATTCCAACTCTTATTTTTTATGTTGCGTCCGATAACACCTATGATAAAATTATGATCATGCATTTCTTATATTTTCTAACTTGCCACTTTTTAAACACGACAAAGTGTCCGTACTATGCTACAGCCTAATAGATTCCCAGAAATAAATAACGCTTGTTCGGCCTTCATTGTACGTCAAAACACTGTACATGTCAAGGACAAAAGTAAATAATCAATGTTATACTGAAATTAACGGACGTTCTCCTAAATTTCCTGTCATTTACTTTATAAGAGCAATTTAAAAGAAAATTCCCAGTGACTTGCACTTAGAACTGTCCATGAGTGTTTGATGATTTCCCAGCAGAATTATCACATTATTTTTAATAGATTTTGATTTCCTTCAACCGGATATCCATGCATGTATGATTGACTTTGAATGTTATAGAAGGGCTGTTAAATTTGTCTGCTTTTGTGCATCATTATATCATGATGACATTTTCAGACTTAATAAAATTTTGAAAGCAAAATTGAAAATTGAGGTAGGAAAATGAAAATCATGAGGAATCACGATGCTATAAAATATTGCAATGTATTGCAATATTTTCCCAAATATCGCAATATATTGCAATACAAATTTGATCCGCGATACTCAGCCCTATTCATGAGTACAGCACCTTTTGCTGTGGGTAGTAGGTCTTTCTCTGGTGAGAAGTCAATACAATTGTTAGTTTGATTTATCTTTTCATCCGTGTCGGAACATATGTTCTGCCCAACTGATCTTGCCATTACCCATTTATTCATTTGACTCCAATCTTTCTCTTTGAAACGGTTTCAGCTGACTCAGATTCTAGTGCAGTGTGACCTAGTAAAACCTTTCATAAGTTAACGATATAGAAAGATTAATGTCAGAAAGAAATTTTAATCAGTGCTATACAGTGTTTAGTCACTAAATTAATTACATGATCAGTTTAACTGTTTTGACAGCTTAATTAATTTGCCTTTGGCATCGATACACACACACACTGTGTACTAATTGTAAAACAAACACCTGGCATCGTTCGTATTGTAAACAAACTTTACTTTTCCTATGAAGTACAAAACGTTCCGAACTTCGGAAAGTCGCTAGAGTTATCTTTCTTAGGTAATGTGAGGCCCAAAACTTAAAAAGGTGATAGGATCAAAACGCAGGAGATTTCGGTCTCCCTCGCGGGAGATAAGGTTCAAACGCGGGAGTCTCCCGTGAAATGCGGGAGAGTTGACAGGTATGAAAAAACGTAACAAACTGTTTTCATCCAGAGTTACAGAACCCCACTTGGTCAGAAAATTTGTATTAATTATATACACCTTTGGTGAAAGTGTTATGTTTCCGTTTATAGTTTAAAGGTGAAATGCTTCTGTAACTCATCTTTCATATGCCATAATTATGGCCTTATTTAGTTTGACATGGACATTTTCTGTTGGGACAATTTGAAACCTTTTTAATAAATGTTGAAACTTCTGAGGGAACCATATTTGACACTGTTGGTATACTTAGGGGATAAACGTACTGTGTTTTGTGGTTCCGACAGGTATATGTTGGATATACTGTTGGAAACGCAGTTATACCGTCGGGGCTTGTCCCCGACGGTATAACGTATGTTTCCAACAGTATATCCAACATATACCTGTCGGAACCACAAAACACAGTACGTTTATCCCTATTCTAATTCATGTGACATATTTTAACTTTTTATACCCCTCAGAGGGTCTCACGTATCGCTTTAGGGCTGACGTTGCTACGGAGGACTTACAACGACCAACAGAAATTATTGCGCTGCAAAATATGAAATACAACTGCTTCGTATTTATTACAATGGCGACAAATCAAAGTATTTTCAATAATAAACTTACTTGCTCCGTTGTTTACATGTGGAGAACGCCATTTACAAGCTCATGCCTTGTAGTTTTACGTCACAGTATGACGTCACAGGAGCGAAGAACAAAGGGAAGCATGACGTCATACGCAAAAAGTGCGCTAAAGCTTGTAATGTGCAAATTTAGGTAGGAATACATTTTGAAGTATGTCAAGTGAGTCGGTTTGCGGCATGTATATCGTCGTTATACATGCTTGTAGAAATCCTGTGAACCAATCAGAATGCGTGAAACAAACAGAATGAATTAGAATATTATTTTTAATTTAAATTTGTACTGTTATTTCCCTTACAGAGTTCATTATGCAGATGCTTTTCTCCGAGATGCTTCAGAAAAAGCATGAAGCCCAAGCAGCACTTAACAGAAATCAGCTGCCTAGAGCCCTTAGCTTATACTCTGATGCATTGAACATAGCACAGAACAACTTCCCTGGACATGATGAAATCCCCAAGCTTCTTAGTAACAGAGCTCTGGTATTTCTCAAACGAGGACAGTATACAGAGGCGCTGAGGGACTCCAAGCTGTGCTGTGAACAATTCCCACACTGGATAAAGGCAAGTCTACTTTTCTGATACCTTGCATGGAGTAATGACTTCATATAAACCAAAACTTTTAAAAGGGTCCAAGTTCAAGGTTGAATCAGTCATATAAGTAGTGTTGACAAACCCCATTGAACTACACCTGGGGGGACCAGTTCTAGTGGTCGGGCAGGCAAAATCAGAAGACATATATGTCCTTGGGCAAGTGAAAAATAAATTCCTACCTCAGTGTTTACCTTTTTCAAACGTTAAAACAAACAAACAATTAAGCTGAACATGCCGCCAGTAGGCCTAAACAATAGAGCGAAAGTACAAATGTTGAGAAGACAAGATTTATTTCAAATTAAAGTCTGCATAGTGAGGACAACATGTAAACACAAGCTCAGAAGAGCTTTTGACCAACATGAAAGCTTATGATTGACGTGATGACCTCGTTGTGCGGTATCCCACTCCTCTCAGTGATTTTTTTTTAATGTTTTTCAAAGGTGCCTGTGCCTTTCAGTTTGGGAAAAATCACTGACATAATCAAGAAAATTGGAAAGATTTGGAACAGTTTATTATCAAAATATGTCTGCATGTTTGTCCCTTATTAGGCCATTTTCCTTGATCATGGCCTTTTCTAGAAGTGAGCATTTCATGTGAAATTATTTCATTTTGAATCAAGTTGTACTCTCAGTTTTTAGGCATTTTAAGTCACTTATTTGGGAAAAATAGTAGGAATTTGACATTGGGAAAGGGTCGAAATTCGGCCCCAATTTGCTAGGAAAAAAAGTCACTGCCCCTTCATTTTTAGCTCACCTCGACGAAGTTGAGTGAGCTTATGCTATAACCCCACGCGTCCGCGTCCGCATCCGTGTCCGCGTCCGCGTCCGGTTAAGAAGTTTGGGGTAGCTCAGTATCTGACAAAGTACTAATGCTACAGTAACCAAACTTGCACAAGTGATTCATCTTTGGATGCTGAGGTGAACCCATGCATCAGATGCAGCATCTGACCTACATTTTCCGCTTGAGTGACTTGGTTAAGAAGTTTGGGGTAGCTCAGTATCTGACAAAGTACTAATGCTACAGTAACCAAACTGGCACAAGTGATTCATCTTTGGATGCTGAGGTGAACCCATGCATCGTATGCAGCATCTGACCTACATTTTCCGCTTGAGTGACTTGGTTAAGAAGTTTGGGGTAGCTCAGTATCTGACAAAGTACTGATGCTACAGTAACCAAACTTGCACAAGTGATTCATCTTTGGATGCTGAGGTGAACCCATGCATCGGATGCAGCATCTGACCTACATTTTCCACTTGAGTGACTTGGTTAAGAAGTTTGGGGTAGCTCAGTATCTGACAAAGTACTGATGCTACAGTAACCAAACTTGCACAAGTGATTCATCTTTGGATGCTGAGGTGAACACATGCATCGGATGCAGCATCTGATCTACATTTTCCGCTTGATTGATTTGGATAAGAATTTTGGGGTAGCTCAGTATCTGACAAAGTACTAATGCTACAGTAACCAAACTTGCACAAGTGATTCATCTTTGGATGCCGAGATGGACCCATGCATCAGATGCAGCATCTGACCTACTTTTTCCTCTTGAGTGATTTCGCTTTTAAAAGCCAATATTGAGCAAAGTATAAGTGCTACATGTACCAAACTTGCATATTGGATGTATCTTTGATCAAACTTTCATAAAATGACCTTGACCTACTTTTTCCGCTTGAGTGATTTTGCCTTTAAAAGCCAATATTGAGCAAAGTATAAGTGCTAGATGTTCCAAACTTGCATATTAGATGTATCTTTGATCAAACTTTCATAAAATGACCTCGACCTACTTTTTCCGCTTGAGTGATTTTGCCTTTAAAAGCCATATTGAGCAAAGTATAAGTGATACATGTACCAAACTTGCATATTGGATGTATCTTTGATCAATCTTTCATAAAATGACCTTGACCTACTTTTTCCGCTTGAGTGATTTTGCTCTATAAAGCCAATATTGAGCAAAGTATAACTGCTACATGTACCAAACTTGCATATTGGATGTATCTTTGATCAAACTTTCATAAAATGACCTTGACCTACTTTTTCTGCTTGAGTGGTTTTGCCTTTAAAAGCCAATATACATGTACTAAGAAATATGTTTGAATTGAATTTTGCTGTCACGAGGTGAGCTTCGTAATCTGTGATTACCTATGTTCTTTTTTGCATATACTAATTTTTAGCTCACCTCGACGAAGTTGAGTGAGCTTATGCTATACCCCCGCGCGTCCGTGTCCGCGTCCGCGTCCGGTTAAGAAGTTTGGGGTAGCTCAGTATTTGGCAAAGTACTGATGCTACAGTAACCAAACTTGCACAAGTGATTCATCTTTGGATGCTGTGGTCAACCCATGCATCGGATGCTACATCTGACCTACATTTTCTGCTTGAGTGACTTGGTTAAGAAGTTTGGGGTAGCTCAGTATCTGACAAAGTACTGATGCTACAGTAACCAAACTTGCACAAGTGATTCATCTTTGGATGCTGAGGTCAACCCATGCATCGGATGCTGCATCTGACCTACATTTTCCGCTTGAGTGACTTGGTTAAGAAGTTTGGGGTAGCTCAGTATCTGACCAAGTAGTAATGCTACAGTAACCAAACTTGCACAAATGATTCATCTTTGGATGCCGAGATGGATCCATGCATCGGATGCAGCATCTGACCTACTTTTTCCACTTGAGTGATTTTGCTTTTAAAAGTCAATATTGAGCAAAGTGTAAGTGCTACATGTACCAAACTTGTAATTGGATGTATCTTTGATCAAACTTTCATAAAATGACCTTGACCTACTTTATCCGCTTGAGTGATTTTGCCTTTAAAAGCCATTATTGAGCAAAGTATAAGTGCTACATCTACCAAACTTGCTTATTGGATGTATCATTGATCAAACTTTCATGTAATGACCTTGACCTACTTTTTCTGCTTGAGTGATTTTGCCTTTAAAAGCCAATATTGAGCAAAGTATAAGTGCTACATGTACCAAACTTGCATATATGATTTATTTTTATCAAACTTTCATAAAATGACCTTGACCTACTTTTTTCGCTTGAGTAATTTTGCCTTTAAAAGCAAATATTGAGCAAAGTATAAGTGCTTCATGTACCAAACTTGCATATTGGATGTATCTTTGATCAAACTTTCATAAAATGAAATTGACCTACTTTTTCCGCTTGAATGATTTTGCCTTTAAAAGCCAATATACATGTATTTAGAAATATGTTTGAATTGAATTTTGCTGCCACGAGGTGAGCTTCTCAATCTGTGATTACCTATGTTTAAGAAATGATTTTGATAGTATTGGATATGTCTTGAATTCTGATGTATTGGAGATGCCTTGAATTCTCCTAACTTATCCTTTATGGCACTTGACTGAGCCTATGCAATAACATTAATGACGTCATCATGGCAAAACGTTACATCTAAATGAGTTTCTGGCTATAATTAACGGACACTTGTGTATTAGATTCAGAGTTTACGAATGAGGCTTAAAATCCACAGGACATTTGTCCTGTACTTTAATGAAATTTCTTAAAATCCACCGGACAAAGCTAAAAATTACTGGACAAATACAAAATGATTTACAAAACAAATTTTCTGCTTATATATAAATGAAGTTTTTGAAAGTAGGTCAAAGATCAAGGTCAAGAGGCCAGAAATTTTGGTATCAATGGAAAGGTAATGTCACAAAGAATACACATATGTGAAATATGAAAGCCCCATCACTTACCATTCAAAAGTTATCCCCAATGTTAAAGTTTTTGAAAAGTAGGTCAAAGGTCAAGGTCACAATGTCAAAAATTTTGGTATCGATGGAAAGGTCTTGTCACAAGGAGTTCACGTGAAATATGAAAGCCCTATCACCTTCCATTCAAAAGTTACGCCCGATGTTAAAGTTTTTTGGACAAACAGACGGACAGGCCAAAAACTATATGCCCCCGAATCTGTGATTCCGGGGGACATAAAAAGAATTTGAGAGAGAAAAGTATACGAACTATGGTAAGAAAAAAATTACTATATGTAGTACTCACGAACATTGTTTATATGACCGCAACATGGCACGTCGTCAGTACATCTATTATTGTCAACGGGTACAATAACTTTAAGTTTTCTCAAGAATTCATGGACAAGATGTGAATAAAGTGGGGATATAAGCATTCTATTGTGCATCCATTACTCTCGTATTAGTACCGCTTTCAGATTGGCCGGACATTACCATTACCTGCCATGCTGAAAACTATACGGGACACGCTGTGATTTCACTGAAATATCTATTATTATACATTATTAAAGATATTTTACAGGATAATCTAATTTCCTTAAAACATGTTCAAACTTTACCAATGATGATCAGTAATGCATATTTCTTATACTAAAGTCAAAAGAGCGCGGCGCGCGGTGTCAGAGAAACAAATCTTACATGGCCTTCAAAATCTTTAATGAAAATCAAACACTGTATATATTCAAAGGATAATATATTGTCATTATCTTGGAAGAAAAATCCATCGGACATTATGTCCGGCTCGGACCTAGAAACTGTCGGACATTTGGAATATCCACCGGAGATCTCCGGCAATCCAGCACTTTTCGTAAACTCTGAAATTATATCAAAAGTTATGAGAAAACTAGATAGATCAAATTGTATACATCTCATAGAAAATTTAAATAGAAAAAGTTAACAAAATTGCGATTTTCTGATTTCTGAAGTCAGCTGCGCGGAGTAGTAAACAATAGCACTCGGAGCATTGAATTTCTGCTGTACAAGCTTAGCTCAGTAATTATTCAATTCACTATTTTAGCTAAAATAATTTTTGAATCTAAAATTTAATGAATAACACTTGTTTCTAAACTTTGTGTTTATTGAGGTAGGACAAGTGTCTGTTGTGGTATGGCAAGTGATTTTCTCCTTCCAACCAGTCCTTGGGCAAGTACCTGAAAAATCTGTTTGTCAGCCCTGGTTGTAACGATAGTTGCAGACCCTTGACACTATTGTCGCTAAAGCCCAGGTCACAACCTGCTGTTTGTGCTTTTTTGAAGTTCATGTTTTGGGGAGGCTACATGTGCAGCGTTTTTCTGAAGTCAAAAGGAAGTGGCAAGAGTACGAAAGTACTACATCAGTGCACGTCTTACGTATGGTTATAAGAATGGTTACATGCATTATATGCTACACACGTAGTAAGTGCGCTGTACGTACTGACAACAAGCATGCAACTTGCTGCCAATGAACTTTCCCCGTACATCTTCAGCGTTATCGTAAGGTTGTCACACTTACACGTACTGCTTACACACAGGGTCCTTACTTCCTTGCGTATCTAGTGCGTTGCACGTACTTATACCGTACTTACAACGTGTGTGTTGTACGTCTTGATGCATCCGTAGACTGCACAGAGACAGAAGGCAGCAGAAGTTCTGCTTGATGCATCCGTAGACTGCACAGAGACAGAACGCAGCAAAAGTTCTGCTTGCACTAAACATGCTAAAACTGCTACGTCCTGTCCACATGCTCCAAAACAAATACCGAGGCCGTACGGAACACGTACTGCCTAAGCGCCAACCGCATATGGATCACCAATTTTTGCCCATGTTTTTGCACATAGACTTGTACTTGCATGTACGGTGGGTTGTGACCACCGCTTAAGATATCCAAGTTGCCGACTATTCAATTTTTGAAAATAGATTAATCAGAGTTCATATACTTATTTGCAAAATGTTCTGTCTTCACACAAAATGACACTAGAAATGTATCAGAATGCGAGGCTAGACTATAACGGACGTAAGAAATGTAACATGTATATCTCTAACCAGGCGAATTGAGAAATGTTTAATTCATTTTCAAAATGTGTCAAAAGTCAGAAATAAAGGTACAGTCCTTCTGAATTAAGGTTTAAAATGTTAAAAGTTTGAGAAATTGAAATACTTTATCGCGATTATCAATCGAAAGTATCCCTCCAAATTGTGTCCAATAATGGATAGTAAATTTTACTAATCATAAGGTTGCAAAGGTATTCTATTAATTCAAGTTGTGAATCTTGAATTTGACTCGGAATCTTTAAGGTGTCAAGGGTAAAACTGGCAATAGTGGAATAACCTTGTGAATACTTGTAGTTGTCACATATAAATGTACTTTAAATAATGTTAATCAAACTTACATCTTTTCATACAGGGATACTGGAGATGTGCCCAGGCCTACAAAGGACTTAATGACCATTATTCTGCCTTAAATATCTTAGTATTAGGTCTGGCTATGTGTACTAAAGAAAATGTAGTAGAGGAGAAAGTCACTTTCCTCGCGGAGATTGTGTCTACTGTCATGCAAGTATCAGGTAAGTTCATATTGTCTACTGTCATGCAAGTATCAGGTATGTTCATATTGTCTACTGTCATGCAAGTATCAGGTAAGTTTATATTGTGTCTACTGTCATGCAAGTATCAGGTAAGTTCATATTGTGTCTACTGTCATGCAAGTATCAGGTATGTTCATATTGTCTACTGTCATGCAAGTATCAGGTAAGTTCATATTGTCTACTGTCATGCAAGTATCAGGTATGTTCATATTGTCTACTGTCATGCAAGTATCAGGTAAGTTTATATTGTGTCTACTGTCATGCAAGTATCAGGTAAGTTCATATTGTGTCTACTGTCATGCAAGTATCAGGTATGTTCATATTGTCTACTGTCATGCAAGTATCAGGTAAGTTCATATTGTCTACTGTCATGCAAGTATCAGGTATGTTCATATTGTGTCTACTGTCATGCAAGTATCAGGTAAGTTCATATTGTGTCTACTGTCATGCAAGTATCAGGTAAGTTTATATTGTGTCTACTATCATGCAAGTATCAGGTATGTTTATATTGTGTCTACTGTCATGCAAGTATCAGGTATGTTTATATTGTGTCTACTGTCATGCAAGTATCAGGTATGTTTATATTGTGTTTACTGTCATGCAAGTATCAGGTAAGTTCATATTGTGTCTACTGTCATGCAAGTATCAGGTAAGTTTATATTGTGTCTACTGTCATGCAAGTATCAGGTAAGTTTATATTGTGTCTACTGTCATGCAAGTATCAGGTATGTTCATATTGTGTCTACTGTCATGCAAGTATCAGGTAAGTTCATATTGTGTCTACTGTCATGCAAGTATCAGGTAAGTTTATATTGTGTCTACTGTCATGCAAGTATCAGGTAAGTTTATATTGTGTCTACTGTCATGCAAGTATCAGGTAAGTTTATATTGTGTCTACTGTCATCCAAGTATCAGGTATGTTCATATTGTGTGTACTGTCATGCAAGTATCAGGTAAGTTTATATTGTGTCTACTGTCATGCAAGTATCAGGTAAGTTTATATTGTGTCTACTGTCATCCAAGTATCAGGTAAGGTCATATTGTGTTTACTGTCATGCAAGTATCAGGTAAGTTTATATTGTGTCTACTGTCATCCAAGTATCAGGTAAGGTCATATTGTGTTTACTGTCATGCAAGTATCAGGTATGTTCATATTGTGTTTACTGTCATGCAAGTATCATGCAGGTAAGTTTATATTGTGTTTACTGTCATCCAAGAATCAGGTATGTTCATATTGTGTTTACTGTCATGCAAGTATCAGGTATGTTCATATTGTGTCTACTGTCATGCAAGTATCAGGTAAGTTCATATTGTGTCTACTGTCATGCAAGTATCAGGTATGTTCATATTGTGTCTACTGTCATGCAAGTATCAGGTAAGTTCATATTGTGTCTACTGTCATGGAAGTATCAGTTAAGTTCATATTGTGTCTACTGTCATGCAAGTATCAGGTAAGTTCATATTGTGTCTACTGTCATGCAAGTATCAGGTAAGTTCATATTGTGTCTACTGTCATGCAAGTATCAGGTAAGTTCATATTGTCTACTGTCATGCAAGTATCAGGTATGTTCATATTGTGCCTACTGTCATGCAAGTATCACGTATGTTCATATTGTGTCTACTGTCATGCAAGTATCAGGTAAGTTTATATTATGTCTACTGTCATGCAAGTATCAGGTATGTTCATATTGTGTCTACTGCCATGCAAGTATCAGGTAAACTCATATTGTTTTTAGCTCACCTCGACGAAGTTGAGTGAGCTTATGCTATAACCCCACGCGTCCGCGTCCGCGTCCGCGTCCGCGTCCGCGTCCGCGTCCGTGTCCGCGTCCGCGTCCGCGTCCGCGTCCGGTTAAGAAGTTTGGGGTAGCTCAGTATCTGACAAAGTACTAATGCTACAGTAACCAAACTTGCACAAGTGATTCATCTTTGGATGCTGAGGTGAACCCATGCATCAGATGCAGCATCTGACCTACATTTTCCGCTTGAGTGACTTGGTTAAGAAGTTTGGGGTAGCTCAGTATCTGACAAAGTACTAATGCTACAGTAACCAAACTGGCACAAGTGATTCATCTTTGGATGCTGACGTGAACCCATGCATCGTATGCAGCATCTGACCTACATTTTCCGCTTGAGTGACTTGGTTAAGAAGTTTGGGGTAGCTCAGTATCTGACAAAGTACTAATGCTACAGTAACCAAACTTGCACAAGTGATTCATCTTTGGATGCTGAGGTGAACTCATGCATCAGATGCAGCATCTGACCTACATTTTCCGCTTGAGTGACTTGGTTAAGAAGTTTGGGGTAGCTCAGTATCTGACAAAGTACTAATGCTACAGTAACCAAACTGGCACAAGTGATTCATCTTTGGATGCTGAGGTGAACCCATGCATCAGATGCAGCATCTGACCTACATTTTCCGCTTGAGAGACTTGGTTAAGAAGTTTGGGGTAGCTCAGTATCTGACAAAGTACTAATGCTACAGTAACCAAACTTGCACAAGTGATTCATCTTTGGATGCTGAGGTGAACCCATGCATCAGATGCAGCATCTGACCTACATTTTCCGCTTGAGTGACTTGGTTAAGAAGTTTGGGGTAGCTCAGTATCTGACAAAGTACTAATGCTACAGTAACCAAACTGGCACAAGTGATTCATCTTTGGATGCTGAGGTGAACCCATGCATTGGATGCAGCATCTGACCTACATTTTCCGCTTGAGTGACTTGGTTAAGAAGTTTGGGGTAGCTCAGTATCTGACAAAGTACTGATGCTACAGTAACCAAACTTGCACAAGTGATTCATCTTTGGATGCCGAGATGGACCTATGCATCGGATGCAGCATCTGACCTACTTTTTCCACTTGAGTAATTTCGCTTTTAAAAGCCAATATTGAGCAAAGTATAAGTGCTACATGTACCAAACTTACATATTGGATGTATCTTTGATCAAACTTTCATAAAATGACCTTGACCTACTTTTTCCGCTTGAGTGATTTTGCCTTTAAAAGCCAATATTGAGCAAAGTATAAGTGCTAGATATTCCAAACTTGCATATTAGATGTATCTTTGATCAAACTTTCATAAAATGACCTCGACCTACTTTTTCCGCTTGAGTGATTTTGCCTTTAAAAGCCAATATTGAGCAAAGTATAAGTGATACATGTACCAAACTTGCATATTGGATGTATCTTTGATCAATCTTTCATAAAATGACCTTGACCTACTTTTTCCGCTTGAGTGATTTTGCTCTATAAAGCCAATATTGAGCAAAGTATAACTGCTACATGTACCAAACTTGCATATTGGATGTATCTTTGATCAAACTTTCATAAAATGACCTCGACCTACTTTTTCTGCTTGAGTGATTTTGCCTTTAAAAGCCAATATTGAGCAAAGTATAAGTGATACATGTACCAAACTTGCATATTGGATGTATCTTTGATCAAACTTTCATAAAATGACCTTGATCTACTTTTTCCGCTTGAGTGATTTTGACTTTAAAAGCCAATATTGAGCAAAGAATAAGTGATACATGTACCAAACTTGCATATTGGATGTATCTTTGATCAATCTTTCATAAAATGACCTTGACCTACTTTTTCCGCTTGAGTGATTTTGCCTTTAAAAGCCAATATTGAGCAAAGTATAAGTGATACATGTACCAAACTTGCATATTGGATGTATCTTTGATCAGTCTTTCATAAAATGACCTTGACCTACTTTTTCCGCTTGAGTGATTTTGCTCTATAAAGCCAATATTGAGCAAAGTATAACTGCTACATGTACCAATTTTGCATATTGGATGTATCTTTGATCAAACTTTCATAAAATGACCTTGACCTACTTTTTCTGCTTGAGTGGTTTTGCCTTTAAAAGCCAATATACATGTACTAAGAAATATGTTTGAATTGAATTTTGCTGTCACGAGGTGAGCTTCGTAATCTGTGATTACCTATGTTTACTGTCATGCAAGTATCAGGTATGTTACTATTGGGTCTACTGTTATGCAAGTATCAGGTAAGTTCATATTGTGTCTACTGTCATGCAAGTATCAGGTAAGTTCATATTGTCTACTGTCATGTAAGTATCAGGTAAGTTTATATTATGTCTACTGTCATGCAAGTATCAGGTAAGTTTATATTGTGTCTACTGTCATGCAAGTATCAGGTATGTTTATATTGTGTCTACTGTCATGCAAGTATCAGGTAAGTTCATATTGTGTCTACTGTCATGCAAGTATCAGGTAAGTTTATATTGTGTCTACTGTCATGCAAGTATCAGGTAAGTTCATATTGTGTCTACTGTCATGCAAATATCAGGTATGTTCATATCATGTCTACTGTCATGCAAGTATCAGGTAAGTTTATATTGTCTACTGTCATGCAAGTATCAGGTATGTTCATATTGTGTCTACTGTCATGCAAGTATCAGGTAAGTTCATATTGTCTACTGTCATGCAAGTATCAGGTAAGTTTATATTATGTCTACTGTCATGCAAGTATCAGGTAAGTTTATATTGTGTCTACTGTCATGCAAGTATCAGGTATGTTCATATTGTGTCTACTGTCATGCAAGTATCAGGTAAGTTTATATTGTGTCTGCTGTCATGCAAGTATCAGGTAAGTTCATATTGTCTACTGTCATGCAAGTATCAGGTAAGTTTATATTGTCTACTGTCATGCAAGTATCAGGTAAGTTCATATTGTGTCTACTGTCATGCAAGTATCAGGTAAGTTCATATTGTCTACTGTCATGCAAGTATCAGGTATGTTTATATTATGTCTACTGTCATGCAAGTATCAGGTATGTTCATATTGTGTCTACTGTCATGCAAGTATCAGGTAAGTTCATATTGTGTCTACTGTCATGCAAGTATCAGGTAAGTTCATATTGTGTCTACTGTCATGCAAGTATCAGGTAAGTTTATATTGTGTCTACTGTCATGCAAGTATCAGGTATATTCATATTGTGTCTACTGTCATGCAAGTATCAGGTAAGTTCATATTGTTTCTACTGTCATGCAAGTATCAGGTAAGTTCATATTGTGTCTACTGTCATGCAAGTATCAGGTAAGTTTATATTGTGTCTACTGTCATGCAAGTATCAGGTATATTCATATTGTGTCTACTGTCATGCAAGTATCAGGTAAGTTCATATTGTGTCTACTGTCATGCAAGTATCAGGTAAGTTCATATTGTGTCTACTGTCATGCAAGTATCAGGTAAGTTCATATTGTGTCTACTGTCATGCAAGTATCAGGTATATTCATATTGTGTCTACTGTCATGCAAGTATCGGGTAAGTTTATATTGTGTCTACTGTCATGCAAGTATCAGGTAAGTTCATATTGTGTCTACTGTCATGCAAGTATCAGGTAAGTTCATATTGTGTCTACTGTCATGCAAGTATCAGGTAAGTTCATATTGTGTCTACTGTCATGCAAGTATCAGGTAAGTTTATATTGTGTCTACTGTCATGCAAGTATCAGGTAAGTTCATATTGTGTCTACTGTCATGCAAATATCAGGTATGTTCATATCATGTCTACTGTCATGCAAGTATCAGGTAAGTTTATATTGTCTACTGTCATGCAAGTATCAGGTATGTTCATATTGTGTCTACTGTCATGCAAGTATCAGGTAAGTTCATATTGTCTACTGTCATGCAAGTATCAGGTAAGTTTATATTATGTCTACTGTCATGCAAGTATCAGGTAAGTTTATATTGTGTCTACTGTCATGCAAGTATCAGGTATGTTCATATTGTGTCTACTGTCATGCAAGTATCAGGTAAGTTTATATTGTGTCTGCTGTCATGCAAATATCAGGTAAGTTCATATTGTCTACTGTCATGCAAGTATAAGGTAAGTTTATATTGTCTACTGTCATGCAAGTATCAGGTAAGTTCATATTGTGTCTACTGTCATGCAAGTATCAGGTAAGTTCATATTGTCTACTGTCATGCAAGTATCAGGTATGTTTATATTATGTCTACTGTCATGCAAGTATCAGTATGTTCATATTGTGTCTACTGTCATGCAAGTATCAGGTAAGTTCATATTGTGTCTACTGTCATGCAAGTATCAGGTAAGTTCATATTGTGTCTACTGTCATGCAAGTATCAGGTAAGTTTATATTGTGTCTACTGTCATGCAAGTATCAGGTATATTCATATTGTGTCTACTGTCATGCAAGTATCAGGTAAGTTCATATTGTTTCTACTGTCATGCAAGTATCAGGTAAGTTCATATTGTGTCTACTGTCATGCAAGTATCAGGTAAGTTTATATTGTGTCTACTGTCATGCAAGTATCAGGTATATTCATATTGTGTCTACTGTCATGCAAGTATCAGGTAAGTTCATATTGTGTCTACTGTCATGCAAGTATCAGGTAAGTTCATATTGTGTCTACTGTCATGCAAGTATCAGGTAAGTTCATATTGTGTCTACTGTCATGCAAGTATCAGGTATATTCATATTGTGTCTACTGTCATGCAAGTATCAGGTAAGTTCATATTGTGTCTACTGTCATGCAAGTATCAGGTATTTCATATTGTGTCTACTGTCATGCAAGTATCGGGTAAGGTTATATTGTGTCTACTGTCATGCAAGTATCAGGTATTTTCATATTGTGTCTACTGTCATGCAAGTATCAGGTAAGTTCATATTGTGTCTACTGTCATGCAAGTATCAGGTAAGTTCATATTGTGTCTACTGTCATGCAAGTATCAGGTATGTTCATATTGTGTCTATTGTCATGCAAGTATCAGGTATTTTCATATTGTGGCTACTGTCATGCAAGTATCAGGTAAGTTTATATTGTGTCTACTGTCATGCAAGTATCTGGTAAGTTTATATTGTGTCTATTGTCATGCATGTATCAGGTAAGTTTATATTGTGTCTACTGTCATGCAAGTATCAGGTAAGTTTATATTGTGTCTACTGTCATGCATGTATCAGGTATGTTATTTCCCACTTTCGGAGGAAGGGGTCAGAGCTTATATGAGGAGGAAATAAGCACTCAAATAACCCAAAAGGGGAATTTCTAATAAATCAAAATTCTTTAAAATTAAACGAATAAGATAGCATTTAAGTGGTTTGAAGTACAAGCAGGGACATAAAAACAAATGTAGTTTGTTCAAATTACGCTATTACCTTCCATTTTAAACAAAGGGGTTAGGGCTATGAGGCCCAATATTGGGCCCTAGTTTTGTTGATTGGATTGTAAGTGTCTGTCGTCAATATTTTGGTTAAACAAAGGTTATTAAAAAAATTATCAAGATTAAGATTTGTTTAATTAATAATTTTGGCATGAGGTTTCAAGTATTTCCCTGTAAACTGTAATATTAAGGAAATTTGTAAGGCCGATTGAGGGATCTCATTGCCCCATCCCTTTTATCATTATGTTACCAAAATTTCAATGACTTGATCATATACATGTATATTCATGTTTAATGTAGCTTAATATTCCTTGATGTAGAATTGATAACACTTTACAGACGATCCCAACGACTGCCTGGATTCAATAGACCCACCGGAGGAAGAACACATTCAGATCAGAGTCCTCCAAAGGCTTGCTAGCAATGGCTGTTGGGAAGGTGTAAGCTTGCTTCTCATTGGTGAACATCGTGGACCAATCAGCAACCTTGATGAATGCTTCAGTACTTGCCCTACTCAATCCATATCTGTAGGCTCTCTGATTCTAAGTATGTCGGATTTTCAGTTAAGAAAATGGGGACAGAAATTAATCATCACACTATTAAGAAACGGAGCGTCATACACAGATATGGAGTACAAGATTGGCAAGCCAGTTGTACACATAGGAATTCAATTGTCTCTACGGACAGGTAAATGCAGATATCAAACCTTTGAGAGTTTTACTCTATGAAAATTTAATACTATAAAATTGGTACATGTGTACACAGCCAATTGTGCCTCATATGAGATTCATGTGATTACATAAAAGTTCACATGAAATTTATGTAAAGAGAGCACGAATATGTAATTTACATGAATTTTTGTTTACATAAAATTTATGTGAAGTTTCTGACATGACTTTCATGTAAATCAATTTTACATCATATGATATTCATGTGAAATAAATGTATGTGAAATTAACATAAATATTTTTCCTATAAATCTTATGTGAAATATTTATGAATTTCACGTGAACTTGTGAAATTCACATGATGCTCATTTCATATATAAATTTCATATGAGGCACAATTTGCTCATTTCATGAGGCACAATTTGCTCATTTCATGAGGCACAATTCGCTAATTTCATATGAGGCACAATTCGCTGTGTGTTTGTCCTTAAATTCCTTCACCTAGGACTTGCTAATTCTTCAGTTCAGATGGCTATTACTCGCACTATATGTAGTTATATATAGTTCACAGAGCCAAAGTCATTTGGCAAAAATGATTGGATAATAATGTGATTGCGATGCCCTGAATGATGATGGTGTGACACTTCTGACATCACAGTGCTGGCATAATAAAACATAAAACAAAAACCTGACATATTAAGCACAAACCTGTCCTGATTACATCATTTGTCATCTTAGAGAACACCCTGTATAAGCACGATGTGCATGTATTTGATTGAAGTGAATAAGAATATCTTGAAAATAAGCATATTAAAGAAAAGAATATGCTTGTAAAGTAAAAAGTTCACATTGGTTATATTTAAGAACTGGCACTATGTTAACATTTTTACATTTGATTGCATTGATTTAGTGTTGTAAATTTTTTCTATAGGTACCACAGATTTACTCAAATACATGCTTAAGCAGTACCTAAACACTGATGCTAGGAAAAATGCTGTAGATAAGAACAGAGACTCTGCCTTTCACTTCCTTGTACGATCGGGAAAAGCCAATAGTACACTAGGAGAGACACTGTTCAGACTGCTTCTGAACAATGGATGTAACCCAAATCTGGTGGATGCCGCCTCAAAACGACCAATAGATTATGTCAGACCTGTAGATCAGGCATATTCAATACTCAATTCTGCTCAGAAAGTTGAAGGTAAACATGCACTAGTGAACATTTATGTTATGTGAGTTTTATCATGCCTGGTATGAAGGTTCTCCCACTAGTACCAGGGGGTACACTGTCTCCCACTTGTACCAGGGGTACACTGTCTTCCACTTGTACCAGGGGGTACACCTTCTTCCACTTGTACCAGGGGGTACACTGAGAATGATGATGTCACAAGTACAAATTGCAGAAAGCTTGTTACTTGTAAGTTTACTTGGGGATAAATTTTAAAGAAAGTCAAGTGAATCGGTTTGTGGCAAGTATATCGTCGTTATAGATGCTTGTGGAAATGCTGTGGACTTATCAGAATGCGTGAAACAAACAGAATGAATTAGAATGTATTTTATATAACGAATAAAATAATATGCTCTAGACTGGTTTCTATGGATTCTGTATGTTTTATTCCATTTTCCAGATGAGAATGTGAGGGAAAAGTTACAGAAACTGAAAGACGAGGGTAATAAGGCTCATAGAGAAGGTAACAACTACAAGGCTAACGAAGCTTACACTAAGGGGCTACAACTCATACAGAATAATGGACTACCACCCAAGGAGGCTGCAGTGTTCCTCAGTAATCGTTCAGCTGTACAAAGTGCATGTGGTAATACAAAGAAAGCTCTCGATGATGCTGAACTCTCAGTACTAAAAGATCCTACTTGGCACAAGGTGACATATGCTATACTAACCAACATGTATTTCATTCTTTTCTTGATCAGTCCCTGAAAACTTGGGGTCAAGCTTCAATGTAAAAATTACAAAGGAGACTTTGATGATTTCAGTGTTGGAAATATGAATTTGAAGTCGCTTGCCCAAAAGACAACCTGGATCTGAAATCCAGTTGCCCCCCAGAAAATTGACTTGTCCCTCATTTTTTTTGTATTCCTATTGCACACATTATTAATGACATTTAAATTTTATACATTTGTAAATATCTTTTGAGCTATAAAAGTAGTACTATAAGATATTCACAATAGTGGTGTGATGATGGTTGCCAACTTTCGATGGTCGATTGCTGAAACCCCTTCGATTTTCCATAATTGATAGTAGAATTGACGATCGATTGACGCTAAGTGACTACAATTGATATTGTTCACATGAAAAGAAATCAAAATGTTATCAAGCTAAGTTGACAAAAGTAACAATTGAAAAAAAATAAAAACAAATTAAATTGTTGGCTTTACTTTAAAATTGCATTTCTGTAAATTTGTAGTGTATGAATATGTTAAAACCCACAGCTTCAATAGCGTTTCACTGGTTTTCAGGCCTTGAAACTCGTGAAAATCTTTGGTTGTCATTCGGGCAACCTGCTTTGAATATCAGGTTGCCCGAAACCATTTTTACTTGCCCGAAATCATCGAACTGAAAAACTAAGCTGTCATTCTTTATTTCCGCTAATTTGAACATTTTACATAAATTCCATTTCTTTTTCAACAAATTCCTCATTTAACTCATCATGCTTGTGTGCCTCAGCTAGAGGACTCGTGAATATTTACAGATTCCAATCTCCATGATTTACATCGTTTGACAAATTTTTTGTTGTCTTTTTAGGTTGTTCAACACCTTGTATAAATATCCACTTCGCAGTTAAAAAACGATTTAACATGCAGGAAATCTACAACCGTATTATAAAATTCGGGCTGATGACGGACCGTCGTACGGAAACTTTAAACCGATCATGAAGTCTGCTATCTGAAAAATCCTAGTTTTTCTGATTCTGACTTTAAGCAAAGATCATTTAAACTTTTTATTCATTATTTCATCGAGGTAAGCATACACTGAATGTCTGAAAATAGATCGTCAGTCGGACGAATTGGTCTCAATTCTAGGTCGTCCCACAGGTACGTAGGTTGTTTTTGGAAGGGGAAGAAATATAAATTACAATATTAGATTAATACAAGACATCATCGACTATTCTGAAAAATTTGAGGTAACTGGATCAATCTTATTTCTAGACTTTGCTAAGGCATTTGATACAATAGAATGGGAATACATGTTTAATACTCTAACACATTTTGGCTTTAAAGAATCTTTCATACATTGGATAAAAACACTCTATAATAACATAACATGTAAAATCAATAATAATGGATGGATAAGTTCACCAATAACTATAAAAAGAGGAATTCGACAAGGTTGTCCATTATCAGCACTTCTTTTTGTTTTAACAGTAGAAACAATGGCAGCTAGGTTGAGACAAAGTAAAAACATAAAAGGAATAAGGATACATAACAATCAAGAGAAGGAATTTAAAATAAGTCAACTGGCAGATGACACAACCCTTTTTTTGCGCACAAAAGCTGATATAACAAAAGCACTTAACTTGATAGAGGAGTTTGGTACTTTATCCGGGCTTATTTTGAACAGAAGTAAATGCCAAGGATTAAAACTAGGAGGGAAGGAAATAATAGAAGATGACTTTGAGGAAATAGATTGGGAATCAAAACTAATCAAAGCCTTAGGAATTTACTTTGGAAAAGATTGTGAAATTGCTATTAATGAAAATTGGGAAAGAAAAATTGTAAAAATAGAAAAAATAGTAACAGCATGGTTTAAAAGAAAACTTACAATGATTGGTAAAATACAAATAATAAATAGTCTAATTATATCACAACTAACTCATCTAGTAACAGTCATGCCACTACCTAGTGTATTTTTGAAAAGAATCGAATCCCTCATCTACAAATTCCTATGGGACAATAAACAAGAAAAATTAAAACGAAAAACTATCTCACAAAAATACGAAAACGGCGGTTTAAATTTAATAGACATATCAACTCATGCTAAAACAATGATAATAAGTTGGGTAAGGAAATTATTTGATGATACTGACCATCAATGGAAAACTATACCTAAATTTATTCTAAATAGGCATTTTGGCAACAATCTACTGCTTTTCAAAATGAATATAGATAAAATGGAAAATTTCAATCTATCTCTAAGCATGATTACATCATTTTATAAAACATTGATAAATACATGGATAGAAAGTGGAGTAATGAAATAATTTGGGGAAACAAACATATCAAACACAAAAATAAACTCTTAGTGAACAAAAATTGGATAAAAAGTGGAATAAATATAATCCAAGATATACTTGATGAAGAAGGAAAAATATCAGAAAAAATAATTCTAGCTAAACTGAAAAATAAAACAAATTGGATATCAGAAGTGAATATAATCAAAAATAGTATACCCAAAAAGTGGCAAAATATATTACAAAATTCAGATGCAGTTAAATACAAATTCAAAGAGAAATCTCCTAAAATATACTCAAAGTTGACAAAAGCAATAGAAATAGAGAAATGTACAAATAAAATGATTTACACTATCCTTTTAAGGAAAATTTCTGAACAGGCACTTACATTTTCTTATCTAAAACGAGAATTAAACATAAACAAATCATCAATTTCAAAAGCATTTGAATTCATTGCAAAAGAATTAGTTGAGAATAAAATAAAAATATTTAAATGGAAATTATTGCATAGAATTATACCAAATCAGGATCTTTTACATAAATGGAAAATAAGTGCTACCAACAATTGTAAATACTGTGGGGAAAAAGAAGACTACGAACACTACTTTATTAAATGTCCATATTATTCATCATTCAGAGATAACATTGATTCCTTATTTAAGTATCTAAGATTTGGTAAAGACATTTGGATCTTAAAAAACTTTTTGATAGGCTATAAAATTGAGGATAAAGACTACCATCCAATAAACATTATACTCTCACATATAGGATATGCAATCTATAGAGCCTATCACATAAGTGATGCAAAATCAAAACCAATCAATACATTATGGTTGTTTAAAGAGTCACTAGGATATCACATCATTTATCAAAATTATAAAAATGTGAAATTACCAGCTCTTATAAAACAGACAGCTAAATTTCTAAAACTTAGTTAAGAAAAAAAGAAGAAAAGAAATAAACAAATACACAGATAAATAAAGGAATAAATAAATCAACAAGTAAATAAATAAATAAATAAATGAATAAATAAATATATATACTGAATAAATAAATCAACAAATAAATCAATCAATCAATGGCAAATAAATAAATTAAAAAATAAATCAATTCAAAAATAAATCAATCAACAAATAATAAATAAATAAATAAATAAATAAACACATAAATAAACTATCAATAAATAAACAAATAAATAAATGAAAATAAATAAATAAATAAAAATAAATAAATAAATGAATACATAAATAAATAAATACATAAATAAATAAATACATAAATAAATAAATACATAAATAAATACATAAATTAATAAAACAGAACTAAGTAATAAATAATGTCCATATCTGTTGGTTAGATGAAATAACACTAAATTCTAAATCAATCTGTGGCATCTCAAAATAACTGTCCATAAAAGTTCACAACAGCACTAATGTAAACAAATCCTCAACACTAAACACTGCTAAAGCCAGCAATAGCACTGTAAAATCCATAAAAGTTTATAGCACAACAGCACTAAAACCAGCCTGCATCAATGGTAATCTTCAGCTAAAGAAAAAAAAGAAAGAAAGAAAAGTTATTACTACAGGATTGATTAACTATTAATTTAGTAAACTGATTCTAACAAAAATAAAACAAAAAATCCCCTTATCTAAAAATAGAACTTACATAATATTTACCCTACACTGAACAACAAGTGAAAATAAAAACAAAAAACAAAGAAAACGTCAAAGTAATACAAAGCAATCTCAAAGAAAAAATTGAATGGAATTCTGTAAAAAAATATAGGTCAATAAACATAAAAAGCTAGTAAATGCTAAGCACATTCCAATGAACCATACCTTACCCTCAGCTAATACAAAAGCCAAAATACAGAATTGAATAAGGTAAAATAAATATCAGTTTGATTATACTTTCTACATAAAATTAACAGAGAGAGAGAGATAGAGAGAAAGAGAGAGAGAGAGAGGGAGAGAGAAAGAGAGAGAGAGAGGTATACTTATCTTTTTTGTTGTAATCTCTTGGCAGTCCTGTCAGCATAGTACTGTATATCTAGGTCCTCTAGGACGTGTCAAGAAAGGGCAAGAAGGGCTGAAAATACAAACATAATATTGAATACATTATATCCATTAATGTTTATATACACGTTTAAACAAAGTACATATAGTAACAAAAAAGAATATCAAAAGCTCTTATATTTAATTAGATAGCTTACCTTCTAAAAGAATCCAATATCTCTACTCTGTATTCGATGTATACGTATACATGTGAAACCACGCCGTCCGAAAGTCTGCACTTCACGTGAATCACTTTTTGACCCTAATCGATCCATAGTGTTACGGTATAATGAGGCCCTCGAAGGGGGTATTTGATATTCACAAGAACTAGTTACGACGAATGGATATTTTCCTATAGTTATACATATATTTACGACAATATTATTTCTATATACCGATATATTTCAATATGCAAAATTAATAATTCAAAGGCACTAGTTCATGAAATTTACATTGAATAATATATATATATATATATATATATCCTTTTGACAATATATATAATCGAATCAAAACTATAGTTCTAAAATGTTCTCTGATAGTGATATACCATACATATAGTTGTTTAAGATATGCACAATACTGGCCCGGTAATTGTGTTATATTGTTAAATGGGCAATATGTTATATATGTAATAAAAAAAAAAAAAAAAAAAAAAAAAAAGGTTGTTTTTGACGATCGGACGACCGCGAATTTCGAGCCCTGGGTTTTGAACATGATTTATAAAATTTTGATAGTTCCGATGCTTTCGATAATTTGTTTCCGATAGTGTCCCAATAATCGATAGTAAATTTTGTCCGATTGCTCATCACTACTTTACAATATACTCTTGGCCTGTTTCAAGCTTTCCTTACCTAGGTACGGGCCAACTTCACTTCTGGTTACTATCTTTTTAGAAAGGCTCTTTGAAATATTTCATTTCAAGATCTTATGTTTGTCTTATCAACAAGATGAGATTTGATACCCAAGTTTTATATTAATAAAACGACTGCAAGTAATTGTGCTGAATAGATCATTTCTATGAATACTCATCTACCCGGAGATACTCATCTACCCGGAGATACTCATCTACCCGGAGATATTCATCTACCCGGAGATATTCACTGTGACATTGACTGAAATTTGCCTATTACATGTAATGATTATTTTTCTGAGACTTTTGATATCCAAGTATCTAAGATTTATGAATCTTCATTCAAAAATTTATAGTACGGTGACCAAAGAGCTAAATTTTACAGTTTAGTCGACAGATTAGTACATGGGTAAATTATATGTCAAATGAAACTAGAAGAAATGTACTTTCAAAATATCAATGTCGTCAACAGGTTTGAATGTACAAACATTCCATTTTCAGGGGTCAAAGGTCAAAGGGGTCATTCAACATAGATTACGTATTTCTGGTCTTTTTCACAATGAAAGAAATATTGATGAAAACAAAATTGAATTTTCTGTACAAATTGCATCAACAGAATAATATTCCAATCTTATTCTTAACATAAGTGAATCGCGATGACGTAAAATCTGTATTGATGACGTCATTGGTAGCTATTTTTAGAACAAATTCAAAATGTGAATATTATAATTCCTTAAAAATGAAATATTCCTCTCCGTGTACAAACATGGAGGACAATTATTTGTCAATTTTCTCTTCCATCATAGAAAACAAATGTTTGCTAATCATCCCCCGCAGCATAATTGCAGTGGGGTATAATGCGACCGTTGGTGAGGGTGCGTACGAGAGTGCGTAAGGGCGACTGTGTTGGAGAGGGAGGGTGTGTTTGTGCACGTCACACTCTTTTATACAGCCTAGGAGGCACAATTTTGATTGGATCTTGACCAAACTTCTTAAACTTATTGCTCATGACAAGAGAAAAAACCCTATTGATTTTCAAGGTCATGGGTCAAAGGTCAAGGTCACCGATTGAAAATGTTATTAATCCTTTTATACAGCCCAGGAGGCACAGTTTTTACTGGGTATTGACCAAACTTGATACACTTATTGCTTATGACAAGAGAAAGAACCCTATAGATTTTCAAGGTCATTGGTAAAAGGTCAAGGTCACAAGTTGGAAATGTTAAAAATCATTTTTCTTAGCCAATGCACAGATTTGATTGGATCTTTACTAAACTCCATACATTTATTTCTTATGACAAGTGAAAGAACTCTATTGTTTTGAAATATAAGGTCAAGGTGACAGACTGGAAATGTTTAAAATAATTTCATACAGCCTAGAGGGTGCAGTTTGAAGTTGATCTTCACCAAACTCAATACACTTGTTGCTTATGATAGGAGAAAGAACTCTTGACTATTGGTTTTCACGGTAATGCATCAAAGATCAAGCTCACAGATTAGAATTTTTAAAACAGCCCCGATGATACATTGGAGTTTACCAAACTCCTTACACTTATTGTTTATAACAACAAGAAGAACCCTTTTGATTTTCTAGTTTCAAAGATCAAGGTCACTGAAAGGAAATGCTTAAAATCTTTATATACAAACCAAGAGGGCACAATTTTGTCTAGATCTTTCAAATGCCCATACACTTGTTGCTAATAACAATAGGAAGAAACCTATTATATTATAGGTCAAGGTCGCAGGATTGAATTCGTCAAAATCATTGAAGATCCTCTGTGTCATTCACCAACAGATCATGGTTAAGCTCTTTAAAGTATACATTTAATACAAATGACACAAAGAACATTTTTTTGATTATCAAGGTCAAAGATCAAGATCACAGATAAAGAGGAGGCAACTTAAAAATTGGACTTCATCAATGTTGCATATTTGCATATGTTGTGAAGAATTTCAAGTTCTATTTTAAGATTACGTACGAAGTGGCATATCTCCTTGTCACGCCTTCACTTTTTTGGCCAACGCACGAGTATAACGACCTTCAACACGCTGGTAAACGTCGGGGTTTGGTCTGAAAATCATTTATGAAGCAACGTTCTTGAGCAACGTGCGCGTAGCGACCTTCTAGCGCTTGGGAGCGTTCGCCAAACGACCTCAGCGTCTTCCAAACGCAAAAAACTAGTTGACAATTTACCTGTTAACGCTCTATAAAGCGTGCCCAAAGATCTCGCAACGTTCGCCTAACGACTTGTCAACAACCTGGCAGTGACCTTCTCGCGATCTACAACGTTTACAGCAAAACTTAATTTTCAGAAAATATTTCGTTGTCAAAATTTTCCGACGACCACATTGCACACAAATGTCCTCCAGCGACCACACAACGACAAGCCAGCGACCAAACAACGACCTCAACGTTTTGCGACGTGTTGGCAAATTTTCTTTGTCGTTACTCGTGCGTTAACCAAAAAAGTGAAAGTGTGACAGGACAATAAAGGCCATTACCTACTATTGTGTGACTGTGTATATTGATGCCGTGCGAGGGTGCTACGCTTTTTGTTGGTTAGTTTTTATTCTAAATTTGTCGCAGAAAGATATCCATCGTTATGATAAATCAGCTAGGGTGTGCGTACATATACAGCGTTATCCATAAAATTATGTCGATGGGTAGAAAACCCTTTCTCCCCGATAAAGCATCACCGATCTCATGAAGAAAAAAAGCTTTTTAATGGAAAAATTACAGGAAATGGTAAACAGTTTATCATGTATCTCTTCTAGACATAAGCAGTAATAACATAGATTTATACAATTTTCATTGTACTTTCAAGTGAAATAAATTTATGTTCAAAATGTTAAGATAAAATGTGTGTACTGTCAGGCAAAATGTTTATTATTTTGCTTAAAAAATCATATAAAGTTGTGAAAATTAACCACAAGAGCCGGAATGTTCATTCATTAGCTATTTACATACTCGTCCCTATTCTCACTCTCTTTCACATTGAGATTCATAAATATCAAGATGATTATATCGGATAATAAACAGAGAAAGGATTCATTCTTTTAGAAGCAATTCGACTGAGTCATCCTTCTTATCATTTGTAATGATTGGGTTTTTTCAATATTATATATTTATTATGCTTTGTTATGATCACAGCGATTTATCACGCTTCCCGGTTGATAAATGTACTACATGTATATATAGGTTATAAACCATAGTACAGAAAGCAACTGAGAAGCGCGACAAATCCCTTTGATTCTGAAGTTTATCACAAAAAAATTATATATATCCAGTGACAAATTTTTGCCTGTAAATCATAGGGTACACTATATTTCCATTTTTTAATTGAAAAAGAAGTGCGTTTTTATTGGTACATACCTTCATTTTAGGGTAACGCGTAATATATTTTATTCATTATGAAGAAGGTTTAATATTTTTATTATTAACCAGCTGGTATCTATTATCAGTAAATGTTCAAATCTTGTATCCACCCCCCCCCCCTAAAAATAAAGAAAAATGTATGCATATTTCATAAAATATTTGTGAATTGTAAATCAGAATAAAAATATTTTTTTTTCTATTTATTCTAAGTCAAAATAAATATTTTTGGTTTAAAATTCACAAATATTTTATGCCTGACACATACATAGAGAAATAAATCGATCCTTCATTTAAAATTCAAAATAAGCAGCCACCCCCCCCCCCCCCCCCCCCCAAAAAAAATAAAGAAAAATGTACGCATATTTCATAGAATATTTGTGAATTGTAAATCAGAATAAAAAAAATTTTTTTCTATTTATTTTAAGTCAAAATAAATATTTTTGGTTTAAAATTCACAATTATTTTATGCTGACACATACATAGAGAAATAAATTGGTCCTTCATTTAAAATTCAAAATAAGCAGCCCCCCCCCCCCCCCCACCCCCCCCCGTACCTGGAAATTATACTAAAAATAGGGCAACGGTTACGCTGCAACATACGCCTGTCATGTGATTAATGATGTCAAATGAACTTGACCTCCTTTGACCCGTACCCTAACAATCAAGTAAGTCCTTTGTCTGGGTCTACTCAGTCTTCATGGTAAGCCTGAAGTTCCTAAGCTTTGATATCACCATGCATTACCGATTTCTCTATTATACAACGAAAGATATTTAACATACAAATTGGAAATTCCTATGTCAGACGGTTTGGTCACCATGTCTTGTTACAGCATGTGTGCATGCAACCACCTCCTCTTTCGCATAATTTCTCAAATGTGCAAAAGCAGGAGATAACCCCCCGTTACATACATAAAAGATCATTTATATTTTATTTATCATGAAGAAGATTTAAAATAGTTTGACCCAAAATAGATTTAAATGATTTTTTTGAAAAATTTAACCAAGAATATATTTTTAGCCACAAAATGACCTTGACCCTGACCTTCAAAATCAATATGGTTTTCTGTCTTTTTAAAGTCATTGTTCATGGTAAAATGGACCTAGCTCAAATGACATTGTATAAATCGTGTTTGCAATTCCCATAGTATTAATAGATAAATGTGAGTATGAACACCCCCCCTTCCCTTAAATGTACACATACACGTAATTTCTCTGTTGATGGAACAAAATATATAGAAAGTCCGTTACATATTTGAAAGATCATTAATTTTCCATTAAGTATGAATAATTCCAAATCATACTGAACCAAAAAGAGAACAACAACAATTATTTCAATGAAATTTTAATCTATTTCTCATAAAAATCTATTTTTAGCCTCAAAATGACCTTGACCTTTCACGCACGACCTTGAAAATAAAATTCTCTTACATTCGTTAAGTTAAGTCTATGTGGTAAATATGATGTTACTAGCTTAAACGGTTTTGTCTCTATGTTTTCTAAAAGGTGCATGACGCACCGGTGCTGCAATACCGATATCCGTAACCCCCCCCCCCCCCCCCCCCCCTCCCCCTTCCATAGGGTAAAAGACAGGCATACAGAACAGCCATTAAAATCCTAATCTTACCCCCAGTTTAGAGAATAAAAATAAAAATTTTGCTTGAATTTTGTAACACAATAGAAAAACTATGTTATAACTACTAAAGATTGTAATTTCACTGCAATGATATGATTCTGTGAATTATATAGAAAATATCCAGAAATCAACGATTTTTGAATGAAAAATACAGTTTTCCCCCCAAAAAACTGAAATTACAAATAATGTGTTTAAAACGTAAATTATTATGCGAAAGAGCATAAAAGATCAGAATGGAATACATCCTTCAATTATCAAATTCATAAGTGATAAAGATGTTATGATTGATGTATAGAAATAATATTAATAGAAATTAGTATGCAGATTTTTGTAGAAAAACAGCAGTTTTGAAGTTTTTACAATAAAATAATTAAATATATTTGATATCAATTGGAAGAGGAAAATGTTCAGATTTAATTTTTTGAAGAACGATCAGAATTCATTTCGTGGATCTCAGAGACGGGAAAAAATAAAATAGAATTTTCACAAAGTAATGCAATTTTTTAGCAAAATAAATTTTTTTAACCCCAAAACGCAAATTTTATGAGAAATTTGAATTAAAAACTTATCATATTCGAAAAAGTATTAAATATGTTAGTAATTTTCACCTTTCAATCTTTGATGTTACTTTCCACAGAAAAAATATTCATCGATTCCTTTTTTCAGTGATTTTTCGGTATTTTTTTTAAAACGTTGATGACGTCATTTCAACCATACCTGTCAACTTTTTTCAGACAAAAGAGGGTCAATGACCCTCTTTGGGAAATGAAAAAGAGGGTCATAGCGCGAAACAAAATCGCGACCTTTTGCTTGTGTCAATATGAATAAAAATTTAAACCCCCCCTAAAAAAATACAGGTCAATGAAGTTCATTTTATTGTGAGACATGTAAACTAAAGCATTTATTTGAATTGTAATACTGCATAATCATGATATTTAGCACATGTGTAAAATTTTAGGACTTATTAATCAATGCCTGAAGGTTCATAGTTGAATTTGCTAGGCTAGATATATTTTTATTTAGTCATTGCTATACCATGATGAAGATTTTGTGTGAAATAAGCTCTACATTTCACTGCTTCAATTGTTTTAAACACTATAAAAACATTTGTCCCTTTTCGTCTGCATAAATATCCGTGTTTACGATTGTCTTTCCATAGACATTCCCATAATAATCCAAGCCCAGGTCGTTAAAACAACATGAAAGTTGCTAATTACTTCCCATATCACTAAACAAACAACCCAATTTACCTGTAATTGCAGGTGTTTTAATTAAAAAGTCATAGCTGGAAATTTAAAGTCCCAAGTAATAGACGGAACCAAATCGGAATCGGGTGAATCCTGGGTCAGCAACGAAAAATCGGGTGAAAGACATGACCCGAGCGGGTGATAAAAAATAATCGGGTCAAAGGGTAAAAAAGCGGGACTGACCCGCGGAAATCGGGTCAGTTGACAGCTATGATTTCAACGTCATTTTTGAAAACGTTCTACAATGAAAATCATTTGATGACATCTTGATTCATGAACCACAGATAAAGAGCTTTCATTTGATACCAATATTTGCCGTGTACTATGCGAGTCGACTAAACTCCTAAAATAAGCCACTTTTGGCGACTTGGTCACCCTACTATTACTTTTAATCATTGCAATGGTATGTTTGCCATTTTCTATGACCATGTAACAGGGTACATATTAATCTTGAACTCCATTTGCACCCTGATGATTGCATCTATTTCATTTTGTCAAAACGACCATCGTCCATGCTGAGCTTAAGTAAAAAACTACTTGCCAAGCTGGTGAGTTGAAGTCAAAATTTTCTTGCCTGATCAATTTTTAGGACGAATGGGCAACTGCTTTATTCCAACCCTTTGATTTTGTTGCTTTGATCTTTAATAAATAAATGAATTTGTAAATAGATGTTTTATTGATAGATCAATTTGATGTTCTACATTCATACTTACATGTACTTGTATTAGGGTCACTGGAGACGAGCTCAGCTACTGCGGCAGTTAGAGAAGCCAAGGGAAGCTTTCTTGGCATTCATGGAGGGCTACAATAAGAGTACCGCCTGCTCCCAAACAGATAGACTCAACTTCTTAGTGGAGGCTGCCGTCTCATTTACTTCCATTAAAGGTTTGACGACTTCAATTGTTATGTTTAATAAAGGTCAGCAGGGTTGCTTGGGACATATCCCCCAAATACTTTTGAATAAGAGAAAAAATATAAATACATGTACTTGTAATAAATTATTCAGTTAATATTAAATGAAAAAAGATTAAAATAATGAATTGTAATTTATCTAATTACATGTTGATAACTCATGATTATATTAATGATTGATTGTCTCTAGGTATGGATGAAAAAGAGGATGTATTTGATCAGTTTGAGAACGTACCAAGAGATGACACATGGCAGACAGTGTTGTTCAGGTTAAGTAAGCAGGGTGAATGGGTCGCAATACGTAACCTTCTGCTTGGAGTACAGTTCACCTTCGATAGAGGCAAGGAAAATAATCCTCAGTTTGTTTTGTAGCTTGAAGCTTTTTTTTTTACATTGTTTTGAAGTTTGTAGAATTTTTAGCCGTGTTGCAAAACTCGGCTCTTAATTTGATGCGAGACGGGCGGGCGTCTAGGCGGGTGGGTGGGCGTCAACAATTGGTTCCCGGACTATAAGTCAAGTATGATACATGCTAGTGCAATGAAACTTCATACACATATTCACCATGAGTCAAGGATGAGCCCTATTGATTTTGGGGTCAAAGGTCAAGATCATAGTACTCCGATGTTTGAAATCGGTGTCCGGACTATAAGTAAAGTATGATACATGCTATTGCAATGAAACTTCATACACATACTCACCTTGATTCAAGGATGACCCCTATTGATTTTGAGGTCAAAAGGTCAAGGTCATAGTACTCCGATGTTTGAAAATGATTTGGGGATGATATAAGAGGGTGTATTGCACTTATGATCATGAAACTTGCTGGAAATGATTCCCATGAACCAAGGATGACCCCTATTGATTTTGGGGTCCAAAGGTCAAGGTCTTAGTACTCCAATGTTTGAAAATGGTTCCCGGAGAGGATGTATTGCACCTATGATCATGAAACTTGCCAGAAATGTTAACCATGAATCTAGAATGAAGCCTACTGATTTTGGGGTCAAAAGGTCAAAGGTCAAGGTTATAGTACTTGATGTTTGAAAATGATTTCCGGATGATTCAAGAGGATATATCGCACCTATGATCACGAAACTTGCCAGAAATGTTTACCATGAATCAAGGATGACCCTTATTGATTTTGAGGTCCAAAGGTCAAGGTTATAGTACTCAGATGGTTGAAAATAGTTTCTGGACCATATTAGAGCCTGTATTGCACCTATGATCATGAAACTTTCCGCAAATATTTCTCATGAATCAAGGATGACCCCTATTGATTTTTGGGTCTAAATGTCAAGATCAAGGTCACAGAACTCGGATGATTGAAAATGGTTTCCGGACCATATTAGAGCCTGTACAGCATCTATAATCAATAAACTTGCCAGAAATGTTTTCCATGAATCAAGGATGACCCCTATTGATTTTTAGGTCAGAAGGTCATAGGTCTGGCTCATATCACTGATGATCGAAAATGGTTTCCAATAATATTTGAGCCTGTATTGCACCATGATCATGAAATGTTCCAGAATTGTTTTCCATGAATCAAGGATGACCCCTAGTGATTTTGGCATCAAAAGGTCAAGGTCATAGAACTTTGATAATTGAAAATTGTTTCAGGACCATATTTGAGCATGTATTGCACCTATAAATATGAAACTTGCCAGAAATGTTTTCCGTGAATCAAGGATGACCCCTACTGATTTTGGGATCAAAAGATCAAAGGTCAATTCATAGGACTCAGGTAATTGAAAATGGTTTCTGAATTATATACAGTTGAATGTGTATCATGAACCTGAAACATGCCTGTGATGTTTCCCATCTGTTGAGACCATTCAAGTTTTGCAACTAGGCACTTTGCATCTTTGATGCATTTTAAGCTTATTTGCTTTCTGTTTTTATTTTCTTTTGGTAATTGCATGTACACGGTTGCATTCAAAGATCCCCTGTAGGGATAAATGATGTATAAAGTGTCTGGTTGTTTGGGAGTGAAAGCGTTTGTTAAAAAAAGAAATTTTATTTATATTCTAATAGAAGTTTGAAGAATAACGAGCTTTAATAGAGAACACCTTATTTTTGATACAGAGCCTTTCCCCCTGGTAACGGCAGGAGGTCCGGCAGCTTACGTTGATTCCTCCATCACTAGGATCCAAATGGCTACTATCTTTCCTTATCTCAGAAAAAATGGAGACGTAAAAAAGCTTGAAAGATGGATTACTCCCCTTTTCTTTTTCATTATAACATCCTTACCCCAGAAGCCTTACAATAAATGGGAGAAGTCTTACTTTATAGACCTTAGTGAGGAGGATGAGGATACACCACTTAATGGCGTCGCCAAATTCTCCGCTATTCTAGGTACCATATTTTACGTTCTTGAAACAGATATGGCATTTTATGAATGTAGAAAATTATTTTTAGTAGATATCATAAGGCTTGAGCCAACCATAACAGATATATAGGAATATGTTTGAAGTTATCTCTTTTCATGGAGAGTTGGATGAATAGAGTATTTATTATTACAAATCTTTACATTGAGTATTGTGTACCAATTATATTCACTTGTGTTACAATTCCTCAGGTGATTTAACCATAATCAAGACATTCGAGCAGGATTTCTCAAAGCCCTAAAGTTCCAGGACATTAATGGTAACAGTCCATACCATGCTTTGTACATGATGAGCCAGAGACCTAGCCTGGAAAACCTACTTCTGGTCACCAAGTTTCTTCTTTCTGTTGGCTTGTCTATCAGCACCAAAAATAACGTAGGCCACATGCCGCTTCATTACCTCAAACCTGAAGACGGTCAGCTCTTTAAGATCGTCAAAGCTTCAACTAAAGGTAAAACTTATAGTTGGTGACTTGAAAAGATTGCACATGCACTTCCATGCCATATGAATTTGACTGGTTCAGATTGTGACATATGGGTCATGCAATCGTTGTTTGCCATTTATCTCCCATTTTGTACAAATCAAGTCAGTCCAATGATTGCTTTCAGTATGTAATTCTTTAATAGAAAGCTTAGATTGCTTTCAGTATGTAATTCTTTAATAGAAAGCTTAGAAAATAGAATTAATGTATGCTGCTAGCCTTATATCTTGAAGCAAACCATGCTGATACATGTACATACAAATTGAATAGGTAAACTGCTTTATTCTTTTATTGTACAATAATTTTTAAGCTACCAACGGTGGATCCTCCATAAACAAGACCCCAGCCAATGTCAGCATGCAGGATGTACTGAACCTGAAGACAAAAGGTAATGAAGCTTTTCACATGGGGAGGTTTCCGGAGGCGATCCAGCATTATTCGGACGCTATATGTGTTCTGGAGCATGTGAAGACAGATGAATCTAATAGCCGTCAATTTGCTGTTCTCTACGGTAACAGAGCAGAGTGTCACATGAAACTAGGTCATAATGCAGCAGCCAGGAAAGATGCCGTCGAGAGTGTGTCACATGATGGACATTGGTACAAGGTGAGGAAATGAACTTTATAAATCCCAAATATGCATGAGAAAGTGGCCTTTACTTCCTCGGTAAATATCTTATTTTCTGTCTGTTTTGTCTCACAGATTGTCATTCATGCCTTATCTGACTCTGTCACTTTATACATGTATGTTCAAGTGACTGACTGCCTATTTGCTTTTAACTTTTCAGCAAACTTAAGTGTATGATACATCTGAAATGCTTAGTGCAATGAATTGTTTGGATGCTGGTCAGACAATGTTTTTGAGTTGACTTTGATAGTCATGTTTGATGATGCTACATGTACATGAATGTACATGTAAGCCTAATTCACAACATGGTCTCGTAAAAAGAAATGTAAAAGTCAAAAAGCCAAAATATCTGATTTCTGTAAACATTGGCAACTCTTGCAAATTGCTGGACTAAAACTATGCTGCAGGAAAATAACATGATAAAATATGAGGGCTGAATGATATGTTGTGAGCCTCGTATTTAAGGATTTGAATTTTATCACACATTTTGCATTATTTTTCTACATAATCCCCTTCAGTATCTGTACACTTTTGCCACTGGTGTTTAATGGCATCAATACCACTTTTAAAGAACTCCTTACCATGACTGTTCAGAAAGCCATCCACTGCAAGTATATGTATGACATCATCATCGGACTGAAAGTGGGTGACAGAAATAGCTGCTTTCAGTTTTGGGAATAGATGAAAGTCTGATGAGCAAGATTAGATTAGATGAATAAGGCAGATGTTCAATCAAATTAAAGCCACAAGCGTGAATGGCAGCCATGGTAATGACAGACTTGTGAACAGGAGCATTGTCCTGATGGAACAACACACCTTTAACTAGTGAGCTTTCTGCAGCGCTCAAGTTTAATATTTTACCGTAACTGTGTCAGAAGTGAAGCATAGTATGTGCCATTGATTGTTTGTCCTTTTTTTGAGATAATCTGTCAGCAGAATACTTTCTGCAACCCAGAAAACCAAGGCTTACAACATATCAATCAGCCCTCATAAGTTATACCCCTTTTGTTTAGACACTTTCTAACGAAACTTCATCCAGCTTGATAAAAAAAATTTGTGCGAAATGTACTAGGGTTCAACAACAATACATGTATAAAAGAGAAACGTTTACATGTATTTACTACATAGTATTTCTTACAGGCACATTTGAGGGTTGGTAAAGCCCAGGCAGCATGCGGTAACATAGAGATTGCCTTTAAGGCCACCATGAATTCCTTCGAGTCTATTGAGGATAGTGAACCAGAAAACGTAAGAAGAGAAGTGCTTGGAGAACTCATGAAACACTCAGAGAAAATGATCCTAAAGCAACCGCAGGGTAAGTAGGACTGGTACAAAAACAAGGTAAATACAATGTAGGACTGGTACGATTGTTTTAGACTTGTGAATTTAAAAAACTAAATAGTGTATTGCTTTCTTTGTAGGTAAGATTGCTTTAACATGGCTTTGAACTTCCAAATATAAACATGTATATGTTATACCACCTGCAATAAGATCATGTGGAACTTTGTTGCTAAAATGTTTTGGGGTACATTTTAGCAACAAAGTTCCACATGATCTTATCATGTACATGTACTACTGCAAGGAAAAGATAGGATTTTAAGTTATTTGCGTATGAAATTGTATAAATCTCATGCTTACTTATTATAGCAAACATCAGAGGACAGTTAAGGAATCTGAAAGGTACTCCAGGCGAGCTTTGGGCCAAGGTAGCTTATGACCTAATCAAGGAAAATCAATGGAATATGGCAAAGGAAGCGTACCAAAACTTCAATAGCAAAAACCCATCAATCATCCGATTCTCTGTGGACCTCAAGCCTATGTGTAACATGGACCAAGTGGAGAGGGAATCTAGTGGATGGATTTTGGACTTGATGACATATTTCCTCTGTTGTGGCAGTGACCATAAGCAGATTTCCCTTCAGAGAAATGACACATATCTACATGCCATTGTCAGATTGTCACTAGTCTCTGGTAAGCATGGGTCTGAGATACAAAACATTGTATGATGTGTCTCTTCATTTTCTTTGAATGAAGTATTATTTCATTTGTCCATTAGAGAATTGTAAGGGCCAATATCTACCTACTTTCTTTCGAGTTTTTGGTCAGATGAAAGGGAAAACTGGACTACTCTTTGGCCCCTTTCTGCCTATTATCACTTTACTTCAGATACAAAGTAAATGTAATGTGTAACATATGTACATGACAATACATGTATATCAAGTTAAAATTCAAATAAAAAAAACTTTTTTTGAAATTTTCAGGTTCCATGAGCCTACTGGAGTACATCATTAATAATGTAGTGAAGCCTAAACAAGAGCAGAACATTGTAGATGAGAAAGGAAATACTGCGTTACACGCGGCCACAAGGGAGGGACGTACACAGCCTCTGACGCGGGTACATGTTGTTATCTTCCTAATAGAGGAGACTGATATTGATACCATGAAGAAAAACAAAGACGGGAAGTTAGCTATAGAGTACCTGCCAAAAGGGGAGGTCAAACTTGGAGAGTTCCTTATAAACAGGATGACCACTCAGGATGGTAAGATGAATCTGATAATGATATGGCTTGTTTTAAAAATCTGTAACAAAAATTTTGTTAAAAAATTCTTCTTTATTTGATGTGTTTTTTTCATACTCTAGAATGTTTATGTACAAGTATTCAAGTTGATCTACCTTTAGGTTTGTTCAATATAAATTACTGATTCTTATAATGAATATGATCTACTTTGTCCTCTTGGCTGACCTGATGAAGAAGTGTAGTCAAGGTTAGATTGGAGATGTTTTAAAAAAATGTTCAAAAATTAATTTAGATTTGACAAAGCAAATGAAAAAACAACGAATGAAACAGGAAGAGGAGAAGAGACGTCAAGAAACAGAAAGAAAAAAACAGGAGATGGATAGAAAAAGAAGAGAGGACATGGAGAGAAGGAATCAAGAAAAACAGAAAGTGGAACCAGACAAAAAGTAAAGTTGTACAATATGCAGACCTGCTTACTTTTACAATTTTGTTCCTGCCAGGATCAATTCCTATATTTGTTCTATATTTCCATACAAAATATACCTATATTTTAAGTAGAGGAAGTCGCTATGATTCATAGTATTCCCTGTTTGACCTTATGTACATTTGCTGATATGAGAGAGTCTCGTCATAGAATATTTCTTCAATTCTGTACGCCACAATCTATTTTTAGAATTCAACCTTTTTAACTTACCAGTCATTCTCTCAGGATTTATTGCATCTAACAAGAAGAATTCAGACTGTCTGCCTTTAGGCCAAAAAAAATTAAGATTTCGTTTGACGGGCACCGCCGCATTGCCTAAAAACCCGCCGCATTTCCGATTTTTATCGCGTATTTTACCATAATTTTAAAGTAGTCAATTGAAAATCGTCTTGTTTGTTTACATACTCTTTACTTCACTAAATATATAAATTGTAAATCTGTAACTCAATACTTGTTTACATAAAATAGTATTATTTACCCGAGCTGCCGTATTCAATTGTTGTTTGTACGGTAATCGCGACCACGCGTATATTCCATATCACGGACGAGGTAACGTAACGTAAAATGATACTTGACTCTGTTGTGATAATCTGCAAGAGCATTATTCTTTATTAAATTATCCAATTTATTAGAAATTTGAAAACGTTTTGGTTTAGAACTCACAGTTTACGTCAGATTGATCAGCCGGGAACGCCGGTGGCGGGATCGAGGGGAGGGGCAGAAATACTAAACGATCCTAATTTCGATTCGGATAAACTAGTCAACTAAACCCTAAGCACATCGCAGATACTTCAAAATTTCCGAGGGATAGAAATTCAAATTTGCAAACAACTTGCTCAAGTCCGACAGTGAAAAGGGATGACGAATCGATCAGGATACCCTTGTGTAATCGTTGTTAAAATTCAAACTAAATTGTCAGACATGCTGTGATCGGGAAGGCAAACTTGCTCAATGGGACGACGGTCCCTTCCACTTGGACTTTAATGGGCCATTCTCAAAAACAATGGGCCATCTTTCCTCACGAAAGGGCCATTCCAAAAATGATCAATTTTCGAAAAGCTATGCATATGCATGCATTATGCATCAGATGTTAGCACATTTTTTTTTTTTTTTTGTCGCGAGATTCCCAATTTGACCATTTCCAATGAATGATTTACAGTACATTTTTTGCATGGATCACAGAACAGCCAAGACCAAACTTTCAGCCACCTTTCCTGATTTTTTTGTGTCCACGGATGGGCAGCTTCATTTTCAGCTTTGTTGATATTAGGGAAGACATTTTGTACAAATTTTATTACATCAATTTGTATCCATTGACTGACCACTTTTAAAAAATGACATGATAATTTTACGGACGAACGCATACACAAGTAACTTAACGTAGATAAGATACGTAAGTGGACGTGGAGATTTAAATCTCAGGCGCAGATGTCGGAGAAAAATCAATAGCAAAGGACCTTTCAATTGTCAGTGAATAGAAGAATTTTGTGCCTTAGAGTTCTGACTGGCCATGTACAGAAAGCTGTGATCTCTGTATTACTGCTCCTGGTGTAGATCTACGTTACAACGTAGATACGAGAACAGAACTTTTAATAGATTTAAAAAACAAAAAAAATGGACGCCGTAGAATAATGGCACCAGGGCGCAGCGAGTTGCCGATTTTATGGACCATTTTCTATCAGAATGGGCCATCCCAATCCCTGGACATGTTTCTTTGTATTTTCCCTACTCTTTTGCCGACGACAAGGGTCAAATTTTCGGCCTAAGCACTGAGCAACAATTACGAGTTTCACTCACTTAGTTGCACCTGAAAGTAGTTCACAAAATGTTAACGTCATTTGAAGTTTTAACCTTACACAGGGCAACGGTTAGAGATTGCTGATCCTTTTTAGCATAAATAAGATGTACACCATACATGTATTTAGTCTACATCTTCATACTGGTCTGCCATAGGACATCGTCTGTCATATGATACATATAATAAGTGTGACCAAATCACAGAATATCTAGCAAACTTCAGGTTTGGAAATGCAATTAGTATATTACAGGAAGACGTTGGGTTATCTTGTTATGGGTTATCTTGTTAATCAATGTACTAAACATTACCACTTCATACTATACTTAAGTTTTAATGTATTTTCAGCATCAAAACACTTGAATTAGAAATTTGTTTTAAGATAAATTACAAAAAATGTACATTCATCATATTTCACGTTTGCAAAAAAAAAAAAAAAAAAAAAAAAAAACCTGCCTCCCTCACTTTTTTTTCTAAAAAAGTGCCCGTCAAACTAAACATTAATTTTGTATGGCCTTACTTTTGAAGTTTTTGATTGCACTTTCAGGGTACATTTTTAGTGAAAAATATTTATATTTAAGTAATACATGTATTTGGCAAGTTGCTCAAAAAGTAAAATGCCTCCAATAAAGTCCTACATGTCTGAGTACCTGCTATACCTCTAGAATTTTCCATTATGATGTAATGCTGCGTTTATGTAAATGGCAAATTGAGAATGGTTGTTGGTGAATTTCATTATGTACACTTCATATTTTAAATTATTGTATTCTGAGGTGCAAAATCAAAAAGTTTATAGATATGCATTGTTTATATCTAGGACAAAGAAAGAAGCACAGAAAGAAAATCAAAAACCACAGAACAGAGGTCCACCCCAGGATCAGTGTGTACACTGTTTAGAGCTTCTAGAACAGGCTAGAGATCTTATAGAGGAAAGTAAAAAGAAGGCGTATAATGAGTTTGCTAAGATACTACAGAAGAAGCACAACTCTCCACAGCATAAGAAAATAGAGGAAGATGTATTACAGATTATCGTCAGAAGTATGGGCAGAGTGCTCAATCCAGGTCTGTTTGACTGTTTGGTCATTTATATTATAGTAAAAGAAACTTGATTTGGGTATTTGAAAATTAAACGTCTAATTTGACTTTTGTAAATTCAATGTTTGGAAAGATATACATGTATGTACATGTATATGGATTAAAGTCAGATCTATTTCAACTGACAAATGCGTTGTGTTGAGAATACGACAAAATTTGAAAGGTTGGTAAAACAATAGTTAGGATTAGTTTAATTTTGGTATAACATGATTTATGTTGGGTCTCAATTTGATGTCATATACATATACATACATGTATACAAATACAAGTAGGTAACAGATAAACATTTCATTATCCTCTCAGAACAGGAATAAAATAACGCCATCATTTATGTTTAAGTGTCCTATTTTGATTGGATCTTCACCAAACTTCATACACGTTTGCTTATGATAAGAAAAAGAACCCTAGGTCGAAAGACAAGGTCACAGATTAGAAATGTTTGAAACCCTTGAATACAGCCTAGAGGGTGCAGTTTTGATTGGATCTTTTACCAAACTTCATACACTTATTGCTGATGACAGATATAAGAATTCTCTTCAAGTTTCCAGGTCAAATGTCAAGGTCACAGTTTGGAAATGTTTCAAATCTTTGTATACAGTCGAGAGGGCACAGTTTTGAATGGATTTTTCTACCAAACTTCATAAGTCCTATTGATTTCAAGGTCAAAGGTCAAGGTCACTGACAGGAAAAGTTTAAGATATTTGTATACAGCCTCGAGGACACAATTTTGATTGGAACTTAACCAAAGATATTGGTTGTATTGGTTAAAGGCTGTTGCCTATTTGTATGAGAGAACATTGATATTGATGCCATGTGAGAGGATGGTATGCTTTATATGTGTTGCTTAATTTTTATCCTGTTTTAGGCTGATCTGTACTAAAATTGTTATTCAATGTGTTTGTAGCTGAATTAGCAATAAGTTGTGTTTATCTTGTCTTGTTTAGTATGTAATATCAGAACTAAAACTGTTTTCAGAAATCCCAGAAAGACTGGCAAAAATTCCTCTGAAATTGTACGAGAAGTTGGTAGCGGGTCTCGCTAGTGCAGAAAAATGGCAGCAGATGGACATTGCAGTACAGGAGTACCGACGTCACCATGGTAACATGGCGCTGGGGGACTTTGCCAAGTCATTGTCTGTTGCCAAGGTGATCAGGATCACATCTATACAGGACCAACAGCTAGTGGTACAGATCATCAGAAATATGTTACTTAGTGGCGCTGTACTAGCACAGGGTTAGTCATTTAATTTTATGTAGTTATTTTAGTTAATTTTGCCTCGGACTAGTTAGAACCAATCAGAATGCGTAAATCACGTCATGTCGGGTTGATCAAGCCAATAGGAAGCCTGGCTCAACCTCGCCTATTACTGTAGATGGTCAGTAACAAACCTAAAAACTTATATTGTAAAACTTGGAATAGATGTAGGAGGAAGTTCATGTTGGAAAAACACAACAGATTTCATAGTGTTATATATTCTAGATATTTTATAGAATAAAAGGAATATGACAATTTGGACAAAGGGTGCTTGCACAGAATGATACATGTACATGTATTTCACTGAAATTCTGAATTTGCAACTGGTTAAAGAAAATGGAGATCTACATGTACATGTACATATTTATCCAACTATTTTTAAAATTCCTTGTGATTTTTGGATGAATCATTATTCTCTTTGAAAGTGCTATTCTGATATTAAGCAGTTTCACATTACAATTCCTAAATTTTGGTTCTTTTCTACATCATTACAGAGGGGAAGCTGGCCATATTGGGTGCTGTTCAGGAGTATCGTTTTAGAGTATTAGAGGAGATAATCCGTCAAGGTGCCAACCCCGCCCATCTCACCCTGATTAAAGGGGACACGCCCATGATTGCTGCACTGTGTATTGCACTGGAAAGGGACAAAGGTTTGACATAAATAATTTATGGATATTGTAGACTTGCTCACATATAAAGTAAATATGGATATGATCAAATTTTCTTTTAACTTAAGAAAGGAAAATTCAGCTTCATTGTGACTGATTGAATCTTGCCGATGTCTTGAGGATTTTAAAGCTAGCCAAGGCTGCCACATTTGCATCCATAATACATATACATATACATGTATATAAGGTCATTATCTTTCCCATTAGTTCCACTCCTTCTAGAGGCACCAAAGATTTGGCTTCACGGAAGTAACTACTGTCAAATTTGGTGTTTTAATTGAGACTGTAATGTCCAATTTGACCCTAATTCTTTTAAGGAATCGAATTCAACATGCTAAAAAGGCTTTTCGGGATATATGAAACCACCCTGGGTTGTACGTATACATGTACATGTATATGTATGTGTGTAGTTGACTTAAAGACATGCATGTATGTGGGGAAAGTGACCAGAATTCAAATTTGAAATACAATTTACAAAAATGTTTGTCTCAAGAGGTGTGTCATTTTGGTTTAACTTTCATAATTTTCATAAATGTATTGCACTTATATTGAAAAGATGAGATTAATTGTGTTTTAAACAAAGGCAGGATATTGGAATAAAAGTTAACACTGTCGCTCAAAACATTGCGATTTCTAGCCAATTGACTGTAGTTGATATTCAATTATTAGAATCCTGTGGATGAATCTTTGTCAAAAACTAACAAAATTATCAACAATGTCCAGAGATGATTTCATGATTAAATAAGAAAAATTGAATTTTGGATAAAAATACTACAAAGCTTTATATTATCCAATTTTTCTTTCGAAAATCGTCCATTTTCAATAAAGTGACATCTGCTTTCCTGTAATGTTAACTTGTCAACGAATTCACTGTGATGAAGATTGAATTTTCTATTTTGTACATGCAAAATTTCAATGCGATACGTTTGGTATTAATGTTTTCATTGCATTTTGAATGCGAAGGTTTGTGACGCCATTTTCCCCGATAACGTCAAAATGATGTTGTGGTTTGCTCGTGGATAAAACTCCGAAAGTGTACAATTTTGAAAATTGCCATAATTTCTTCAAATAACGCCGGAAATTATTCAAACTTCATCAGGATACTCAAATGTGTATATCAATGAGCTTATCAAATGTTTTAAGGAAGTTAAAACTGTACTTTTCATAGGAAGTTAGAAAACAGATAATGCCGCCGCCATCTTGGTGTTCAAACCCTCCTTAATCCACAAATGTACTATTTCCTTGACCAAGTTTCTTTCAACAATAACTATGTTTTCTAAACTTCATGAATATTTCAATTCTTGTCAGGTAATTTTGCCTTGCTGAATTTGTTCTTTGAGATGTACGGAAAGGACCCAGAGAAGTACTCCATGTTAGACCCCAGCCTGACAGACTGGGAGGGTAACAGTATGTTCCACATAGTGGCCAGGGCTAAATACAACTCTACCACACAGAAAGCTACAGAACTACTCTGTGATAAAAAGGTGTCTGCCTTGAGGTACAATAATGAAGGCAAACTCCCCAAGGACTATCTCAACAAGAAAAATGATCGTAGACTTCAGGTAAGATTAATTTTTCGCTGTGTATCTTTGACTGCTTTATGATTTCTGCTGTATAAAACGTTACAGTACATTGAGGTAGTACATTTAAGTCGGATCCTTCTTTCTTTTTATCATGCTGTTTGATTTATTTGTTGTATGTAGAACATAGACTATTATAAAACTTGATCATGTTGTTACAGTTCTTTCGTTTGGCATCTGTTGGGAGTACAGCAGAGAAACCAGCGCCAAAGAAAAAACAAGAGAAAAAAGTGTCTGAATCTGAAGGTGGAACCTCTAAAGAAATAGATGATGAAGTGGCAGCCATTGTTAAGGAAGCAGAGGAGAATAACAACGACAAGTCACCAAAACAACTGAAATCTCAATCACACATGGTAAGCTGAATTATATTTCTCAGGCCAAATCGATTTAAAGAAGATAGAAAAAAAGTTTACTCATGTTCGTAATGTTGCAGGAAAAAGCTGTCACAGAGAGGAAGATTGAGCGTGTATTACCAGCCAAGGCCTCCCAGAGACGTGAAGCCATCAGAGGTCATATCGAGGACATGATATACAGCCTCCCAGATATCCCATACTCTATATTTAACCCACGACAGCCAGTACTGGGCGACGATAATATGCTGAAAAAGTTGCGACAAAAACGACAACAGTCTCAGGAAGAGGCTGTCAAGAAAGAGCCCGAAAAACAGGTACATGTGCATTATATTTTCTCTAAAAGCGCACGAGTTTTATCGTAGATAGGAAGGCATAATACTCTTGTCCAGAGTATTTGAAACTTTTAAAAAACTTATGCGTAACTTTAGTATTAGTGAAAGGAGTTTCATATTTCACATAGTTATTTTCCTTGTGATAAGTATCCCCTCTTTAAAAGACTATTTAGCTAATAACATACATTCCTTTGCTGCTGTGTCTTCATTGAAATCGTAAGAAAAAATTTATGTTGTACAGAAACATGTATGTCCTGCGAACACATGTATTTCTTTAAAGGTACAGCCTGCAACTGTTGAATGTGCAGGAGCTAAGGTAGAAGAGAAGATTGAAGATGAAGAGGAAGGTGAAGAAGATGAGGATATCATCACTGAAGAACAAGAGGAGTTCACAGTTAGTTCCCTTTATCAAACTATTCGTATATACATGTTCATTTTACATTTTGTCATTATGTATTTTAATGATAGTGCTTTCTTTTTTTATGCATGGATGTTAGGTAAAAGTTTCATGAAAACATACATGTACAGGCAGTTTGGGAATTCTGGATCAACTTGTCATTGCCGACTTAAGGTATCCGTTGTACAAATAAATAACAAGTATATTATATAGTTAGAATCATGGCATATTTTTACCTAAATATACCCAATACAACAAAAATAATGGTTTCTATCATCAAAGGTCAACATGCCGTCCGTCACTCAAGCCACGGAAACTATCGAGACACTGCCGAAGATTACCGAGATATTTTTATCACTGTTTAAATGGACGAGACGTCTGCGAGATCTTCATTTGTACATTGGATACCTTAAATCTAGATTTGTTCACTTATTAAAGATGGAAAAGGATTTTTCCTAGGAAGGAAGAAAACTGTCAACGCTGAATATGAAAATCAATAATTACAAAGATCTCATTTAGAAATTACAAACAGATTTGTGTAATCTGGAACTCTCAAAACAGGCGATCCGGAACTCTCAAAATAGGCGATCCGGACCTTCCAAATTTTATGTACATGTGTATCATCCTGTGTTGTAGTTTGACCCCCAGGTGTTTGACAACATGGAATGGGAGGTTGAGTGTACAGCCGATGTATGGAGGACTCTGAGGGACAAGCACATACTACCGGAACTCAAACAGCGGGTCATACGTAAGATACAGCTTCTGGCTAAAGGTGAATGGAGACCGCATCTATGTAAGGAACTAAAGAATGTACCAGAAACACTGAAACTGTATGAAGCTAAACTCAGCAAAGGTTTGTGCATTGCAATATTTTCTTGAGATTTATAAGGAAATATTCCAAGTGTCATTTAGATGTGTTTCTTTGGAAGAATCAAAATGGAAAGAAAGAGGAAACTGATGATTTAATTCATAAGATCAATACATGTACTTGTATATGAATAAATATAAGAATGCTTTCTTCCAGGAGGCAGAATTCTATGGGAGTTGGCTATAGCTTTCTCTCCCCGACTCAGTGAGAGTGCAGAGCGTCGTTTACAGCTAGGTGATACCGACAAGGAACAGCCAGTGAGGGGCGGCAGGATTTACTCCGAGGTCATCAGAGTGTGGGACGTTATCTTTGACCATGATAAGATCTATCGTAGTGTGCAGCGCATCATCAAGTCACATCACAGAGGGGAAGAATGTATCATACAGAAAAAACTAAAGGGAATCAAGCAGGAGCAGTTCCAGGGAGGAGTGACTAGAAGGATCCCAATGATTTTCACAGAGACAGATGCAGGGTTAGATCAGAGGGAAGTGCAGGAGTGGCAACAAGAACTACAAAAATACTTCCCTCCGGCCAGCTCTAATGAGACGGAGTACCACATACTCAAGTTCTATGCTTTCTCATCTAATCTCGTCAGTCATGTCTTACAGAACTTAGAAATGAAAGTAGATTTTCCATTCCGAGTCACTGACCTGGAACATGCCATTATCAATCTACAGTCCAACGCACCCATTCTTCTTCTTGGTTAGTAGTAACAGCTGTGTGCGATATATGGTCTATATGTTTAAGCACATGTCTTATTTATACTGCAGTCAGAGGAGTAAGAAAGAAATTTTATTAAGATATGATGATAACCTAATACAATTTATAGAAAATTATTTGCAAAATCCAAAAATATCTTCTTGCTGCATTTAAAATCATTCAAAATATGGTATAATTCTGTTTTACACTAATCTTCTGTTATAACATAAGTTTATGGATGATTTTTTATGTCATATAATTTCAGGTCGAAGTGGTACAGGAAAGACTACATGTTGCCTATACAGATTGTGGAGTCAGTTTGTGTCGTATTGGACCAGTGCTAGTAAAGCAGAGAGTAAACTACTGCCTAGGTGTATAGTATACAGACAAGATGATGGGACAGAGGAAACTGACGGTACAGTATTTTATGTCAGCTTTAATAAACATGTACCTTAAATTACACATTCATCGTGTTAACACATCTGCCAAATCACGATGGTCCTGTGACTTTGAAGTTTTTGAGAATTGAAAACACATGCATCATCTTAGAAATATAAATTTGTCTTTTATTGAACTACATGTATTTGTCCAAGTGTCAAATGATAAAAGTTAGCACAAAAATTCATGGGGATAGGGAAGGATCTGAAACAGTGATATTTGGAATTTCTTAGATTTCATAACGAAATATTCAAACTGTTTTGAATAATCTTGGGATTCCATTATTCTGAACAAGTTATGAATACTTGACAGTGCATTACTTGACTCTCCTTGTGAAATGTTTTAATTAAATGTTTGAGTAGATGTAGATGAGGATGTAGAGGACTTGGAGGAAGAGGAGGACAATGTAGAACCAACACCAGGCAGCTCAGATCAGGTGGATCCTGAGGCGGAGGAGGAAGGAGGAGGACAGATTTACGATCACCTACAACAACTGTTCATTACAAAGAATTCTGTGCTCTGTGCTGAGGTACAGAAGAACTTCCGAGAGCTGAGCCACGCCTGTGATCTGGCCAAGGATCATGTTGCCATGGAAATGCAAGGGTTACCATACCGACTTCAAGATGTAAACGAGTTTCAGTTTCCCCTGTTTATTACATCTCGCCAGCTACTACTCATGTTAGATGCTTCACTAGAACCTCCCTACTTCTTCAATAGAAATGAAGATGGAAGTATGAGGGTAAGACAATTGTATTAGAAAACTTTTGAGTGTTAGTTTGTTAATGCAATGTACATGTAGATACATGTATACATGTATATGTAGAGTTTGATTGATTTTCAGTCAGATTATGTTACATTATTCTAATGTAGCAAATTTGAAAATGGCTTTAATTTTCAATAAGAACAGATAACACATTGAAAGATTGTAAATGCCATATTGTACTATATATACATGTAGTTTATAAACCATCTTTTGAAACATGATTTAAGGTGGATGTACAGGGCTGGACAGATGGTGACAGTCCTCTAAGTTATCATCCTTTGATGGAAGATGATTCAGAAGATGAAGATGAGAAATTTGAAGACAATGAGATGGATGAAGATCTTGACATAGAGGGCGAAGGGCCACAAAATCCAGCTGCAAAGCAGAAGGTGGATCCAAGACGGGAAGTCACATATCAGGTATGATACATACTGTACATGTAGATAGGGGTACATGTATTTAATTTCTATAAAAGATAAAAGCTTTTGATTGCTTTGCAACTTGGATTAATGAGCAATGATCTTAAATTTGTCAAATACATGTATAGCCAACATACAAGAGGATTTATATATTTCAAACTCTTTGTATTTGGAAGGGAATAAAGATTACAGTAAATTTTGATGTTGTTAGATGCTTTCAGGCATTGCAACTTCATTACATTTTGATTCTACTGAACTACATGCAAATATTTTCTATCATTTAATTACATGTACCTTCATAATATGATTATTTGTTTAGATTTTTGCTGAGGAAGTTTGGCCACACATATGTAAGAAGTATGCAGGAAAGTATCATCCCTCCTTAGTGTGGATGGAGGTCATGTCCTTCATTAAGGGGTCATTTGAGGCATTGTCCAAATCCTCAGGTTCACTCAATCTACAGGAGTACCTCAGCCTAGGAAAGAAAAGGGCCCCAAACTTCTCAGGGGAAAGAGAGCATATCTACAAGATATTCCTAGCTTATGAACATTTTAAGAAGCAGAGATTCCTGTTTGATGAGACAGACCTTGTTAGAAATGTCTACAGCAGGTATCAGATTTTCGCTTATCACAAAAAAAATCTTTTCAAAGGTTATGATTCTAGACTCTTTATTCCTAAGTATACATGTATAAGCAATCTTTAATTTGAAAAAGATTTTGTGTCATGTACTTATTTATGTACATGTATTATTTTCGATGAAAAAGTACTCAAGAAATTTTGTCATATATTCTTTGACAGGTTGAGAAAAGAACCATTACTGAAATGGATAATTCACCAGATCTATGTTGACGAGACTCAGGACTTTACTCAAGCAGAGCTTTGTCTGCTCCTTCACATATGTAACAACCCAAACCAGATGTTCCTGACAGGAGACACAGCACAGAGTATCATGAGGGGCATCTCATTCAGGTTCAATGATCTACGCTCACTTTTCTTCTATGCACGAGGGTCCATGCATGCTGTAGGCAAAACATCAGCTGTAGAAGTACCAAAACAGGTTAGTCATGAAATTGATCATTGTCCGCAACCTACAGCCTATTGCCCTACGATTATAGGTCGTGGGCGCAATTGTAAGGGAATTCTCGTTTTAATGTGTCATACGGTGATACATATACATGTAGTAACCAATGAAATAGTCGGTAATAGTATCAACTCTTTTGTGTTGGAGGGATTTGGTAACACTTGTTCTGATTCGCTAAAATTCCCTGCTAGAATCGTTTCAGATTACAAGGGTTTCCCAATAGACTGTCCCAGGGTATCTTGCGTAGTAGAACGGAGAAGATGCCGTGGGTTTATGACGATCGAAATTGATATCATTTTCTTACATGTATGTTCAAGATTATTTGGGGAATTACATTAATGTTCTGATTTGTACATGTTCAGTATGTTTATTATCATGTGATTATCTGCACGCAGGTGTATCAATTAACCCACAACTACCGATCTCATGCCGGGATTCTCTCCCTTGCCTCCAGCATCCTCGATTTGATGATAGAGTTTTTCCCTGAATCCTTTGATCGGCTAGGAAAAGACCAAGGACTGTTCCAGGGTCCAGCACCTGTGTTACTAGAGTCCTGTAGCTTTAGGTAATTCTTTTATTCATTATTATTATCTGTCCTTTGATCGGCTAGGTAAAGACCAAGGACTGTTCCAGGATCCGGCACCTGTGTTACTAGAGTCCTGTAGCTTCAGGTAATTCTTCTATTCATTATTATTATATGTCCTTTGATCGGCTAGGTAAAGACCAAGGACTGTTCCAGGGTCCGGCACCTGCATTACTAGAGTTCTGTAGCTTCAGGTAATTCTTTGGATTGCCAAGGTCTATATTATCTTAAAAATAGCAAAAGTTTACATTATTGTGCGAATAGCACATAGTGATTGCCTGATTTCTTCACTCATGGGAGCCCCGTCTACTGAGTATGTATAAACGATGTTACTCTGTTTACATGTACCTTGAAACTGTGTCAGCGTCATGATTGGTATAAAGTCTGATCACTGTCTGAATCAATGAATTATATCTATATGAATCGAGCTGTCGTGTTATGTACATTCATGACCTAATGAAAAATTGCATCTGTATGTACTGAGATGAACACAGACAGTGTGTTGGAAACCCCTTTCCATTACCAGGTGATTATCTGTTTTAGTGGACAATATATAAATGAAACGGTGCGATCGATAAAGATATTAAGTTGAATCATTGAAACGTAGAACTAACTTCAAGTAGGCTCATTTTGCCCTGCTTCACAAAATAGAATCTGTATACAACGGAAAAATTAGGAACTTCCATCATGAAATATGATATTAACAATTATGAAAAATAAAAGATCAAAACATTCCCGTTTAGGATATATCATGTTTTTGGCCGGATTGCAAAGCAATTCCGGTCTATAGATTGACGATGTCCGTCTGTCCGTCTGTCCGTCTGCCGTCAACATTTTGGTTAAAGTTTCTGGTTGAGGCAAAATCTAAGGAACTATATGCAGTAGAAACTTTATATTATACATGAAGGTTGCCCATGACAAGACCTTTCAATTTATGCCTTAACATTTGACCTAGTGACCTTGACCTTGGACTTTGACCTAGTTAAAGATTTTGGTTAAAGTTCCTGGTTTAAGCAAAATCTATGGAACTGTATGCAGTAGAAACTTTATATTATACATGAAGGTTGCCCATGACAAGACCTTTCAATTTATGCCGTAACATTTGACCTAGTGACCTTGACCTTGGACTTTGACCTAGTTAAAGATTTTGGTTAAAGTTTCTGGTTTAAGCAAAATCTAAGGTACTGTATGCAGTAGAAACCTTATATTATACATATAGGTTGCCCATGACGAGACCTTTCAATTTATGCCGTAACATTGGACCTAGTGACTTTGACCTTGGACTTTGACCTAGTTAAAGATTTTGGTTAAAGTTTCTGGTTTAAGCAAAATCTAAGGAATTGTATGCAGTAGAAACCTTATATTATACATTTAGGTTGCCCATGATGAGACCTTTCAATTTATGCCGTAACATTGGACCTAGTGACTTTGACCTTGGACTTTGACCTAGTTAAAGATTTTGGTTAAAGTTTCTGGTTTAAGCAAAATCTAAGGAACTGTATGCAGTAGAAACCTTATATTATACATGTAGGTTGCCCATGATGAGACCTTTCAATTTATGCCGTAACATTGGACCCAGTGACCATGACCTTGGACTTTGACCTAGTTAAAGACTTCGGTTAAAGTTCCTGGTTTAAGCAAAATCTAAGGAACTGTATACAGTAGAAACTTTATATTAATATTATACATGAAGGTTGCCTTTGACAAGACCTCTCAATGTATGCTGTAATATTTGACTTAGTGACCTTGACCCAGTTGGTGACAAAAACTTACTTTGCAATCCGGCCATACCGTCTTTAGCGGTGTTTTTATATACTAAAAAGAAGTGAATTTTCCTTCAAATTTTTAGCACACAACTAACATTGAACATGAAAGGTTAAAGAGAGAGTGGGGATCAAATTAGAAAATAAGATTCGTCTTCTTTCCTTGTATATGGAATCATCAATCGATAGTCATATTGGATTGTTGTATTTTTTAGGGGGGGGGGGGGGGTAAGATTTAATGTGATGTTATTTAATTTTCATGTTCACTGTCAGACATCATCTTTCAATTCATTACGACAACATTATGCATTTGCATTTTAGTTCTGTCTTTATACGTCCATAAACTGGCCTACGAAGTTTGTTCAGGAACAAATATAACTTTGAAAACACAAAATTTTGTCATACATTATAAGTGATATTATTCTGGCTATTCGCACTCAGTACCTTTAGTGCTTTGATTTGTTTTAAAAAATGCCTTTAATTTGCTTACTTTTTGAAGGCAAAATTAAGATACAACTGTACTAACATCAGAACTTTATTGCAGGACATAAATAAATTAAAAATTATTTGTGTCGGATGTTAACAACTGTTTAACTTTGTTCATGTATGTGTGATGCTGTCAGTTTTGTCAGAGTATTATGTAAACATGACAATGTAAGACTTAAATTCATATCTTCAGTGATTTAGCCATGCTGCTGAGAGGCAACAAGAGGAAAACATCCCATATAGAGTTTGGTGCTCACCAGGCCATTCTTGTGGTCAATGATGCGGCCCGGGAAAACATTCCCGAGGAGTTACAACTAGGACTCATACTGACAATCTACGAGGCCAAGGGACTGGAGTTTGATGACATACTGCTCTATAATTTCTTCCATGATTCACAGGTATGCACATATCTTTCTCATTGCTCTAACTAAAGAAGTCGAGGGATTAGATGAAGTTCTGTATACAATTTGTATTACTATTAGTGTATGTATACAAGATCTTTCTGAACCTCTCTGGTATACATATACTTTATGTACATTTTGATATCAAAACATTGAGCTACATGTTTATCATTAAAGCAATATTAGCTCTCAGCGGCTAAAAATTTTTTCTTGCAAAAAGTCTCTTTTAAAATACCTTCTAATTGTTATTAAAAGATGATACACAAGTCATCCGAGGTAAAATAAACATGTTACATAAAGAAACTCGGCATGAAAACATACGTCTACAGAGCTGTCTGCACTACAATGCCTACTTTAAAATTATACTTCAGCAACTAAGTCTGATCTCCGCTGAGTGACCACATGTGCTATGTTGAGATAAATTAGGTCAAATCCTGCGCAGACGTGAAAAGCTTATTAATGACTTTTATCTTTGAAAATAGAGCTCTATCTGATGTACAATGTAAAGTCTTGTGTAATGTGACTATAGATCGTCCTTATTTTGTCATATTAACCTCTGAATCAATAAAAAAAATACTTTTTTTCCTTTACACATGTTCATGTGCATGTTGGAACCGGTAATTTTAGCTTGCGCATGGGCAGAAAGCCAGCTGAGAAAGGTCAACGTAAGGGCACATGAATATGGGCGGGCTTTACGTTGAATTTTTGTTGGGGCTGTAAGAATTCAGAAAACTGCTATTCTTGTCCAGAAAGGCGTTAATCCCATGTTTTTTTTTAATCTATCTTTTTATCAACCCGTCATCATTTCTATGAGTAATAATAAATTTAACATACACGAAAATGAGCAAATGAAAAATTGCAATTGCTGACAGCTAATATTGCTTTAACACACGTACTTCAAAATGTAAGGAAACAATATTCTGAAAAATTTGTTGATCTTAATAACAACAGATCTTTAGAGTCGAGGATTATTTAAGAGTGTCACTGCTGTATATTGCTATTTTTTGTGATAAAATAAAGAATGCATCGTTAATTTCAAAAAGATAGGAATGAGAATCTATATGTATTTTACTATTTGGCTAATATTCTGTACATCAAATGTTAATATCCACAGGCTAACAAAGAATGGAGAGTGATAACAGAGTACTTGGAGAGACTATACAGTACCCATACAGAGAAAACGACAAAGGCCATGTCTGAATCCAGTCTGGTGGAACTTGATGCAGGTGACAGTAAAAATATTCAATTCTAAAATTATTGAATGAGTAAATTTTCAGAGATTCTTCAGGACTTTGAATATCTTTCAGAAAGTGTAGTGGGTTTATATGTTAAATCACAGTATGGCTAGTTTCAAACAGTACATTGTGTTTGATCTTGAACGAATCCACAGTTGGCAATTTATTACTTTGGTCAGATCTGAGCTATGAGAGATCAATTAATTTTGTAAATAGTGTCCCTTAACTAAAATTTACATATTTCATACAGATATGAGGAAAATTTAAAATAGATATGCCTGTTTATTACAGAAATCCTTCAGCAGTCTGGACGACCTAGAGCACTGACCTTTGACCCTAATCAACACAAAGTTCTGAACTCAGAGCTCAAACACTTGTACACAGCAGTAACTAGGGCTAGAGTTAATGTGTGGGTTTTTGATTCACACCTTGAGAAGCGGGCACCAATGTTTGAGTACTTTAAAGCTCGAAAACTGGTTAGATCTATTACAAGTGAGGATGTTGAAGGAGGTGAGTAAAGCAGATTAAAGTTGAATTGTTATAACTCGTATCATTCTTGTGATGTAAAAAACATTTTTCTGTCAATGAGAAATTAAAAAAGAATTTAAGCATACATGTATATACCTACACAGAAGAAAATTTGACATCATTTCATTAATGAGTTAAAGTATAGGTTTTTGACATACACCAGAGAAGTAGGCACCCATGTTTGAGTACTTGAAGGCTCGAAAACTAGTGAGAATGAAGAAAAGCACAGTTTGTAACCTTAATTTACTGTCAATCACGCAATGTCAGTAGTTTCAAACCCTATACACTCTAGAAATGGTGAAACTTTACTTAAACTTCATTACCGTCTAATATGAATTTCAAATGACCTTGTTATATTTTTGGTTAGCTTCCTGTGATGGAGTATTTGCTGAGGAGTCCAGTGAAGAAGAGTGGATCAAGCGAGGTGAAGACTTCATGAAGCATTCTCTGTACGAGGTAGCGGCAAAATGTTTCCTGAGGGGAGGAGATAGCTTCATGCAGAGTGTAGCCATGGCTCATCAGAAGGCTCTCAAAGCATCCAGGTTAGTGATGCTGACAATTCAGCCTTCGAACAAAAGAAAAAAAAAACCTCTGACAATATGTCATTTGATTGCTTGCATTGTGACCTCACAATAAGACTTGTGAATGAAGCTTAATTATTTCTTAGAGTTTGTGGAAGGTTAAATACTTTTTAATCACTTACTTTTTAACTATTTACTTTAACAAAATGACATTTTAAACTTCTGAATCGTTTGGGTCTTGAATGTACTTCGATTTTTAGTTACAATGTAGATTAGATATCACACTTAATAGGATAAACATTCTATTTGAAGGATGAAGGACAATCCTATCAAGATGAGAGAGGAATTTCTACAGGCTGCAGAAAGTTTCTTGGAATGTGAACTTCCGAATAAGGCTGTGATCTGTCTACAGAATGCTCGGGAAAGGGAACTTGTCGCCCATCTGTATGAAAAGACAGGACAGGTCAGTGTACCTACATGTACATGTATGATAAATGAATAAAGCTAGGATGTAGAGCTGAAACGAATGCCTGAAATTGGTATTCGAATATTCGTGACATGTATTTGATTTGTATTCGAATATTGGTTATTACAAGGACTTCAAAGAGCGTCCTCAAAGTTACATTTCTGACCATTGGATTTACTTGAAAAAAAATATTATACACTTTTAAAGTGTTAAGGGCTTAAAGCCTATAGCCTTGGGTTTACATATACTTTAACCCTTTAGTGACCAGATTTCCTAGCACTGTACTATATGCATATTCTCCATTTATTATAGGTTTTGATAGCTAAAATCACTTCTTTACTTTAAACTCATATCTCTCTTATTTTTCACCTGATTTTGATGAAACTTGAGACAATGAAAGCACTATATAATATTCACCTGTGAGTGTCTTCAGGAGTGATTCATCACATGATTTTCAGGTGCAAATGACAGGTAAAAACACTAATTAAGGTGAAAAATTGTATTTTTATTGATCAGCCATTGGATATGTGTTGTGCTCAATCATATTATGAATAAAGTCAGTTAATATCAATATTTTGATTCCTTGGTCATTTTATATCAATTATGAGCAATCATGACATCAAGGTATGCAGGTAAAATAAGACAGGTAAACCAGAATATGCAAGTTTGAAATTTAATGCAGTTTGCAAAGATGAAAGTGATTTTGAGCACTTTCTATGGATACTGATGGACTATTAGATTCATTTTTCATAGACTGCATCACTGCAACTTAATATCTGGGTAATTCTAATCACGAGACTGTGATTAACCAGTACACAGGTAAATACAGGTAAGAACAGGTAAAAAACTGTATTTTAAGACTTTTAATCAATTTAATTCAACATTTCATTCAACATCCTGCTTTACACAGAGGTATGTCACAGAACTTGCATCTAAATGAAGTTTCAATGCAGCGGCCACTTTGTGTTTTTTTACAGTGATGTACCCTCTTGTTTATATGTACATATACTTTATAATATCGGATAAGGGTTGGGGAGGGGCGGTCCATATAAGATATACATTGTGATTTTCATTTCATGCTCGTTTTCACGGCATACTCTTTTTCTGCCCTCAATTTTTACGAGTTCGTGGTGTTTTATAGACTGCAGTGCAATAGGTTTATTGCACATTTTAGTTTTTCTACCAACTCTGTACTTCTTAGAAGTATATCCAGCCATAAGCTGGTCAGCAACATCCATACGAAACTGTAGATGATCATACCCCTTCGGAGGAACGGGGTCTTTGACAGATTTCTGAAACACAATCCAGGCATTTACAATGACCATGTTTACAAGATACCACATGATATATCGCCACCATTTTGTTCCTGATCTACCAACAGGATAGTATGAACACATTTGATCTAATTTATCAACGCCACCCATACGCTTGTTGTATGAAGTATTTACATGTGGCCTCCCTGTCTCATCTCTACCGGGGGGTGCACACGTTGAGAGAAATGTAATTTGCCGCTTGTCTTTGTAGGCAGTTGCAACTAGGTTCCCTTTCTGCTTTTGAATTAGCTGCCCTGATTGTTTTAGTTTTGCTTTTTTAACTTCATCTGGAATTCCCTTTCGGTTTGCCATAATCGCACCACATACATACGTATTTACAAGTTCTAAATGTTCGGCAAGTGTTACTGACGAGAAAAATCTATCAAAGTATAAATGGCGATTTTGATTGTGGTAGGTTTCAGACAACGACCAAACTACATCATAGCCCAAACCAAACTGCCTAGTTCCATCACGTTTTTTCCCTGTGTACACCTCGAACCCGCAGCAATAGCCACTCTCGGACTCACAAATCTGCCAAACCTTTATGCCCCACTTTGTAGGTTTCGCAGGCATATACTGCCTGAAATGTACTCTTCCTTTGAAGCCAATCATTCCTTCATCAACTGATAAATTCTGCCCTGGTTTATACACTTCCCTCAACTTTGGAAGAATTAAATCAATCATGTTTCGGACTTTGAAAAAAGGGTCATGGTTCGGATCATTTCGTCCTGGTGCATTAGAAGTATCCCGGAGGTGAATATACTGATTGATTTTCATGAATCGTGTTTTGGTAAGAATTGACGACACATAGGGGTCCCCAAATCTTTCATCCGTACTCCAATAGTTCTCTAAACGTGGTAACTGACGCACACCAATGATGATATTAAGTGCAACAAATGCTCGCATTTCTTCTGCATTAGTTGGGGTCCATTTGGGATCTGGCCCTTTCTGAGTTGCATAACGGTTAGTTTCTTCAGCAAGTGTATCGAAAAAAGAAGGTGGCAAGTACTTAAAAAAATAGTCCACAGGCTTAGCCCCCGGATCTAAGCCATGGTTTACACCAGTTCGTTCAGTAAACAAAGGCAATTGTATGTCACCAAGATCATCTGTCCATTCAATGTCAAACTTGACAAATACTCGTCGTCGGACTCACCCGATTCATCGCCTGATTCATCACTCACATCGATATCAGATTCATGATCGATTACATGCTGAAGTTCTCGTTGCACCCTACTTTCGTTTTCTCTCACTATTTACACATCATTTTCATTAAATCCCTCAAATTCAAAGTCTGAATCATCACTGCTTGATTGTAAATTGTCGGCCATTTTTAACGTGCGCAGCGCACCACAAAAATTCGTGATTTTTAACCCATTTTGTCCATTGTTTGTCAACAAAAACGTTCTCAATGACCTTGATCTCGTCCCCAAGGTAAACTATCATCAAATCACACGAGATGTTGTTTGAATACGTCATCTTCCTTCGGAAATCCCCTTCGTAAATATAGAAAGTGAAAGTGGGCGGTTTTGGCCGGTTTGGGCATATACGGCGAGGGGCGGATTGGGGCGGGTTGGGCACGAAAGGGTTAAAGCATCCTGAAGGCATGACAAACCATGGTCCCAACTAGCCAAACTTGTCAGTGATATACGTTATTTTCCGTAGACTTGAACGTGCAACCCCCCCCCCCCTCCCTTCAACATGTTCAAGGCAAAATATTGCCATACCAAGCTCATTTTCCTTTTTGCTGCATGTAATCACAGGCACTAAATAAAAACTAACAAATATTCGAATACTAGTACCAACTTTCCATTCGAATATTTGCTCAAAACTATTCATTCGCGAATATTCGAACATTTGTTTCAGCTCTACTAGGATGGAGCATCTCCTTGTGTGCAAGGAGGAAAAAAAAGAACTGTTCCAAAAAAGGTACATGGTAGACTGTGGCATGTTTGACGGGCCTAGATTTGTAACCCTGATCCTGAAGATGACCTTGATCCTCATTTGGTCCTGCATTGCATGAAAATGAACTTTTCTTTGGATCGCTTTTTTTTTATTCTGTAAGAAAGTGTACTTTGTATTATTGCTATCCTTATCTGTATAGCAAATCTGACTACAGTTTATTTTCTGCAAGAATGTATACTTTGTATTATTGCTATCCTTATTTGTATAGCAAATTTGACTACAGTTTATTTTTTGACAGCTTGAGCGCGCTGGGGAGACGTACAGGAGACTGCGACGACCAGTAGAGGGCAGCAGGTGTTATGAACAGCTCGGCAAGTTTAATCTGGCCGTGGAGACATTGTATGAGAATGAGATGTATGACATGGCTATAGATACATTACAGAGATACAAGATGCTACTACAGGTACACACATACTCCAATAGACACATTACAGAGATACAAGATGCTACTACAGGTACACACATACTCCTATAGACACATAACAGAGATACAAGATGCTACTACAGGTACACACATACTCCTATAGATACATTACAGAGATACAAGATGCTACTACAGGTACACACATACTCCTATAGACACATTACAGAGATACAAGATGCTACTACAGGTACACACATACTCCTATAGACACATTACAGAGATACAAGATGCTACTACAGGCACACACATACTCCTATAGACACATTACAGAGATACAAGAGGCTACTACAGGTACACACATACTCCCATAGACACATTACAGAGATACAAGATGCTACTACAGGTACACACATACTCCAATAGACACATTACAGAGATACAAGATGCTACTACAGGCACACACATACTCCTATAGACACATTACAGAGATACAAGATGCTACTACAGGTACACACATACTCCTATAGACACATTACAGAGATACAAGATGCTACTACAGGCACACACATACTCCTATAGACACATTACAGAGATACAAGAGGCTACTACAGGTACACACATACTCCCATAGACACATTACAGAGATACAAGATGCTACTACAGGTACACACATACTCCAATAGACACATTACAGAGATACAAGATGCTACTACAGGCACACACATACTCCTATAGACACATTACAGAGATACAAGATGCTACTACAGGTACACACATACTCCTATAGACACATTACAGAGATACAAGATGCTACTACAGGTACACACATACTCCTGTCAATTATCATATTTGTCAGTCATGCCATGTCTTAGTTACATGTATGTTTCTGTACAATGTATGGTTTATTTTTGTATACATGTATGTGAAGAAAATACATGTTAATATTAGAAATCTTGTATTTACATATAAATTTTGTTGAATATGTCTCTGATTTTAGGAACTGAGGCGTAAAGGGCAGATAATTCCTGCGGTCCTTTATCAATATGGTCCACATCGTCATCATACATTAGAGCAGCTAAGTTACAAGGCAGCAGAATTGTATCATTCCCTTAAGAATCTGGACAGGATGATGGGGGCCTTAGCCAGACTTCCTAACCTAGAGGATCAGACCAGGTTCCTTATACAGAGAAACTACACCCAGGAAGCTGCCAAACTATTGCAACGCCATGGTAATATAAATCTCTACCATATTCATATAAATGTCTTCATTGTTAGGTCAAAATTACAAGCTTTATAATCTGTAATACAATTTTTTTGAATGAGAGAAAAAATTTCATTCCTAGAAATTCCAATCTTTTACATCAGCAATTTAGATTTTTGTCTATCATTTTATTAAAGGAAAATTCAGGGTTCTGGGGTCGGATTTCCTTTTCATTGAACATATCTAATGATAGATTTTGTTATTTCCTTTAGCTTGCTAAAGCCCAGGTCACACTGCACTCCCCTTCCTAATCATGTTCAAAATGTACTGAACATGGTCGTATGTGGTAATTTTTGCCATGGCTGTGCTTTGTACGCAGTATGACTGCTGGCGGCTGTTCCACTGCTGAAACACAGCCTAAGCATGGCTAACTATGTCTAAGGTTTAAAGCGTTCTTGACAAGACTTTTACCCGTGACACTAACGTGGAACACCTATGCAATGAACGTGCTCTGTATGTGACAGACTGCTTAAGCATTCGCCTCTTCCCAAGTTTTAATCACTGCGGAATAAAATTTTGAGCAGTTCAAATCTTCTTTCAGCATCCAACGCCGTTAAATTTTTTACCGCGTCCTACCATGTCTACAAATTGTCTGTAGCATGTCCTTTAAGTGAACAACAACATCTGCTTCTCGGGATACCTTTTTTGGACGTGTTTTAGCTATGATCAAGCGGTAAAGCGCAGTGTGACAAGGCCTTTAGTCTTTACATGTGAAGGTAATTCCTGTAAAGATAATGTTTCTCATGTGAATAAAGTTATTCTCAGATTCAAGAACACACTTTTTCTTCTATTTTCAGAGCAATATGAGAAGGCATCAGATTTGTATGCGATTCAAGGTATGACCAAGGAGGCGCTGGAGTGTGCAAGGAAGTCGGGAAACAAGTGGTTGATTGGGAAATCCCTTTTGATTGACGCTACTCTAGCAGTACGTAAACACGAGCTTCACCACAATCCTGATGCTCTAGAGAATATCTGCCAAGATCTGGAAACAGCTTTTGACTTATTTCAACAACAAGACAGGAAAGATGAAGCCGGAGAGGCATCATTACTGAGAGGGCAAATCACGGGGAAAATTGTTTTCCTCAAGAAGGCCTTTGGTGCATTCAGTAATTCTATTGTCAAGAATGAAGCAGGAATGTTAGAATGCATGGATTGGATGGTAAATCACTTCTGACTTGTATGATGACAAGAGCTATGAGAATCTTAGACAGGTCATTAAAGGAATGGCAAATCTATTTGGGAATCCTTAGAGTACTATGAAGCAAAAAGATGAACAAGAGCGGACAAGAGAAGAGAAAATTTTGAGATTCTATGGTTTGACATACTCACCAGATAGGGATCTTCTTGATTGTCTGTCCACAGCAGAAGCCGATGGCACTGAAAATGCTGAGAAAAGTCATGTCGGAGACAAACCGCAAGTCCATGAGGTGTGAAATTGCACTTGAGAAAGCTTTGCCAGAAGTCTGCAGGTTCCTGGTAGAGAGGGGACTTGAATGGAAAGTGATCATTGATACTGCCTTGTTTAAGATCAGGGAAAGTAAGAGGCAGTGTCCTGACTATGCACTTGGCAGACCATGTAGGAGAGGAAGGATGTCAGAGGACACTGAGGATCATGTGACCATGGAGAATTGTACCAACTTTCATTCTGAATTCTCCTATGAACAGCACAATGCCCTGCTGGACACGGATGAGATGATGATCATGCTTGATTACTATGTACAACATGGTGTCCATGACCTGGATTTGTTGGGCACACAGGACACTAGATTTATTGGGATACTACAGGAGCTAAATCTGCAGCGCTTTGTACCGCCGACGTTTGAAGCCAAGTACGTCTCCTGTACAAATTTCATACAAGATCTTATACCTGATCACTGCTTTCTTAGCGTGGCAAGCTGTAATCCAGCACGAGCTAAGGATCTTAAAAGCTGGTTCAGTACCAGGAAGAGATGGTTCAAAGAGTTCTTTGCATCATACCTCACTGATTTCTACTTGGACATGAAAAAGGAGGAGAGGGAATGGAACACCAAATTCTTTGTTCGATTTATGATCCTACATCAGCTAATGGATGTAAAGATGAAGGACCAAAAGCCATCTAGAGTTATGGCTAGATTTGAAAAAGAAATCAAAGACGAGTTCGAAAAGAAATTACACCAATATTCGCACACTGAGGAAAACTGTTGAAAGTCTTGGATTCATCACTGAAGAGATGGAGAGAAAACTCCACATTGAGTGCCTGTCTCACAGGTTCTATGATGCATTTGACAAGCTTTCTGGTCTCAATAACGAACCTAGTGAAGCACTTGTTGCATTCAGCAGATATGTCAGCATGCTCTGTAAAGTCAAAAAGACTCTACTGATGCCATACTATGGTGACTTTATCATATGGCTCGAGTTTTTCACCTACAGTTACCATGTCTCTGATTGCCAAGACTTACTATGGAGACAGCTTCTTTTTCATCCTTCCCGAGTCTTACATCTCTACGGTGTATTTTGTTGATGCCACCTTCATGCAGGAGCAAGGGGTTCCCACGTTTGAAGCAATCCAGAGATTTAGAATGTGGAGAAATTTCAGGTACGACCATTTCCCACAACGACTTGGGTACATCACCAGAATGCTGTGGTCAGAATCTGGCAATCGGAATCTCATTAGGATGTTGTTCAAAACCAATGCTGAGGATGGATGTATAAAGGAAGGAAATTACGGCTTTGCAGAGAGAGTTCTAACATTAGCATTAGTTTGCTTGTGCAATATTGGTCACAGTATCTCTGCAGATAAGGAGTCTGAGTTCATGAAACAGATTTACAAGATCAAGATACGAGATTGCTATCCTCCAAGGCTGTGTCGAGTCTTGAACGCTGTGCAGCAAGCTCAAAGTCAGCAAGAAGTGGCGAGTGCTTTAATGGCTCTACTCAGGGAGCGTGAGAATGAGAAGTTACTGTACTGTGAGTGGAGAGGTGGAAGAGAGGGCATATGGCATGAACCTCTGCTTATCAAGCATCTCAACTCAGAGTTTTACCACGACACCACTGTTTCATACAGAGTTGATCCTTTCGTTGTGGAAGAAGGTGTAGCCGAAGAGGACAATGAGCCATTAGTCAATGAGGAAGATCTGCTGGAAGATCTTAGCATCACTATGGAGGAGAAAATGAAGAGAGATAGACAACAGAGGGAAGAGGAAATGCAGGAAAAGCGGAAACATGCTGCAGGGTGTATCTTGCGCTGTACAAGGTCATTCTTACTCAGGATTAAGGTGGCAGAGAAAGGGAAATTGAAGTTTCTAGTAGAGAAACAGCTCAACAGTGAAAAGAAGAAACTGAAGATGAAAATCTTTGAGTCGGCAGAAATATTTGAGACTCATTGTGGGGTTTGTGGTATTCCATTCTTTGTTCCTGAAGTTAAAGTAGAGAGAAGCTATGGTATTGATTCCGAACATTCCTTACTCCAAAGGCAGCAAAGTACGTCCAATCAACATCAGAAAATGAAACCATGATTGAGCATAAAATTCTATAAGGCATAATGATAAAGTAAGGGATTACCAGATGTTCAGGATGAAGTTCTCCAGACATCTTACAAATGACCTTGAGGAGATCACAGAGTTCATTCAAAAGTTCAAACTGAATACAAATGCCGGCAGCTATCCTGATCATGCTTATGCCATTGACCGCATGCTGAGAACCAAGCAGGAAGCAGATGCTGAGCTCCGACGTATTGTAGATGATAAAAACTGGAGCGGTAATCAAAAGTTTGTGGAAAAGCTGAAGGAAAGTAAGGGGGACTTCCTTCAAGTAAGGTCATACGTGGAGGAAACTGCAAAGGCTCATAGAAAGGTAGGACTGTATATTATAGCTTTACGGGGTCTATCAAAAATTAACTTCTTGTTTTTTTCTTGTTACATTCGTTAGGTTTAGTTCAATTTGAAAATTGATAAGTCATAATATTGCTTAATCATACATTTAAACTGACAAGCACATAGATTAAACTGACAAGCACATAGATTAAACTGACAAGCACATAGATAAAATTGAGTTGTAAGATCATTAATATTACAGGAGAAAGAGAGATCTAAAGCTGAATCGGCATCCAAGTTACCATCACGTGACTCTCCTGAGAATTGGGAGGAGGAGCTGGTTGAGGTGATACCCGCCGTAGATGACCCAAGCCTGCGAAAGTCTCGTAACAACCCTGGGAAAGGCAGAGGGAGGGGCAGGGGTAAAAAGAAGGAAAACAAGTGAGGAGGCCCAGTCAATATAATAGACTGATAGAAATATGTAGATAAAAGATCATTCAGCAGAAATGTTTAAAGATGCAGGAATAGGTGTATAAAGATGCTCGGGGACCAACATGCCTTAACATTACCATTGCCTTACTTCATATGTACATAATATTTCACTTTGATCCTTTTGATCATGACAAAAACTTTAGTTTCTGGTTGTAAGCATACTATGACAGATGTGCTGTCCGTCCTTGTTTTGTTATATGTTTTTTTTCTTTTCATCAATACATTTGAATTCTCTTTGCCTTTCTTTTTGGTGAACCCGTAAAATATGTTGAGTTTTACGATTTGACAAGTTTCAATTGTGATACATTGGTTACACAATTCTTTACATGTTGTTGAATCTTTTGGATCATTTGTTATTTTATAAATGGTATAATGCTCTTTGATTTGATGTTCTATTGGGATATAACTTTCGTAGTAAGATGTTCTTTTTGTGAAGCAAAGTGGTATAAAGGGATAACTTTGTTCAGTGCTCTGTCTGTCTGTCTGTGGCCTCTGTTGTAAATGTTCCAACTTTGTTATTTCATATTGAACACAATGAACCATTTTACAATGATTTATTGCACCTCCGACTAGTTTTTTCCAATAAGATTGCCTAAATTATATCAAATAATTGCCTCCCATGAAGCCATAGCCTTTCAGTGTATTATTAGGATCCGATTATAATTGATTATCAATCGAAAGGCTTATCCGATTAATCAATTTTGATTACGCCATTGGAGACAAATCAGATTGTATAAGCCATGAACATAACCAAAAAGATGCTCATTTTCTTACATTTATGATTAAAGAATCATATCTGGCTTTCTTAATTGAAAATTATACAACCTAATGTTTCATTTCTTATTGTAAAATTTTCCTCTGACAACGTACAAAGCTGTATGTGTTTGTGAATATTTTATGTTTCCTGATGGTCTAATTTTGATGTCACTGATGTTGTGGAAACGTCAGAAGCAAGCAAATTGTGCGCCAAATGATCAGATAAGGGTTTATCATTTGAAAAAATCTTTCGGTCTTTGTTTTATTGTAAAAGAATTTGTCCTGGATGCAATGAATTGTGATCTACCATGGAAATATACGGTAGGAGGTAAGTTGTGGTCATACTGGGACTGGGCTTCACCTCGCCCCACCATATTCACAACTTACCATATTATTATACATGTATTAAATTTACCATAGTAGATTGGTCATAAACCTAATAACAAATAACATCAGTGACATTCGAGAATCAATGCCATTGGGATGTCAAGTTCATGGTGAATGTCACTTGATTGGAAATCAAAAAGTCATGAATAAGGTCAAGGTAAGACAATACTGCAAACAAATACTTGATCTTGAACACATCAACTTTTACCAAATTTGACATTGTAAACAATCCTGTTATTAGTAACTGAATACTGATGGGATTCTTTATTCACATATTCCAAGTTCATATATTTGATTTCTCCTACTTTTAATGTAAAATAATTTTGTAAGGAAAATGTGACACCTCTTGTTAAAAAGTAAGGATCTTATTCTTTCATGAGAATAGATATGTGAAAGAATGTTGCATAATGAAAACTATTTTACTGAAACTTCATAGTGATTTTAGCTCGACGGGACGAAAAAGTCCGGAGAGCTAATGCCATACCCTCGGCGTCGTCGTCTGTTGACAAAACTTTAACCTGGGCTATATCTCTTGAATTATAAGGGGTAGGGCTTTGATATTTCACATGTAGATACCTTGTGACGAGACCTTTCATTTGAGACCATGACCTTTGACCTAGTGACCTTGACCTTGGACTTTGACCTATTTTTCAAAAACTTTATCCTGGTTTCTGACAAAAACCTGTATAGGCGAGCTATGTAATCTTTGATTACCCTATGTTATATGTATACAGTAGCTTGGTGTGCCAAAAAGTAAGATTTCTGAAAATCGGCTTATTTCTTTTCATGCATATTGTTCAACAAATTTAAATACAAGCTTGTCAAAACAAATTTTATATTCACAAATTATTTATGATTAATTATTGAAATAGATCAAGTTATAATGAGTACTACACAATTTGGCTGAATTGTAAAGCAGGTTTATTTCATTGTCCGTCTGGGCATCCATTTGTCACCATATGGGTTTATATTGGTGGTATCCTATTGTAGGTATTGGTACAGACTTTGTTCTCGATAGTTAGATAGGTTTTGATGACACTTCTACTTCTAAAGCCATTCTGTCTTTATACTGATTTCTTTAATTCTGGCTGCAAGGCAATATATTACATGTACATCATAATTGCTTAAGTTTTGTAAAGATTTTTGTCTATCCATTCTACATTATAACCACCACAAACCAACAATGTTTCATGACAACATTGTGCAATTTTAGACTCTTCCCTCATAGGGTGCAATCTTGTTCTTTTAATTTTTGTTGATTATCATGTTCCAAGTCATAGGATTATATGTATGTAATGAGCAAAGTAAGGATCTGAACTCTGTGATAAGCCTACAAATCCTCTTATGGTCAGTCTTTCTTTATACCATGTAAGTAACATGTCGCGTTAAAAAAGAAACTAATTTTTGAGCTAATACTTTGTGCATTATTCATCACATTGTTTTGAGTTAATTACGTTGTTTGTTTAGAGTTAATACGTTGTTTGATTATTTTTGTACATGATTGGTGCTAGTCATTATTACCATGTAATTCCATCCAACTTCTACTGTAGTTTACTGATCTCAATGTGCCTATGATTTCGTTTGTCTATGAACATTATGAATTTAAAAGCATTCCTTCATTCTAACTCTAACCCAGCATTCTCTATTCTAACTCTATCCCTTCATTCTCTATTCTAACATTCTCATTTTTAAGCATTTTGGATCTATTGTGTAAGATTGGTTAATGTTGACAAATTCAATCCTATGCAAAATCAACTTTTTCATAAGGCTGGAGGAGGATACCAAAAAAAAAGAAACCTTGTGAGACTATTAAGAAATTTTGACTTTATGTTGCAATTGAAAAAAAAATGTGCCTTTACTTTTTGAAAACAATACCCTGACTTGCACAGTTAATGATTCATACATGTAGTATGCTCGTGACCTAAAGTGAGCCACTATTTACATGTATAGGAGGTAAAATGTCAATTCTCAACTTCATACAGTGGTCTCGGTACTGGATTCTTGTTGTTTTGTCATACTACTTGTATAGATAATGATTCTTCATGTCCTGAGAAATCCTGTGGTCTTTTAATGTCAAAATTTCGAGGAGTATATGGGTCTCTGAGATTGAATTAAGAACACCCCCCCCCCCCCTTCCTTGTACTACTTTCTCATGAACTGTTGATGTCTCGTATAACAATTTTTGTGTCACCTGCTAAGCATATATAGCTGTCTGTCTGTCACAGTTGGATGTCTATCACGCCCTATATAAAAGTGATTACTAAGTGTCGCTATGTTTTGCAAGCAACACATGCATTCCTTGGAATGACTTTTCATTGAGAGATAAATCAAAAGTGTTACCTTGCAATAGAGGGTATATTTTTCAATATATAAATTTATATTTTTTTCTAGTTTAAACTCATTTAACTGTCAATGAATAAGAATATAAATTCTATGTTTGCAGTATTTCTAATATCTAAATCAATACATTTTCAAAGAATTCTTGTTTAGAAGTTGTTACTATTCATTTTTTGATGCCTTGGTGTCAACTGTTTGTATTATAATGTTCCTGTTCACTTTGATATTATACAAATCGTTCATTGAATCTTATTGTCAGAGTTATGTATGAGGGAAAATGTATTCAAGAATGCACGAGCAGATTATCACCCCAAAACAGTTTACTCGCATCATACATGGTACTCACGTCATGTATGGTACCCACATCATGTATGTATGGTTTATGTATCCTGATAAAGAAGACAGTTGATTAGCCTCTGAGACCTAGCACAACTTCAGGAATACTGTCTTCAATATTTCTGACATCCATAATTTCATATATATTGTCCCCACCTGTGCTGCCAAGGGAATGAAATTGATCCACGCTGCCTCAGGGGATAGGTTCGTATGTGTTCATCCCAGTTTTGTGGACACTCTCTCAGATGATCATCAAACTGTACATGGGAGTTGAGATGGACCCCTATTGATTTTCAAGGTTATCGATTAAAGGCGTGATAGGTTATGAAAGAATAAAACCTGGGTCTGAAACACGAATGCCCTAATCAGCATCTTTGTTAGTTTCTGTTCAGCAGGTAAAAGATCAAGGTCAAAGTCACGAGGTCAAAAATGTTGGTTTCAATTGAAAGGTAAAATATTTGATATAATCACAAGGAATACACGTGAAATATCAAAGCCCTAGCACTTACCATTCAAAAGTTATGCCAAAGTGCTAAAGTTTTTAAAAAGTGGGTCAATGTCGCGAGGTAGAAAATATTGATATCAATGGAAAGGTCTTGTAACAAGGAATGCGCTTGTGAAGTATCAAAACCATTTCACTTGCCATTCAAAGGTATGCCAAATTTTTGAAACGGACAGGCCAAAAACTATATCCCCCCAAATCTTTGATTGCGGGGGCATAATCTACGTGTCCATTCCATTGTTAGAACTCTTGTCACAAATGACTGTTATGAAACTGTCCATGGAAAGAATCGATAGCTTTTTCGAAGGTCATTTGTCTTGAAAAGGTAAATTTAGAGCATTGTTGTTTTCCACTGTTTGTCTTAGAAGATGAAGGTAAACAAAAAAGTTTTAATGGAATGGAATTTAATGGAATACCCTCGTGAAATTTAAAAATCCTATCAATTACATTCAAATATTTGGCAGCCAAGGTTTAAGTTTCCCAAAAGTAGATCAAATGTCAAGGTCAAAGACTTTGGGTATTATTCAAAAATCTCATTCAAGTGACTGCCAATGCAAAGCTTTAAGCCGGGCTTCCACTGTCGCGAATGCAGAGGCGATAGAGCTACGATTAGGTGATTTAATTTAATTGTTTAATCGTAGCGGATTCTCTTCTCAATCGCGGGCATTCTCGTCTCATCGTGTCGTGTTCTCCAGCATTCTCCTCTTTTCGTGGCACCGACGCGAATGCTTCAAACTGTTTTTAAAAAACATTCGCGTCTGAATTCTTATTCGCTTCACACTCGTGACACATGCGCAGCGCATTCGCTTTGCATTCTCCTACATTCGCAGCGTGTTCTCCTCACATTCGCGTGCATTCTTGTTCCCAAGGTGGAGGAGAATGAGCCACGATAGAGCCCCGACAAGAAATAATCTGACACGAATCTTGATACGCTAGTGACACGATATTGCCTCGATAGTACTATATACCCAGGCGACAGTGACAATAAAATCATCTCAGAGTTGATGTAAAAGTGCGGATCAATATTTTGAAAACTTTGACAATGCCTTTCAAGAGAAAACAACCTGGAAAGAGGTCGAAGTCAACAAAGGGTATTGATGCTCCCGGATATGTCAAATGATTTTGATTTTGCTCAAGTCACATTCTTGTCATGATCGCAGCGCTATCGGGTTAAAGTCGTGTCTCAATCTCCTGCATCGCAGCGCTATCGGGTTTGAGTCGTGTCTCAATCTCCTGCATTCGCCTCTCATTCGCCTCAGTGTCTTTTTATCGTGGCACATTCGTGTCGCATTCTTCTCTATTCTTATCACACTCGCCTCACTATCATAGCGGATGCGTGGCATATTCTTGTTGCATTCGCGGCGCTATCATGTGTCTATCGCGCCAAGAAATACTTCATGAGAACAGACAAGAATTTGACACGATTTTTCATTCGCCTCTGGTCGTAGCTCATTCTCCTCTACATTCGCGACAGTGGAAGCCCGGCTTTATCACTTTCCATTATACCCAAGCTTAAAATTGTCAAAAGTGGTTCAAACTCCTAGATCACAAGACGAAAAAGAAAGGGCGTGTCACGTGGAATACGTCGTGAAATATGATTGTCCTATCACTTGCCATTCAAAAGTTATGTCCAAAGTTAACATTTTTCAAAAGGAGGTTAAACGTTGAAGTCAAATGTTATGCTCAAGGTTAAGGTCTTTGTGACTGCCAGACCAATTTACGGACGAAACAGAATTAATGGTCCCGTTCTTTTCTGATAATGCATGACAAAAACCCAACCCTATTGAAACCTTTATGCTCTAGACCTTACAAATTCGAAAGATCACCAAACATTGCACATGGCTTCCATGAAGCCGTCGAAAGAGCTTGACAGAGTTAAGTCCTCATCTGCATTATGAAAAATCCTCGTATGTATTATGAAATCCTTTCAAAGTTTCTGACAATATATATGATGAAATGAAGAGTGAACGATCAAGAAGATACGCCATCAGACTAATGTATCTGAATTGCCCTGAAAAAGGATGATTTTGTATAGCTCAGTGATGTTTACAGATCACATTTAGTGGACAATTAAACCTAGCTTGAAATTATAAAAGTGATGTTGCTGTGGGAGGGGATGCTACCATATTTGTTGTCTTGATAGTAAACATATTTTGAGTCGTGCACGCAGCGAACTCCATTCATGATATGATACAACAATTGATAAAGTAATATCTATATTAGACGGCAGGTGTATACGTGTATCAGAAAGTTTTTTTATGGTCAGCTAAGTGTTTTAAACCCTCAATATTCTGTATACAATACAGTCAGTTGTATACATAGTGGTTATTTCAGACAGTCTAATTCATGCATGGATAATATAGATTTGTTGTGCGAGAGAAAGGTGGGGATTTACAACAGGACTTGATGACAGTCCTTCGATCTAATGACTCATTTGAAAACGTTTTCATCGGTAGATTGCTCATTAAAAACGGTCGTAAAACGAGAGCATACCCACCGTAAACGTTGCTGACGTCACATTCCGACGTATATTAACGAAAATAGAGGTTTTATTAAAATTGGAATAACTAGATTTTGACATGTCTGAAGTCGTTACAGAAGGAAATTTGTATATTTTACGTTTGTACCACTTGGTGAGTGTCACTGCTGGTGGACCAAGAGTCACCGAGGGCACATGTAGCCAAGTTCGATCAACTTCGATTGATCGTTTCTTCAACGCATTCAAAATTTTCTGTTATCAAAATTTCTTAAAATTCTAAAGCTAGGGTCCTGGAGCATTTTATCCTACCCATCCTGCTACGTTTTTCTGTACATTTGGTGAGTGTCGACTGCTGGTGGACCAGGAATCTTCGAGGGCACATGTAGCCAAGTTCGATCAACCTTGGTTGACCGTTTCTTCAAAAGTGTAGCCAAGTTCGATCAACCTTGGTTGACCGTTTCTTCAAAAGTATAAACATGTTATTTATCCACAAGAATTGTCTCTAAACAAAGCAAACGTTATAAACACAGAAACACCATTGTTTGACCTAAATATCAAAATCGTTAATGGAGAGATGCATACAAGTGTGTATGACAGAAGAGATGATTTTGGATTCAACATAGCAAATTTTCCCTGGCTTGACGGTGATGTTCCTAATTAAATTACCGTCACATGGTATATACATTTCACAGCTCATCCGGTATGCTAGTAGAGCACGTACTTATGTTTTGGATTTTCATAGTTAAAATTTATAAATTACGAAGAAACTTTTAGGTCAAGGTTTTCGCTTTAACAACTAGTAAAGACATTATGGAAATTTTACAAAATATCATCGTCAACTTCCTTTTGAAATTCTGACCCATACAAGCAACACAGTTTATTACTTTGGGTATTTCACAACCTGCATTTTACAGTGAAACAATTAACAAAATAAGAATAATGTCAAAGGGTTCCAACTCTATACCTTCTTGAAGAAAATTCCAAACCAATTTCCATGCACCAGACACGTGTTTCGAATATTAAATTCTCATCAATGATGCTTTCAGCGGAGCCACCAAAAATAATTTCAGTAGCGCCCTCTTTAATTTTTTGAAGTTAGATTTTTACATTTACATTACAGAGAGTGCGCGGCTCCAAATTTCCTGTGGGGATCAAAGGTAGACAGCATAACCATCGAAAATGCGTCAGAATCATCAAACGCCTTTTATACCTTGGATATGATCCTAATGTCATCAGACGGACACTAGGTTTGGTACTTGACCAATCTACAGTCTTGTACGAGCGCTCTGACTGACTGTGACGACGGGACTCCATGACGGGTCCTGTTCAAACCTCTTTAGAGAAGACATGGCCCCGACCACCTGCCCTCTCTGAATTTCAGTCGGACTCCTCGGGTGATAACATACATAATCCCACACATCCCATACAGCCGGTAGAGCACGGACTAAATTACGTAGGCCCTCTTTTTATATCCATTTACATACTCATCTGTGTTGCTTGGGCCCCTGCTTGTTTGTGTGTGGTCATGTAACAGTGAGGCGGTTGTTTTACACCGCAATTGTACATTCTTCGAGACCTCTGGTTAATCTGAATAGTGGAAGGGTTGTGCGCACGTAATCCACGAAAACCACACCGTTTGATACTTGCGTGGCAGATGGCCGCCCTAAGTCGGCACCGGTTACCCATTGGTCTCGTTGGTTTATGTGTGGTCTTTTGTGTTTCATATCTCTGCGGTGTGAGTTGGTTTTCCTTGTCCCTTTTGCGTCTCTTTCTGTGGATGTCTGCTCGTTGTTTTTGCATTCGGTGATTTGGAGTTTTGCTGTTGGTGCTTCAAACGAGTGTTGTTGGAGATCCCCTCCTTTCTCCAACGCATTCAAAATTTCTGTTATCAAATTTCTTAAAGTTTCTAAACTTAAGCATCATATCCTAACCATCCTGCTTCGCCTTTCGGTACATTTTTGGATACATTACCTTTCACACTCTGTGGCCAAATTTCATTGTTTAAATTGAGAATCACTGACGAGGGTTAAGTACCCGAAACGTGCATGTATGGTCCATGCTGCAAATCATCTGTCCTTAAATGATGCTATTGAATTTGAAGACTTTTAATATTTGAACCTCTTGGAGAGTGTCACTGCTGGTGGACCAGGAGTTCTCGAGGGCACATGCAGCCAAGTTCGAACAACTTCGTTGATCGTTTCTTAAACGCATTCAAAAAATTCTAAAACATGGTTCCTGAAGAATCATATCCTACCCATCCTGCTACGTCTTTCGGTATATTTTTTGACATAAAAACTTTCACATTCTTTGGCCATATTCCATTGATTAGAATGAGGATCACTGGCGAGGGTTAAGTACCCGAAACGTGGATGTCTGGTCTATGCTGCAAAATTATCTGTTCTTAAATGATGTTATTGAAATTGAAGACGTTTAACAATCAAATGCACCGCTGATGAGTTGCCAGAAAAATAAACATTTACCAGTCGCAAAATAACGTCAAAAGCTAGTTATCCCCTAATTTAAAGGGAAAATGCAAACTGATAACATATTTAAAACACCAATCACATTTTAATTTGTATTTCGAACGGTCAAGTATATACACATTAGAATTAATGTCTGAATTCACAATGTATGTGATTGCCTTCGTCCAATGCCCAGCCTCCGTGGTTTCTGCACATTGTAATGAAATCTGACCTCCTACTTCCGGGGTCAATATCCACCGCCCTGCCCCTGTAGTGATAGGAGTGGCAAGAATGACAGGCTCCTGCCACCTCGTTTATCTGAAGTAGAATGGTAATAATAGAAGAACATTTTTGAAGAGCAAACATAATTGTCATTATCGCGAGCGGGAAAAACAATACCGGTATTTTCCGAAATCCCCACAAAAAGTTTGATTTTTTTGAAGAATCGAGTCAATAAGTTTGTGCATATGAAAAGTATATTAATGCAATGTAGTTTATTGCAGCTCGACAAACACATCAACATTTAACATTATCGAAAATAATCATACTTAAGTACTCAATCCTCGTATGGATAGAATATAACCACTTATACCTGTATTTATTAAACGTAATTGAATGATATGGTAGACCACAATCACTTTTCTGCACCTTAGTCAAATACTCACATGTGCATATCCTTTCACGCCTACGTCGTAAATGTATTTCAGAAGCTGTTCGTTTAGACACACCTGGCCACCAGGAGCTCCTGGACTTCTACATTCGGCACACGTGTAGCTGAAAATGAACATAAGTAAAGGTCTTTAGTTGTACACGACAGAGGGAAATAGGGTACTAGTACTTGGTTGATGAGCAATATAAGTCTCTTTTTTCATGCTCTGGTTTGTTGAGTCGTTTGCCCCTTTTAGTTCCCGGATCCCACGTACAACCACTTGTCAGGAAAGATCGATTGGGTTCAAGCGTCATTTCAATGTTTGATGTCTTCAAATTCATTAACATCATTTTAGAGCAGATAAATTAACAGCATGGGCCAGACATGCACGTTTCTGGTATTAAACACTCAATATTACATTGAGAAAGAGTCAAAAAGTAATCAACCGGTTAAGAGCCATCGCCTCTTTTTCGACGTAATTACCACTAGACCAACTTACGTGCCATCAGTCCAGAATTGACAAGTCATGGTCTTTCCCATTTACCCACTATCCGACTTCCCTAACGACATCTTCATCAGACCGGAAATGACATCCATGGACATTGTTTTTCAAGTTTGGGAACACAAAGAAGTCTCTAGTCTGGGAAGTATGCAGTTTGTGGTACTAACTCATACCCGTTTCGCTCTATATAACAATCACGGCAACTTTGCATGTCTGGACTCTCGTGTTGTCCTGTTTAAGCAATACATGAGTTAACCTACTAGGTGTTTCGTAAGCCTCAGCTATTGTGCTTTTATTGGGTAAAACGTCAAACATATATATATAGTAACGCCTTTGAGTCCAACGATACTTATAAACATTCACATTGCATGTAGCTACTGTGATTTGAACATTTTTTTGGCCTAGGAGATTCTAGGTCTGGTCTCTGTGTCCAACTGACGACTCTGAGCTTTGTTTTCTGGCTAAAAGTAATGAACCCATTTCTCATCAACAATCACTTTAAAATTACCACAAGAGAAAATTATATTCTTTTCAGAAAACGCTTCAGCATGGAGCTGCATACTGATGTCCTGGTTCCCATTTTCTCATCGGTGAGAGATTTGGATAATTTTGCGCATACCTCATAGAAAATAGTTGAAACGCTACTACGCGAGATGCTTATGTTGTGCTACTTCTACTTGGAAGACCGTATCATTGACATCGCAACACAATTCTTCATTAACGGCATCTGATGGCGTTCAGACCATGCCTTGTCTTCTGCTCTTATCTGCTCTTAAATTAATCTGCTTTTAAAGCTTCTGTATTTATCTCTTAAATGATGCTAATGAATTTGAAGACGTTCTAAAGTCATTTTACCCCGTTTTCATTCCGCTACTCAGAAACTTTTGCACAAGATGGCGAAGAAGATTCATAAACATAATCTTACTCGGTTTTACTCTCCTTTCCTGTTTTACCATTTAGATACAGTCCTGTAACTATAAGGTAAAATAGGATATGAAGATTCACATCGATTCCTGTATCCATTTACAGAACGGTACTCAACTTTAGACTTTAGAAAGGCATGCCTTTTCTTGACAAGTCATATTTTAGGTCAAATGTCTCATTTAACAATGAATCGATATTCCTGAAAAATTGTACCCAGATAACAACTTTGAATATGAATTCTGAGCTTCACGGTCTATTGCAGACGGGTCAGATAGGAAACGTCCAAAATAGCATTGGAGGGATGGTGCTAGGATGTTCTTTTAATTGCGATTATATTTTTGGATGGAATGACAAGATTCCGAAATAGCAAAATGAACAAAATGAAATGTGATGTCAAACTGATAAAAGGCCCAAAATAAATCTTCTTTCAGGCGACATAATTATTACATTAAGACTGATCACTATGTAATATGTATGCTTACTTTTCGGAAGTGGACTTAGAGTATACTTATCTTGGAGTCAAAGTCAATGTCACTGCGTAGAAAAGAATAAACCGAAATGAGTTGATGAAGAAAGCTATTGAACTGCTGATTTGGCTAATTAGAATGTTAAATGTTGTTAATTTTGTAAAGGTCAGATACAGGATGAAACAATAACTGTGGATAACATGTTTGTCAAACATTCTCAAAGTAGTATCTGAAATGAGCCATACTGTGAAACTGTCGCTTTATGTCCGTCACATGTGTCCTTAATGTTGTTATATGAGTAAGCGTTGTCATGGACACCAGAGGGATGTCGTTCCCAAAGGTGAATCTTCCCGGAGTTGTGCATAGCAAGAATCCTGCAAGCATAATCCTTTGCCGTGGCTGTGCAACCGCCGGAACCGGAACTCGTACTTGAACAGTGCGACGACGTTGCAGTGTTGATGAAGTTCCCGGCGACCCACAAGTTCTGAATAAAGAATTTATGTAGGATTGACATTCTCAGCAAGAAGATCTTCAATTTCAGTTGTCATATTTTCAACATTTTTGATATCGTTGCTCAAGATTTGCCAAAATTTCATGCAGTACTTTTTATGAATATTTATGTATTGGCGTGTCAGTTTTTATACGCCCGTCATTTGACGGGACGTATTTTGGTATGACAATGTCCGTCCGTTTGTCTGTCCGTCCGCTTGTGGATCGCTATAACTTGAACATGCGTCAACATATTTTCATGATATTTTTACATTATGACCAGATTGTAAAGAGGAAGCCGCCTTTCCAGGTTCATCCGATTTGTCGTTACAGAGTTATGGGACTTCGATTTTTTAAATATTGTGAAAATATACTAAAATAGTTAAAAACTCTTAAAAAATCTATTTTTGGGTGAAATGTTTTGAAAATTTTCATACTTCAAAAAGAAGGGATACTCTTTAACATATATGTCACGGGACTTTCATTTTTTGTTGCATAATTGAGAAATAGTAACTGTAATGGGAGAGAGAGTTATATGCACAATGTATACATGTTAAGCTAAGGGCAAAGCATAGGAGCATGGAACGTAATATTTTGAATATGCGACAACAGATTTTCAAGGAAGTCATATATATGTCATTATGGAGTTATAGTACTTCGATATTTTGGTATTGTGAAAATATACGCCGACGGGCGTATCTTGTCACGTGTACAAACCAAACGATGCATAGAGTATAAAGAAATTTGAATGAAGATATGCCATCATATGGTATGGTTAGATCTGATTGTCAAGGAACATTGAAGACATCCTTACAGATTAAAAGTAATGTTCGTTGTTTGCATAAAACATGACATTCCTTGTTTAGATGCCTTTCTCATTGTAACCGTAATAATTTTTGAATTATGACGATATATTATGTTATGTTTCAATCATATGAAACGAATCCGTAATGATACTTTCTGTCATCAATTATCTTTTCTGGTATTGATACGAAAGTCGTCGCAATCATAAATATATCACCTCACTGCCGCTGACATGCTGTAGTTGGTACCACGTATATCCGTCCGTTGTTAGGATACCACCGTGAAACTTAAAGCAGTCTCCTGAGTTGACAGTGGCGTGGATAGATCCGCTCAAACCAGCTAAAAATGTAGACATTAAATGTGGTAGAATATACCCACCCAAGGTAGTCGTGCTGAGACTTTCTCAAATTATTATCAACTGAAAATGTGAACACAAATTAAGGAGGTACTATAACCAGCTGAGATGTTAACATTAAGAGTGGTATAATATACCCACTCAAACCAGCTGAAAATGTAAACATAAAGTGTGGTAGAATATACCTACTCAAACTGGCTGAAAATGTGAACATAAAGTGTGGTAAATATACCCACTCAAACTGGCTGAAAATGTGAACATAAAGGAAGTCGTGCTGAGACCTTCTCAAATTATTATCAACTGAAAATCAACTGAAAATATGAACACAAATTAAGTGAGTACTCAAACCAGCTGAAAATGTGAACACAAATCGCGGCATAAAAGAGATTTGGCATGAATTCTAGTTTTAACCCCTCCCAAATCTACTAGAGTTAAACAGTATTTAAAGCATGAAGGAGCCATCTGAAGTATAGGAAAAGGATAACCATATTGCATACCCTTCGTACGAGCATGAACGCCGGTGCCTGATATGCACATACATGTGCCTGATTTGGGATGTTGTCCGGTGATGTTGGCGGTCACCGCCCATGAAAGGGTTAACAATAAGAACACTCTCCACATGACCTAAGTATATAGAGAATTACTTCGAATAATGCTTAAAACACCGAACTTCAATTATATATAGAAAATCAGCCGGGCCAGGTGTTGATAGATACCGGTATGTCTTGACGGCAGGTGGAACTGATGTTTTTATCTAAGTTTAAGGGAAAACTAGTTGATCGAGTAAAACCTTCAGATGAGTACGAGCGAACTTAAATGATCAATGACAACACACTCGCCCTCCCCTTAAAAAAACCCTTGAGATACATCGATGAAACCAAGGGTCTTTAGATGGTAAAACGCTTCCAGAAGACTTTATGAGAAATAAGGATTTGGGAGGATCAATGAGTAAACATCCTGAGAGGATTCCACGGACCGAAATGTCAGACTTTTACATGCATTAATAACCATGACCTACGTACAACTGATTTCAGCGAAATTGATCAAACGAAAGATCATTCGAGGGTTAAATGAAACCAAATGTCATTAGATAACCAAATGACCCCAAACGAAATGAATAATTCAAGGGCATTTAGATGACTAAAATGATATCAAAGAAATGATTTAAGCAACAAAATCATGCAATTGATACAAAAATTATTGCTTATACAAAAGGCCTTCGATGACCCAGTGATATCAAAATCTTAAATCTAAAGGTTGACTAAAACCCTCAGTAGTTCCGATGAGACTTCAGATTCTGAGGGTATGATCATCAATGATGAGACAAGAACCCTGAGTCAGTGAATGAAAGTCAAACACAAAACCGAACTTAGAGTCCAAAATCGCAATCAAAAAGCGAACAAATTCTTGAATAAATATAAAGCGGAACTTTCTCACGAGAATAGAAAAATAGGACAAACAGACAGAGACAATAACACAGCAACAAGAAAGAAACACGAATGGTGGAAAGCATTCATTTCTAACAGAATGCATCCTCTTGATGAATTCCACACAGAATATATTCACACTTATTTATCCCATGGTATTGATATTTGAACGGAACCGTTCTTACACTGGATTCTAGAGATTGTTTATTTAAGAAATGACTGTCTTACTTTGGGTGTTCATGGTAGTATAATTCTGGTTGGACACGTGCAAATTTTCCGAGAATCGCTTCGCGATTCACGGAATTTGCACGTGACCAACCAGAATTATACTACCATGAACACCCAAAGTAAGACAGTCATTACTTATATTTCCATTTGTACTAAATATCAGACACCCCGTTTAGCATTAATAATGAGCCTATTGCATGTTATAACGTCAAAAGTATCTGAACGTTGGTAAATTCTCCGTACTTTCAAAACTAAAGCGTGACGTCACAATAGGCAACCAGAATTATAGTTTATAAATCCGCTTGCCTAACGGGCGCTTAACATGGGGATTCCTCTGCAATGGAAATATTAGATAGTGTTGTCCATCGAGTTTCTGTGGTAATGTGATATTTGTCAATGAACGGATTACTTGGCATTCAGGACTTTACTACCATTCTCAGGAATGTGTGATCTTGATCTAAAATGTACCTAGTGCCTCCCTTTTTTAAAGTTATTGTGTTTGATTTTACTGACTGATTTGTAATGCTAGTTTATACTTTATAGAACAATATCACACTTTCTTGAGAATAAGAGTTAAATCCTTGTTTGCATAAGTCTTACTATCCATTAAGGTGATGTTACTGTTAGAGGTTTATTTGTTGTCCTGTAAGTAAACAAAATATTTTGTGCCGTAAATGCAGCCAATTTCAACCTTGATGGCATACACTACATGATAAGAACCAGGTTTCCTGCCTTATGTACGGTAGGCGCAAAAAATATTTTTTTCAAAAAATTATAATACATAATTTATATTGTAAAATCATACATTTTTCAAGCTAATAGTTATATCCTAAATCTCCTTTATTTCATAATTTTGTCTGCATATCATACTATTAGTTACACGGTTAGTTAGTGACCTGATAAGGAAAAATACATGGTGTGAAAAGAAAACCCGTATCGGGCGAGGCGAAAGCCGAGCCCGATACGGGTTTTCTTTTCACACCATGTATTTTCCCGTATCAGGTCACTAACTAACCGTGTAACGAATTTATCACGTCGAAGACCTTTAACTGTATGTGTGGGGGTCTCTGTATCATACAATTCAATCAAATGTTTTCCCTTTAAGCGTATCAATCATTTAAAAGAATTGTTATTGTTATTTTTTGAAATTGTCTATAAGGAATCTACCTACGAATTAACTTTAAGTCTTATTTTCGTCAGTTTCTGTTGATGAAGTCTGCCCAAATCTCATGGTCGCCGCCATCTTGTTTTGCTTATAGACAATTTCAAAAAATAACACTAACAATTGTTATCGATCAATTGTTAACAATCGACAAACGTCGGCATGATACGACGTCACGTTGACGTCATAATAAACTACTCGCCCGATACGGATTTACAAGCCTGATACGGCTTTTTTCACGGCGTCATGTGACTATGATCTGACTAATCAGATTCCAACATTTTTGTCTGAGGCGTGATAAAGGTAGTTCCATAAAGAAATGGATATGTCAGAGAAATCAATTTACGCATTGATAGTATGATACGATCTATCATCTCATGAAATGCTTTCCTTAGGCTATCAATGAAGTAACATTAGAGAGGTTTAGTTACAAGTGCATTCAACGCGTACGTATGACTTACATGTTGTCGTTGAAAGAACTTGTAACTAAACCTCTCTAATGCTATGTAGTAAGGTATATACGTGTAGCTTGCTTCTTTTCAATCAGTTAATCTGTGAGAAATGTATATAGATTATAGAAATTCGTAAAACCTCGACGTAAGGAAAGTTAGAATCCTAAATCGTAAATGTGCTTTACAAAATGCGATCAATGTGAAGTGTTGAAATTTTCAAAGACGTTATCCATTCTACCGTTACGTGTAGAGCGCCTTCTCACGTCATGACGTCATTTGATGAAAGATCGCAGGAAGTGATGACGTCATACGTACAAGTTGCGCTAAAACTTGTAACTAAACCTCTCTATTGTGACCACCTTTCACAGATTGTAATCTTACTTGTCTTACTTGTCATCGAGATCCTTATGGGTTTTGACTAATTGATAAAGTTTTGTTTAACATTTCGATGAATTTTCAAGTAAGGAACCATCAATTTGCCATGCTTTAATTATTAATCAGAAGTATATGTACATCATAGTTAGTGTCTGAATTCACAGTGTATGTGATTGCCTTCGTCCATCGCTACGCCTCCATACTTTCTACAATCTTTCTCTAACTCTGTTCTGCGAGTTCCAGGTTCAACGTCCACGACCCTACCTTTGTAGTGATATGAATCACATACATGGCATCCTCCCGCCATCTCTCTTACCTGAATTACAATATAAAATACAATAGATTTAGTATCTGAATAAATAGATTTAGTATCTGAAATACAAGAGATTTCGCATCTGAAATACAAGAAATACAGTACCTGAAATACAAGAGATTTAGTATCTAAAATACGATAGCTAATAATACGGAAATGTTTCTTGGAGAATTTAATACACCAGACACGTGTCTCGGATAGTAAAATCCTCATCAATGATGCTTTCAGCTAAATGATTTTCGGACATAGTCAACATTCATTTCTGTAGCGCCCTCTGTTTTTTTTTTTAAATTTGTTTTCGATGTTATTTTTGGATGAATAAAAATTTCTGAAGTAGCAAAATAATATATATGATGTCCAATTGATGAAGGACCAAAACAAGCTTCTTTCATGCGACATAGCTGGACAGAAGTAATTAATACACTTCAAACATCAAGCCACGGGGAACGAGTTTAACTTCTCCACACTGCAGCAAGAAATACGTTTTATAATAATAATACGGAAAAGTTTCAACTTTTTACCTTCTTGAAGAAAAGTCCAAACCAACTTTAATGCAACAGACAACAGCAAAAAATAGGCTTATTAAACATTTTTGTTGCATCAGTATCTTGAAGCGCTCTTTACAAACTTGACGACGGACACTTTTGAACATGATCGAGAAGTCACTGACCTATCCAACCCCTGTATGGATCAAAATGACCATACATACTAGTATATTTATCATAAAACTTAAACTTAAAATTGAAATTTTATTTGAGCATCATTAACAACGATATGATGGTAATCATCTCTAATCGGGAATACAAATATAATCAGAGAACACTTTTTTTTCTTCAAATTTTTGTATTTTTCTGTGCATCATATCATAACATGTGAAAAATGTTTGAGAGTTCTCTAAATATACCTCAATTTTTGATAAGAAAAGATAACCATCATATAATTGATAATTAACTCATAATGAATACATATAGATTTAGACAGTATTTACCCTTTTATCGAAGGGGATTTCCATGCTCTAGATTACATGCGTATCACGTGACATGCGACAGTGATAATGGAGGAGTATTTTCTTGCTCGACGTGGTAGTCGTATACCCATTCTTCGTTTCTTGCTATGTTTTGAGCTGATAGTCAGACGTCCTCGGTTATCACGGCATCCGGCATCCATTTTAAATTTTGGAAAGCCATGCAAAAGTCACATTTAAAAAAAAATTGTATCAAAATGCAGCCTTAACGCAGTCAAAATATTTTTGGAAGTTTAATTTTCCCAGTTTCGATAAGGGTATCATAGTCCGACAATGTTTAATGGACGATTTTGAATTTGTTTGGCGTCGCATTAATTAATTCATTCATGTTTATAATGGGACTCTGTGGACCCTGTATTGCATTATTCTTACATATAGTGATATCCTTTGTGTTATAACTATGTTGTGTTATGTGATGTGATTACTGTCGTTATATCCGTCTGTTTTTTCTCCTTTGCCGTCGCATGTGTGTATGTTCCACTGTTATCACGGCAATGACGTCGTTTTGGGGATATCATCCCAATCTTTATGCAAAATGAAATAACATTCGTAAATCTCAATTATGTTCTTTTTGCACATATTTTAAACTTACATCCGCATATCCCTTCAAGCCAATGTTGTAAACATATTTCAGAAGCTGCAAGTTCAGACACACTTGGCCACCTGGGGCTCCAGGGCTTTCACATTCGGCACATGTATAACTGAAAAAGTTTGAATAGCCAACATAAGTGTTCTGAAGATATTTCCCTGACATTGTCGCCATAGCACTTTCTATATAGACATAACGTCAGACAGTGCATGCATTTTATATATTTTCATTTCCATGCTTAAACATTGACGGCGGGTGCGGCAAGCCAACAAGGGATGCTTACTCCTCCCGGGCACCTGTTCCCACCTCTAGCTTGCTAGGGGTCCGTCGATGTTCAATTTTGTGCTCTATTGTGAGTGCTGTTGAGATTATCATCAGGATGTTCTTTAACTCATGAATAAATAATCCCTCTACTGAAAGCCTTGAATGATTAAATATACAACATAAGGAGATAAGATACTTCGGAGAACAATATACATTCTAGCTTTTAGTTTAGGTCTGGAAATCCCGTCATATGCACCTTTTTTATGTAGGCAGATTCCTATTTGGCTCCGTGATCATTTATCAGTAAAAATACACTCTTGATTTAGGTCAAAATGTCAAATTCAATATTTAATTGAAAAAATAAGATATTATCTTCTTGATTATTCAGGATTCCATAGATAAAGACTTACTTTACATGAGTGAACTAAGCCCCTCTTACGGGTTGTATTATGGTATGGCCATGTCCGTCAGTCCGACCGACCTTTGTAAACAAGATAGAGCCCAAAACAGTTGAGCTAAGAACTTAAAGATTACCATGTGGATCGACTATAATAAAAAAAAATCCTATTAATTTTCAAGGTCACAAGTCAAAGGTCAATGTCATTTTTGGGCTTAAATAGATTTTGGAGAAAAGTTTTTAAAAGGACTACATATGATTTATATAGTAAAGTGGCTCTCTTTCATGGCAAAGTCTTAAATTTTCACGAAGTAATGAATATGTGCCAATATTTATTCTACAATATAGGCTATTTAGCGTAGGCTTCATTTAGTCAAAGGTCAAGGTCAATCCGTGGAAAAGAATTCACTGGAATTGATTTTAAAATGATAAAAAATAATTTGATATTTCAAGTACGGATTCTGAAGAATCAAGCAAATTCGGGTACTTGTATCTCTATTCCCCAGCCTCCCCAGCATTTGGGTCTTTGTCACAAACACAACTCAAACACAAAGGTCACAAGGTTTAAAGAAATTGTTCCAGTAGATGGTACTATTATTAAGAATGCACATTCACACATGTGAAATATGAAAGTCATAACGCTCACAATTCAAAAGTTATGCCCAAAATTGAAATTCGTCAAAAGTAAACCTAATGTTAAACGTCTTTAAATTCAATAGCATCATTTAATACCTGATAAATTTACAGCATGGACCAGACATGTACGTTTCGGGTACTAAACCCTCGTCAGTGATTCTTAGTCTAAACAATGTAATATGGCCAAAAAGTATGAAAATTATTATGTCCAAATATGTACCAAAAGACGTAGCAGAATGAGTGGGATATGATACTCATTTGAAGAAGTTTAACATCCCAATTCAAGTCAAAACTTTTCGTACCAATAGAAAGGTCGTGTAATAAAGGTCATAAGGAAATTCATTCATTCACAATTCAAATGTTATGTCCAAAGATAATGCGTTTTGTTACTGACACACGGAAGGGTGAGTTTCATGCATCTTCGCTTTTGCGAACGCGGGGGCCAACAAAATTTCGGTTAAGGTTAACCAATGGAAGATATGAAGTGCATTTGCGGAGAATATGTCGTATTTGAAATGATCGAGTCATACTTAGATATTGACTCTTGTGTCCCTAAAGAAGACCATACACAAAAATTGATTAATTGAATAAAAGCTATTAAAGCTCTGATTTAACGTCTTGGAATATTGCCTCATGATATTTTTGTAAAGGTCAGATACAGGATGAGACTGTGGATAACATTTTGAAAGTAGTATCTGAAATGAACCATACTGTGATATGGTCGCTTTATGTCCTCCACATGTGTCCTTAATGTTGTTATATGAGTAAGCGTTGTCATGGACACCAGAGGTATGCTGTTTCCAAAGTTTAATTCTCCCGGAGTTGTGCAGGGCAAGAACCTTACTTACAAACCTTCAAATGTGATTCTTTTGTTATTCATCGGTCATTTTATTTCATAAAGACCGCGGACGATTCTAAATATACAAGGTTTTATGAACGTTCAGTGAAGTGTGGAGGTCAATAAAAAACAATGAGGGGCGGAGAAAAGAAAATTATTTCAGCTGCGGGTGTGAATTGTTTTGATTATAATGAGTACTCGGCCATAGTATAGAAAATATGTGTTACAAGTCTGCGAAAGACATCCTTTTATAAGAAATGTTAACAGAAGAAGAATAGATTCTTCTATCCCGAAAGACTCAAAATGCCATTTCAAATAAATCTTGATCCCTATAGCGATTCTTAACGGCCAGTAATTCTAAATGCTCTTTAAATAAATGTATATGGAGTAACTTGATGGACAAAATAAAGAATTAGTATCCTCACTTGATTAGGAAATCTTTCCTTATCTCTGTTTGCAATTATTATAATTTAATCACCTATTTAAAAAGTTTATGGAAATAGAACTTATTTTCTTCTCTGACCGAATACAGGGTACCTTTCAGAAAATCATCGGGATGTATAACAAACTATTTTACTACTATGGCCTAATAATCGTTACCGCTGCATATTTCTACCCAATAATTTGCATGGTCAATTTCATTTTGAAAAGCAGGGGTGTATTAAATACATTGATTTTTATTTTTATGAAAATTTAAGAAAATCTGCGGTTTGTAAGTCGGATAAAGACCTCGTTGAGGTCTGTATGAAGGTTAGATGCCCTCGGAGAGAACAGGGTGGTGTTTAAAGACCTCGGCCTTCGGCCTCGGTCTTTAAACACCACCCTGTTCTCTCCTTGGGCATCTAACCTTCATACAGACCTCAACTCGGTCTTTATCCTATACAAGCGTAATCCTTAACCGTAGCTGTACATTCACCGGAAACGGATCTTTTACTTGAACAGTGCGACGACGTTGCAGTGTTGATGAAGTTTCCGGCAACCCAGAGGTCCTGAGTAAGAATTTATGTAAGGTTAACATTCTCAGCAAGAACAATTACATTTTTGAAATTATTTGGCCGACAAACCTGAGTCTTTGTCTGTGGGTTTCACATATTTTCAATGTGACTCTGGTTTTGACCAAACTTTATGAAGAAAGACAAATCGTATTTGTCAACGAATTTGTGATTGATTGGTACTAGTATAAATTATACCCTGATATTCCCTTGCAACCGATACATGGAGTACTTAGAATAATGAAATCTAAATAAATGCTGCCATTTAAAAGGTGCAACATCGTTAAAACAGTATCCGAATGTTTCATTTGGCAAGAACTATTGAGGATTTTCCCAAATTAAGTAATATCGGTGATACATCCTTTACCTTGAAATTGGTATTTTTGTTTAGATACTGATGCCCAAATTTTTTTCCGGTGAAAAAGTGAAAAGTTTTCAAATATGACAATTAACTTATGTTTCGTTCTAATATTAGACTTGCAGCAGAAACGGTCAACGACACTTTGCTGTTTGGTTGGTTGGGGTGTGTTGTCCGCAGTACCTTGTGTATGATGAATCCGGGACCCAAATTCAGGATATGGCGGCACGAATAGGCAGGTTTTCTAGAGGATAACTGACTATGTCTGACTCTAATAAAGCAAAACGAAACGATCGACAATTATCTTTTACCTTGTCAAGCTTTAATATCAATGATACGACATCCGCTTCATCTCTTCGAATTCAAGCGCCATGTTGTTAGTTTGCATTCATGCTTCAGGTTAGGCACGGGGCACCTCGGTGTTGTTACCATAACAACCTCCATATGATGTACGAAGTGTCACGCGACTAATCTGATTTACGCAATAAAGGTCGAATTTTTTAAAACGTCTTCAAATTCATTAGCATCATTTAGGAACAGATAAATTTTCTGCATGGACCAGACATGCACGTTTCGGGTAGTTAACCCTCGTCAGTGATCCTCAATCTAAACAATGTAATATGACCAAAAAGTGTGAAAATTATTTTGTCCAAAAATGTACCAAAAAGACGTAGCAGGATGAGTGGGATATGATGCTACAGGACCCACATTTTAGAAATTTCAAGAAATTTTGTAGCAGAAATTTTCAAATGTATTAAAGACACAGACGATCAACCGAAGTTGATCGAACTTGGCTACATGTGCCCCCGAGGACTCCTGGTCCACGAAGTATTCCGACTGGCATGAGTGTAAACTTATAACATGGTGCTTGAATTCGAGGAGATAAAACGGAGAAAGGAGAAATTCCGGCCGTATCATTGATATTAAAGTTTGACAAGGTAAAATATAATTGCCGATAGTTTCGTTTTGCTTTATTAGTGTCAGACATAGTCGGTAATCCCCTGGAAAACTTGCCGATTCGTGCCGCCATATCCTGAATTTGGGTCCCGGATTTATCATATACAAGGCACTGCGGACAACACACCCCAACCAACCAAATAGCCAAGTCTCGTTGACCGTTTCTGTTGCAAGTCTAATATTAGAACGAAACATAAGTTAATTGTCATATTTGAAAACTTTCTATTAGACATGATCACTGACACCAGAATCAGTCCGCAATCACAAAATAATTACCTTATTGCCGCTGGCATGTTGTAATTGGTACCAAGTATATCCATCCGTTGTCAAGATACCACCGTGAAACTTGAAGCAGTCTCCGGAGTTTACAATGGCGTAGATAGACCCACTCAATCCAGCTGAAAATGTGGACAAAAAGCGTGAAGTAAATTAAACCACTGAAATTAGCTGAAAATGTTAACACAGAGCGTGACGTAAATAAATTCACTCAAACCAGCTGAAAAAGTGAACGTAAAGGGAGTCCTGAAAAAAAAGCTCAAACCAGCTGAAATGTAAACACAAAATATGTCGTGAACAGACCGCCTCATAACAACCGAAAATGTGAACACAAAGCGTTGCATTAAAGATATTAGTACTCCACATGAATACATCCGCCGCTTATTCCAAAATTGGTCTGAATTGGTCCTCCCTATACTACTAAAATTATTAACAAATAGTAAAACATAATGAGCTAATTAAAATTTCAGCATAGATGTATACGAATATGTACAGGAACAGGATTACCATGCATAACATATGACATACCCTTCGTACGAGCATGAACTCCGGTGCCTGCTATACACATACATGTGCCTGGTTCAGGATGTTGTCCGGTGATGTTGGCGTTCACGCCCCATGATAGGGTTAACAATACGATCGCCTTCCACATGACCTCAGTATATAGAGAAATTCTTCAAATGAATTAAAAACTTCCAACTACTTTTATATAAAACTCAACCAGGCCAGTTGTTGATGCATACTCATGTCGGCAGGTGGAAATGCGTCTTTTATCTAAGTTTAGGTAAAAAATTGTTGATCGTGTAAAGCCTTCAGACAGCTGAGTGTTTAAAACGTCCTGAAATGACCCATTGTTTACATAAAAAACCAGGAATAAAAAAATAATGTTGAGATTAGATGATCAAATTATCAATGACCAATGGGCATTAAGGGGAACCACGAGACGAAATAACGTTTGTACATGCTTAGATAAAACCTATACTACAGTCAATAGATGATTGGATGAGACCAAATGCAGATGGCCGAAGAGCGTCAATGGAATTCAGAGAATATAATGAAACCAAAAATGCTCTCAGAGGGTTGAATGAAAACAGAATGCCTTTGGATGCTCAATTTATGCAGAAGGAATTGGTGATTCTAAAGTTTTTCCAATGACAAAGTGAGACCAAAGGCTCCATATGTGGTTTAAAATTGTCAGAAATCTCGAAGGTACTTCAGGTAACTCGATAAGGAAAAAATAATTAAGAGAGACGGGAAAATCAGTTTTATCTTATTTTCATCCTTGCATCATTTCTCATGTATTCATACATACATAGTATTACATTTTAATCGTAAAACGATACAGGTACGATACGAAAAAAGTACTGCAAAAATTGTATGTCTTGAATGTCCTTTGAAGAATGTACATAATCTATAAGCAGCTGATGTATGAAACTAGATTTAACTGTATGATATTTTCCCATTGGGGTTTTGTTCGTTCTGATTTTTTGGATGCATGAAGATCAAGATCACGAAGAAATTCAAACATGTTTCGTACTCTGGTTTGTTATTTTGGCGTCCAATTTGTTTAATAATAAGACTTAATTTATTTACTTATGGTTTTGAGTCAAAAGATTTATGTTTAAATTTATAAACAATTTCCATCTAATTCTGTAAAGAAACATGTCCTAAGAGTTTGTAAATGAGGACACTCCCAGAATAAATTAAAGATAGTTTCTTTACACAACTCACAAAAATTTCATCCTCCTGTATTCGCAATTCCTATTTCATATTATCTTGAATTAGTATAATATATCCTAATAATCCTGAATTTTAAAGATTGCAATTAAAGGCCGACGTTGGGAACCACCCGGTTGTTAATAGGTTTACCTGAGTGACATAAGCTTGATAGGCGTGGCATACCGTCTTTGAAGACAACGCCGTTTGCGAGCGGCGTGTTACATCAAAGACAAACCGACAGGTAATCCTTTATTATGCTAATGAGATACCCGAGTCTCATCTGTTTTAGGCTGTCAATCAAAAATTGATAGGGGTAAAAGGATTAAAAGGAACCAATCAGATACCAATAAGAGATGTTAACCCTATAGCGGTCAGTGAGGAAATGACAGAAAATTTACCTGTCCCCTTATATAGTCCCCCGTCGGCCTTTAAGCATCCTCAGTAATTTTAATTGGCAAGTAGTGAATAAAAAAACCTTCAGTGTCAGTTGAATCAAAATCCTGAACATTTTCTACGAGTACAAGGTTTATATGTTTTAGTTTATCCTATGACAAACTTTACAAGTTTGTTCTGAACTATTTCATACCATATCAGCACAGGAGCTCGATGCCAACAACCTTCAATGACACCCGCCCCTTCCCATCTCTCTCTAGTCAAAGTTAAGGAAAGTAGAGGCGGATATACTTGTGGATCGTTGGCATCGAGCCCCTGTGCATATCAGTTATTCTCTTTTTCCATGACTTATGAATGTAACTAATAAAACGGTTGTACTTCCATACTTTAAAATTTTCTCCTATCTTACTTTTAACAGATTTAATTAATATCTAAAATTTTGTAATCATTTCTTTTTATGTCATTGACGTAGAATATATCTTTTTGTATCCAGTTTTAATTCAAAACAGGAGTATTATTCATTTTGATTTTATCAGATGCTGAAGGGGCTGTGGAAATGTTTTCCTGTATTAGGAGGACCAAATATTAATTCGTCCTTCCAAAAAGGTCTTTGCAGCTGAGCTTGATGTCTCAATCCTGAAACCAGAGATTCTTTCATGAGTTTATCCGAGGGACTTGGTAATACAGTGAAAATCTGAATCAAAATAAGAACAGCAAGGTATTTTATAACACAAACTTTCCCAATAATTAATAAATTTCTAAAGGACCAATTGTCTTGAATTCTGTTTAATGAGTCTTTTTTTCTCTCTGAAATTAATATCTATTTGGTCAATACCATTCAGTATTTCATATTTTATTCTAAACTTTTCGGAGTTATCCCATGAAATTAGTTGTGACAAATTATTTTGGATACAGCTATAGATATTCGAGTAGAGTGCTTCAAACCATTGCAAATTAGTGTACGTCAGGAAAGTCCAAACAGTTACTAGTAATGTTTTCTTATAAAATTCCATATCAACGTATCGAACCTGAAAGTTTTCTCATAATCTAATTGGACTAAAATGCCAGAAGATTTCTCGAATTCGATCAATTATGTAAAAATAAGTCGATTACATTATCCTATAGAACAACTTTTTTCTTAAATTTACCATGTATCTGAAAATAATTTGTTTAGAACAGAGCGTTTTCACTTGTCTATGCAAGGATGCAGCAATTTTGTAATCAGTATTTGATAGTGATAATGGCCTCCAGTTTTTGAGATATAACTTATTTTTCCAGGTTTTGATAGATATGAAATAATCCCTAACCAATGAGTAGTAGACATTGCATTAGGTTTAAAAGAAAAATTCAATGATTTAACAAGATTATTGTTTATAGTCATTCCAAAATAATTTCTTGAAGTCCGTAGTGAATCCGTCGTACCCAGGAAATTCACCGTTTATTTTTTAAGACCTTCAGACATTCCAACTCAGAAATGGAACTGTCCATGCTATAAGTTTTCCTCAAAAGATAGCTTACTTACATAAGTGTTTGATTCGTCAAAGAAGATACCATCATGTTCCAGACTGAAATTACATTATTCCTAGAAATTCTGTTGCTCTGACATAATTTCACTTATATTATCTGTTTCTGTGCCATTGGTTTTGATTACTTTTGTTATGAGTTTTTTTCGTTATATTGTCTTTTAGCTCACTTGAGCAAAGCTGTTTCTTTCATTATCTTAATAAAAATTTTCATATTATGGAAAATATATTACATATCAGAAATTCCATCGGGAATTTTTTCTACAATAATCGTAATAAAAGTCCTGATACTAGTATCGTGGAGAAATATTACATAACAAAAATTCCAGTGAGGATTTAATATACTTTAATTAGTACATAATAAATATCACTGGAAAAATAAACTTATTTAATAGAGTAAGAAATGATAAATTTCAATTACAATACAGAGAGACAAAAATTATACGTATAAAATGTAGATTTTCAATAAAAAAAAATTCCACAGAATTTTTCTTATGAATGAAATGTTTATTCCTGTAAGATACCCATGTTATTGTAACATGTATTGCAAAATTACTCCTTTTCCAGTAAATCAATTATGTTACAGTGTATATGAAATCGAAAAAGATAAAAAAAAAGAGTGTCTTTGCATGATAAATCACATTTAAATTTGGATTGCTGATGTGCCTGATGGCATAAAGTGAATAAAAATCTGAATGGGATGAAATATTTCTTCCACGTAGTGTATTGTATAGCATGATCATATTGATTGAAATTTGATCTCTATACTAGTATTATTTCTTCTGATAGCTGAATTGTTGCACTCGTACTTGTAGCAAAAATATTTAAAAGTATTATGATATTATAATGAGACTGAAATTTAAAAGGTAAATGTATACATGATACTCACATATAATATTTCTTCTGTTTTAGAGAAAAATGATTATGGACCAGGAAATATTTTAAAATATTCTATAATGAAAAATCCTGGGAATTTTCATTAGTACTAGATTTTCGTTGGTCGATATCATGATATCGACAAGCTTTTTTGAAAGCTAATACTTGTTAAAATAATAAAATATAAAATCTTCCACGAGGAAGAAATATTATACGGAAGTTCTAAAAGTTGGTTCACACCACAACAGCCAAATATGTCACGGAGTTACCCTCCTTTGACAATTTCAGAACAGATGCACATACCGACAAACAGAAAGCATCAGGATGACCTAGAAGGATGACTTGAGAAGTGTTGTTATTTTTGGTTCCACTTTGAAGTTAAATGTTTAAAGCGTTTTGACATCTTTTTGGACTTTGTCAGAAATGTTTGTTTTTGAATTGTTTCTTTGAATACCTCTATTAAGGTTTTGTGAACTCATTTTAATACTCTATCAATGAATGAAAGTCAAACACAAAACCCGGAATCAGATTCCAAATATCACAATCAAAAGTCTGACAAACTCTGGACAAAATATTAAAAAGAACTTTCTCACGAGAAATGAAAAATAGGAGAAACAGACGGAGTCTATAATACAGTTTCTTAGAAACACTAAGGACAACTTAATCTAATGAAACCAGCGAAAGTACGGATTGTTCTGAAGGTGGCGCTTTAAACGTAGCACCGTGCTAATTAGTATAGTTTAATCACATAAATAATGTTACAAATATGATTCAAGCTATATAGTATCTTAGAAAGCCGGATCGAAAAGGAAGCTAGTCCAGTCAATATAACTTTTGACCTAGAAGTAATTGCAACAGAAATTGTGAAACCGCTATACCAAAGTACCATCCAATATATGAGATAGCGGTGGACTGCATCTCGTACCTATGGTGGCTGATTTGTGCCAGGTCGCATTGTCGCGCTGTGCTTTGTCGCGCCGTGCTTTGTCGTATTTTCGCGTTGTCGCATTATCGCAAGATGGAACGGTGATCTTCAAGTTGCTGCTCCTCCCAGGGCTAGTTGATCCAGTCTTGTCCCATGGATTCCTAATTTTTTTCTCCCAGGATCCATGCATTGTTTATTATGATTTTTCTTGTCTCTTCTTTGATTCATTGATTATATCTTTATCTGAGCATTGAATTGAACTGATATTGAACTGAATTGAACTGAATTTGAATGGAACTGAATATTGAACAGAATATTGATATTGAACTAAATTGAATTGATTGAATTATTGAATATTGTTTGATTTGCTTTGTCTGACAATACACTCATGAGGAGTCGTCAGACGCAGTTAAAAGTATTAACCTTGTCATGCCAAAAACCGCCAAATCAGTAATTATTAAAACCTGCTTTAAAATTCAGAAACGTTTTATATCTTTATTCCTTGTCTTGGATAATGCGACAAAGCGCGGCGCGACATTGCGGCACAAATCAGTCACCATACGTACCAACACAATTTTTATTTTCAGAGAAGTAGTATTATGACAATAAAGATGCATTTGACGGTACAATTACATGTTGTCATCTGAATAATATCTCTTTCAGAGTACTTATTTTTAGAATCGGGCTTTTCTTTTACAATTGTTAACAACAATAAATTTATATTTGCGATTGCCGTTCTTGCTTGAAAACGCATTTACTTTAAATTTTTGCGAGTCTTTCTTTCAATTTGGAATGTGGGGTTGCGGTTGTTGTGTAAAGTGTCGAAAAATGAGAGGCTTTGATCGAATGGACTCTGTTGAAATGAGTGGATTTTGAAAGATGTTCTAAAAGTTCCTTCGAATTCTTTAATTAATAATACCGCTTCGAGAAATACTGTCGGACAATATTTTTGAAGTCCAGATTTGATTTCAGATTAAACTTTGGTGAGTAAGATCGATACAGATTTGGTTGAACGTTTTGAGGAACCAGCGATGAAACGTTGCTTGTACGGATTTTGTGCATTTTATGTATACAATTATAAGTATGGTAAATCTAAATCTATAAATTGTTTGTGTCAAAGCCAAATTAAGGGAGAGCTGATTTGTGGTTATGCATTATTTCAAATGCAGAAAGGTTTTAAGGATTTCCAGGTGTCGAATTTAAACCCAACTCTTTTTGCAAGTAAATGTGTAATTATTTTAGGCTTTGTCTGCTGGTGTGATGATATACCATGTTCTCAGAGGAAGATAAGCTCAGGTGTGATATCATAGACTCGAATCTGGAGTTCACAGTTGATCGTAAGAGGTAAATTCTAGAAAAGTAAAAGTAACCCTCTGATGGATTTTATCCAGGGTGTCGAGCTGTACATCCTCTTTCTTTGCCCAACGTCTTGTATATACCTCACAGTAGTCCATGGTAATTTTGAAAAGTTGATGCCATGTAAAGGATAAAGTTTCTTTGTATTTAACCTTTTTTATCAATTCTCTCAACCTGCCGTTCTTGACTACACTAGCTCACTGGTAATGTTTAACGTGTCCACAAGGAGAGTAGTTGATTGTAAATTCATGATCAACAGTAAACTTTTCGAATGAAATTCTTTTTGAAATATTTTTTCTTCATTCTACACAACCGTTAAATATATTTCATACATAGATTTGCAGTTTGCATAAATGAAACTCAACATGTCTTCTTCTGTTTCATCTTGCAAACTTTACCTTCTTATATTCTTTTCCTTTTCTCTCTTTTTACCTTCTTATATTCTTTTCCTTTTCTCTCTGACTCATTTTTGCTCATTATTAATTCAATTAGGGAATGACTAGCTTTTGATGTTATGTTTGCGGACGGTAATTTTTTTCTGGCGACGCATTGTAACGTCAGTATCTAGTTATTCCCATTCTAATGCAATCTAAATTTGATAAAGCGAAATGTGACGTTCGCAACGTCAAAGCCTAGTATGTTCTCGTTTTACAGCCTAGGAACAAACAACCAATGAAATTCAACGTTATAGCAACATTGCATCAGAATATTATGTTTATTTTGACGTTCCATTGTCGTCTGTTATAATACTTATTGATACTTATTGTACTTTATTTGACGATACCTGGAGAAAGCTTGATACATGTAATAGCCTGGCATCCATGGCCCCTCAGTCACAAACACTCAGGGGCCACGAATACCAGGCTGGCTTGATGTAAGGGTTTTCTTCTTACTCGATCTCGAATATGTATTTCTTGTGATCATATATTATTTGCATGAAATAAATACTGGATAAACCAAGCCTAGAATGCAGTGTTTATCATTTTGAGACCAAAAGCCTGGCCAAGCGATATCCGAAACGAAATAAATGATAGCAAAAGGTCTTTATGGAAATATATGAAATTAAAACCAAGTGCTACAGAAGGCACGATGAAACCAAAATCATTTTAAAAGACTTTCAATGGATACCAAAGGAATATGAAGAACAAAGAAAATTTGTCCAAAATACCTGATTGAAATGACCACAGCGGAACACACCCACAAGATTATGACAACAAGTAGGCGTCACTCAAAACAATTACATGAACGTCATGCAACGAAAAGTCAGAAACAACAAGACAAAAAAGATCAACGCCACAAAGACGACCAACGAACAAACAAAACAAACTAAGGCACCATTTAAACACGAAACTGGAATGACAATACATGTACAAATAAAACAAACCAAGGCACCATTTTTACATGAAACTGGAATGGCAATACATAAACAGGAGGTATAATCAGTACGCATTTTAATGTACGCTGGAAAAAAATATGAAGTAAACTTCCGCTTCAGGTAAGGTTGTTCGATTGGATTTTGCATTTTATGATATATTCAAGATAAAGAGAAAGATAATCGTATACTCATTCGGTAGCGAAATATATCACCTAATTATCTATACTGTCACGGTCCTTCCAAGGTGCCTAATTTTGTCAGGAAGCCTGCAGAACCACGAGGTGACTTGTTTACTTTTTGATGGCAACTTTCTTCAAAACTCATTATACTCCATAATTCGTATATCCTTATTTGTGTGTATACATATTTACTTACCTTACCATTAAAGGAAGCTAAAGTTTTATCTTCTGCCTTTCTAAAACCAGATTTTCACAGAAAAATTGAGAACAAGCCTGTTTTTGTACGCTTTGCAACGGAATAAGACCCTTTTTGTACATTGCGCACTTAAAATACAAACATAATGTTCAATGCATTTGGGAAAGAGAAAGATTAAAACAGATCTACAAAAGGTTATAACGAAAAAAGTTGACATATCTGATATGCATACATGTATAACGGTCAGAGACTCAGAATTAACTTAAAGAGCAGGACTTTGGTTGCTCATTTGTCATTTACGAATGATTACTTCATTTCACAATGAATGATTAAACATATATTGCCGGATTGCAAAGCAATTCCGCTCTATAGATTGTCGAAGTATGTCTGTCTGTTCGTCTGTCTGTCTTCCTTCAACATTTTGGTTAAAGGTTAAAGGTAATGTTGAAGCAAAATGTAAGGAACTATATGCAGTAGAAAGATGATATTTACAAATGGGTTGCCCCTGATAACACCCTTTACACGTAATTATCTATTTGCAAAATACAGCCCCGACCAGTCGAAAGTTAAACGCCGAGATGACGAAATTTTGAAAGCTAAATGCGAAAGTTTTGTTCACTATTCGTCAACTTTTTTGAAAGCTGAGATGATGAAATTAATTTTGAAAGCTACCAATAAGCTTTCGAAAAGTAGATGACGAAAATTTCGTTAACTAATCTTTGTTAATGAAATTTTCGTCTGCGTTAGCTTTCAAATCTTCGTCGTCTCGGAGCGTTCAAAATATTTGAAAGCAATCACTGACGAAAATTTTGAAAGATATATCGCTGACGAAAATTTTGAAAGCTTTTGAACGAGGAGTTATGCTCCGGACAAGGTGTGATGGATAAACAGAGGGACAGACAGGGTGATTCCTGTATAGACCCCCCCCCCCCCCCAAAAAAAAAACACCAAAAACCACAGCCTTTGTTTGCGGAGGGTATAAATATAGAAAGTTGGAAAAGGAAATTAAACTTGTTGAAAATGATTACCATGCAGGTATTGCAATACAGACGAAGATCCTAACATGGTTTGGTACGAAGATACCACATCACTGTTATCTTCCACGTAAATACTGTATGAAATAGAAACCTAATTTCATCGTTATTGATTGACATAACGTCCAAATATTAATTTTTCGACGTCTTTTCTTGCGAACGGTGCGTAATGTAACGTGTCATAAACAAAATATGAAATGGCATCAAGTAAAAGAATATAGGAGGTATAATGTGAAAAAATCTTGAATAAAAATCGGCATCAGTATGGATTTATTAAGGGTAGTTCTTTCTAGTAAGAAATATGGATTGTTCCTATGTCATGTATATATTGATAACTATTCTTGAAGTAGAATTTTGGAGATTCTGTCATATGGACTATTTGCTGCCATACTTGTTTGAGGACTGTTTTCATTGCTAATCTCTTACAATACCGTTTGCTTTGAGAATGTCAGTAAATCTCCATTAAGTATCCTCTGTAATCGTTCATTTACTAGTGTTATATAACGTTTGATTTATTCATATTCCTGTATACAACGTACATTTCTGAACTTGTTCTTCACATTCTGTATCATTTTATACATAATATAATGTATGCTTATTTATTATACATCATATCTAAATTTTTGTTACATTCAAGCTTTAAGAAATAGAGAATATTATATAAATTATGAAAAAAATTGAATTTATCTAGTCAGTGCTCATTCAAATGAGCTGTAGAGAGTTAGTTATGCAGCTTTCACACTCGAATGGAAAAACGGGTGAACAAAATTAATTGAGAAATCATAGGTTTATTAATCAAAGGGTCGAATAGACGACGAGGGAGTCCCGTCATATTTCAATTATCGAAGAAAAATGGGAAAAATATGGATATGTGAGTGTGTTTTGTACTCAAAAAGGAGTATTTTTTCTGCATACGTACACGAAGTGCCGTACTGATTAAACCTCCTGATAAAGAAAGAAGAAGAGCAATGTGCAAACAGCTCTAGCATACTTCAAATGAACGGCCATCCGGATTACGTGCACACCCTCTGATTGATGTCTCCATCTACGCTTAGTTGTTGTATAAATACTTGATAGGGAAAAAGTATAATTAACTGATTTATTTGATATGCAACCGCCATTCATTATACAATGATAAAATATGCTACTCGATGGCCGCACACATGGGCGAACCTAGAAAATGTTTCCAGGGGAAGGGGTTTTGATAAAAAGAACCCCGTAAAAATGGGAAAATCAGCATTCTTGGCAAATTCCGTGGGGGACGAGGATGGGGGTTCCTGTTTATGTTAACCAAAGGGGGAGAATATAGGTCATTCCTATATAATTTCATCACATTCTTGACCTCAGAAATTAATCCCCACTCGCTATATATACATCGAATGATATGTAACTCAGATATAGGGTGGTATATTGCTCACTAAATGTGCCTCTTGTTTCTCTCTGTCATTGTAAGGATTCGGGGGGGGGGGGTGCGGAGGGGGCGCCCGCGACCCCCCCCCCCCCGGCACTGACCCCAAATTTTCAGAAAAAAACAAATACATTTTTGCCCATTTTCAGTAAAAATCGGCAAAATTCGCCCCTTGATCCCCCCGGCAAAGGGGGCGCTGAACCTGCCACTGGGATTACCATTCAATTTATTATTATTACTTTCCTAGTAACTACCTCAATTCGTCATTCAGTTGTTTCCTCTCTCAATCTGATATAGTTCGTTGATCAGTGAAACGAACTGTCGGAATATCCGTCGGAAATATACAACCTTGTAAACATATTTCCCTCTAGGATATAGGATAAGGACGTGTATACTAGAAAATCCAGTTGCATTAATACGAATCCATGTTCATCTTTTCTAATCTCATATGTATTTTTTTTTTTTTATTCTCCCATCAACTCTGTTGAAACTACTCCCACATACGGAGTAATTTGTATTATATTGAAAACTTTAGAAAAAAATAAGGCCAATATACGAAACCACGTGTAATCGGTCAATATCAAACTTTTAAATCGTGCAAAACGCCATCTATCGGACAGGTATTGTCTCACGACAAGTCAACACCTTGGCCGTTTTATAAACAAACATGGAGAGGACACGTTGAACCCACGATATACAAAATATGCAGGTAAGTCAAGAGATCAAGTTATTACGAATAAAATATTATTTCATACATAACTAATGCTATCAACACGTGTAAATAAAGACCAGGTGTTTCTATAGATGATTTGTGTAAACTATGTACATAACTGACTCTGATATACAGATATACTATATATACTGCCATAAAATGTTGAAATACGTACTACATATTACGTACTTTTAAAGGGATTTACTTATTTCACATGACAGTGAGTATGTAAATTTTACTAGGCACGCTTAATTTTAAAGTAAATTTGTAGAGTGTGCACATTTATTCTAAACAATAATACTGCATATAAATGTCGTACACAGGTACTATTAAGGTGTTTAGAAAAGATGCCTTACCACTCTCCATCAACCCCCCCCCCCTTCTTCGTTCTCCATTATTTGTATAATGCACATTTCTGAAATACTCATTCAAAAGTTCTAATTTAGGATATGCTTATTACAACCATTGATACAAACTACTTTGTACAATAAGTACTGCGTTTCAAGTCCATATAATACCGTTAGACTTTGTTCGTTGAACATATATGGTCATATAAGGTCACATTAATATTTTGATTGTCCTTAGCAGACAGGGTTGCAGTACCCACGGCAAAGCACCGAAATACTTGATGTGAAAACACAGAGTGGACAAGCACAGCAAAAGACACAAAAGAGTCAAAGAAAAATGAAACACAATTTTTAAGACCACACATTCTGTTGGAAAATGTGTATTCTAGAGTGTATTCAGGGATTTTTTTACCTTGACCTTTGACCTTGAAATCCATTAGGCTCCTTTCTTATATTATAATCAAGTAGTATCCAGGTGTGATAAAGCTATTGAAAAAAGATTGCCTTCTCGACCTATGACATTGAAAACCAATAAGGCTTTTTCATTAAATCACAATCAAAATTAAAATATACCTTTTATTTAAATAAAGAAAGCCTAGGCAACACAAAGCGCAGCATCCCCTCGCACTGCAGGAAAATACTGCACCCTTTAGGCTGTACAAGGATTTTGACCATTTCAAATCTGTGACCTTGACCATTGTCCTTGAAAATCCATAGGGTTCTTCCTCTTGTCATAAACAATCACTTTCTGAAGTTTGATTAAGATGATAAGATCCAATCAAAACTGCACCCTCTAGGCTGTACAAGGATTTTGCTCATTTCCAATCTGTGACCTTGATCTTTGACCTTGAAAATCTTTAGGGTTCTTCCTCTTGACATAAGCAATTCGTGTATGAAAACTGCATCCTCTAGATCTTGACAAATTCTAATCTGTGACCTTGAACTTTGACTTATGACCTTGAATATCAATATGGTTCTTCTTCTTGTAAAAAGCATTCGGTTTATGTACATGTAGATTGGTTTAGATACAATCAAAACTACACCCTCTAGGCTGTATACAAGGATTTTTACCTTTTCACATCTGTGACCTCGACCTTTGACCTATGAACTTGAAAATCAATAGGGTCCTTTCTCTTGTCATAAGCTATCATTGTATGAAGTTTGGTTAAGATACAATCAAAACTGCATTCTGTAGGCTGTATACAAGGATTTTGACCTTTTCCAATCTGTGACCTTGACCTTTGATCTGTGACATTGAAAATCAATCGGATTCTTTCTCTTGGCATAAGTTATAAGTGTGTGAAGTTTGGTTAAGATCCAATCAAAACTGCATCCTCTAGACTGTATATAAGGATTCTGACCTTTTCTAATCTGAGACCTTGACCTTTGATCTATGACCTTCAAAATCCATAGGGCCCTTTATCTTGTCATAAGCTACCACTGTATGAAGTTTCGATAAGATCAAATCAAAATTGCATCTTCTAGTCTGTATACAAAGATTTTGATCTTTTCCAATCTGTGACCTTAACCTTTGGCCTATGATCTTGACAATCAATAGGGTGCTTCATCTTGTCATAAGCTGTCAGTGTATGAAGCTTAAGTTTGGTAAAGATCCAATCAAACTGCACCCTCAAGGCTATATACAAGGATTTTGTGACGCACACACTCACCCTCACACGACCGACTATGTTGCAATGGGATAATTAAGCGAGCATCCATTGATTTTGAGTGGGGGCAGGAATACTTTGCCAAAAAAAAAAAATCCGGATCGAGATAAATGGAAAAAAATTTCCGGGTCATGAAATTCCCCCCCCCCTCCCACTTTCCGACCTTTCCACATGCCCGGTAAACACTTTTTTGTGTATCATAATATAGCCTAGCTGTCTGCGTTGAGTATCATTTATGTGAAAAGATATTATAGGTTCCATAGATCTGCCAGGAAGAGATGCCTTAATATACTCTTCCTAAACTCCTGATCTCACTCCGTGTTTGATACATGTATTTGATATGGCTGAAAAACACGCCGACTGATTTAAACTTTCAACATTAAACAAATAAAAAAAATTAATAATAACCCGGCCCATAGGGCCGGCGAAAAAAAATTCAGACTCTTAAAATGGCTGAGAAAAAATTCCGGCTGGCAAACGTCTTCCTGACCCCCCCCCCCCTAAAAAATAAATGGTTGCTCCCGAAGTTTGAGCATGATCAAATTTACAATACATGAAATATTTGGAGAATGTGAACGAGACTTCCAGCCAGACTTCCCTTTGCTTACCACAGCGGAACATACACGCAGGATGCGAAAAACAGCCGTCAAAACAACTACAACAAACAACAGGGGAAACGATACACAACAACACCAACTCTGAATGACCCACCAAAAACAAAACAATTACAACAAACAACAGGGGTAACGATACCCAACAACACCAACTCTGAATGACCCTACAAACCCACCAAAACAAAACAACTACAACAAACAACAGAGGAAACGATACACAAACAACACCAACTCTGAATGGCCCTACAAACCCACCAAAAACAAAACAACTACAACAAACAACAGGGGTAACGATACCCAACAACACCAACTCTGAATGGCCCTACAAACCCACCAAAAACAAAACAACTACAACAAACAACAGGGGTAACGATACCCAACAACACCAACTCTGAATGGCCCTACAAACCCACCAAAAACATGAAATATTATTGACAATACAATGTACATAAATAGAGGAAGACCAATGTACACAGTCATCCGCGAAAAAAGAGCGAATGGTGTATTTATCTGGACTATGTGCCTATAACCCTACTTGGATTTTAATATTTTTGTTAAATATTAAGAGACACCTTATTTGAACTTTGATTTTTTTAGGATGTCAAAATTTGACTTTGAGCAGCTAGTGGAAACTGATGACCCAGAACTTGAAGTAAGAGGTTCACTCGAATTGGCAAATGACAGCGCTTCCTCGGGTCACGTAAACTTGTCTTTCAAAGATGATACCAATTCTTCCACTCTACGAGAAGTACACAACCACCCCCTTGGTGATGTGTCCTCTTCGAAAACAGAGAAATCAGGAAAAGATACAAGCACGCCTACGTCATATCCGGTGATGTATAACACCGGAACAGGAAATAGTAAAGTCGTCAGGGAAGAAGTTATTATAAAGCAGCCAAATGGAGAAAACGTAATAAACACCCGACAGACTTCTTGTCAGAACGCACCAGAACGTTGGCGCGATATAGAGAGAAGACGTCCGCTTCGATTAAAGCATATAAGATTTTTGAAGGTGTTCAGCATTGTATCGGTTATTCTGTTCTTTCCACTCGGAATTCCAGCTGTGTATTTTGCATTCCAACTACAGCGCGAGTTTGACGAAGGAATAATGCGTGGTGACATAGACAAAGCCCAGTCTCTGAGGAAGAGGGTGGAGAGACTGATCATATTTGCGTTTCTGTTCGCGCTGTTGGTGGCTGTACTTGTGTTTGCTCTAGTAGAGAGGTCACTGATGACGAACGATGACCCGGCAGCTAATGCTATGAGGAATAGAGTGCTACCTACAGGATAATCACTTACTATTATGATTATCGGCCTTGGTTATTGCTAATAAGTATTGATCAAAATCAGCATTGAAATGCGAATCAATTGAATTAAAAACTTTACTTTAAAATCAGGGAAATTAAGGGAAACATGCAGAATGAGGAATCATTGCATTATAACATGCAATAGTTTCTGCTTGGGTTGTGGGAGGGGTAACTATCTTTTAAAATCATAATTTTATTCATTAATTTTTTTTTTACTTTTTATTCAAGAAGTACAATCAGATCTAATACAGAAAACTAGTCATTCTCATGTACGATCCGGTATTGACATCTTTTTCTCGTCATTTATATTTGCCATGTTCTGATTGTCCTTTGATTGGTTGTGCAAAAGTTTGTGCCAAAATAACCATCATTACATTCATGGTTTCTTGTCATATAACTTTTAGGTACCTGTATTCCTACTGTATTGTTTCATTCATTTTGTAATGATGATATATACTCATTTATATATTCATACATTAAGATCTGTAGAGAATTATATAATCTACCTTCAAGAAATATCAGCATTCATGATATTTTATCATAACGTTTATATATTTATCTCCTCAAAAGTGTATATTTTAACCAAATATTGCACAGAATCTCTATATCAAAAATCGCTTCAAACTTGTTCAATGCACAGGCCGAAATATCCCCTTGGTATGCGCTACTATTTTTAGCTCGCCGGGACGAATGTCCGGAGAGCTATTGTCATACCCCCGGTGTCGGCGTCTGCGTTGGCGTTGGCGTTGGCGTCTGCGTGCGCGTGCACAAAAACTTTAACCTTGCTTATAACTTTTAAACCAATACAGATTGGGCTTTCATATTTCACATGTGCATTCCTTGTGACAAGACCTTTCCATGGATACCAAGATTTTTGACCTTGTGACCTTGACCTTGGAGATTGACCTACTTTTGAAAAACTTTAACCTTGGCCATATTTTTTGAATGGTAAGTGATAGGGCTTTGATATTTCACATGTGTATTCCTTGTGACAAGACGTTTCCATGGATACCAAAATTTTTGACTTTGTGACCTTGACCTTTGAGATGATTGACCTACTTTTGAAAAACTTTAACCTTGGCCATATCTTTTGATTGGTAAGTGATAGGGCTTTGATATTTCACATGTGCATTCCTTGTGATAAGACCTTTCATGCCGTACCATAAATTTTGACCTAGTGACCTTGACCTTGAAATTTTACCTACTTTTTGTTGTTGTTGCAATTTACATATGGTTGCCACCGGCGAGCTATGTTGTCATTCTGACAAGTCTGGTTTTTATTACAGTAGCGCATCTTGCTGTACTTTGTTCGAGTTGCTGCTAATGTCCGCTGTATAGAAATCAGTTTTTTATGCCCCCGGAATCAAAGATTCGGGGGCATATAGTTTTTGGCCTGTCCGTCTGTTTGTCTGTTTATCTGTTTGTCTGTTTGTCTGTCTGTTTGTCCGAAAAACTTTAACATTGGACATAACTTTTGAATGGGAAGTGATAGGGCTTTCATATTTCACATGTGTATTCCTTGTGACAAGACCTTTCCATTGATACCAAAATTTTTGACCTCGTGACCTTGACCTTGACCTTTGACCTACTTTTCAAAAACTTTAACATTGGGCATAACTTTTGAATGGGAAGTGATAGGGCTTTCATATTTCACATGTGTATTCCTTGTGACAAGACCTTTCCATTGATACCAAAATTTTTGACCTCGTGACCTTGACTTTGACCTTTGACCTACTTTTCAAAAAACTTTAACATTGGGCATAACTTTTGAATGGGAAGTGATAGGGCTTTCATATTTCACATGTGTATTCCTTGTGACAAGACCTTTCCATTGATACCAAAATTTTTGACCTCGTGACCTTGACCTTGACCTTTGACCTACTTTTCAAAAACTTTAACATTGGGCATAACTTTTGAATGGGAAGTGTTAGGGCTTTCATATTTCACATGTGTATTCCTTGTGACATGACCTTTCCATTGATACCAAAATTATTGACCTCGTGACCTTGACCTTGACCTTTGACCTACTTTCCATAAACTTTAACATTGGGCATAACTTTTGAATGGGAAGTGATAGGGCTTCCATATTTCACATGTGTATTCCTTGTGACAAGACCTTTCCATTGATACCAAAATTTTTGACCTCATGACCTTGACCTTTGACCTACTTTTCAAAAACTTTAACATTGGGCATAACTTTTGAATGGGAAGTGATAGGGCTTCCATATTTCACATGTGTATTCCTTGTGACAAGACCTTTCCATTGATACCAAATTTTTTGACCTCGTGACCTTGACCTTGACCTTTGACCTACTTTTCAAAAACTTTAACATTGGGCATAACTTTTGAATGGGAAGTGATAGGGCTTCAATATTTCACATTTGTATTTCTTGTGACAAGACCTTTCCATTGATACCAAAACTTTTGACTTCGTAACCTTGACCTTGACCTTTGACCTACTTTTCAAAAACTTTAACATTGGGCATAACTTTTGAATGGGAAGTGTTAGGGCTTTCATATTTCACATGTGTATTCCTTGTGACAAGACCTTTCCATTGATACCAAATTTTTTGACCTCGTGACCTTGACCTTTGACCTTTTAACCCAGTGACCTCACATACATGTACTTAACAGAAAATAGTGTTCACACTAACAAAGATGCCACCGGGGGCATTCGTGTTTCACAAACACAGGCTTTATTTTAAATGTGACCGCTAGTTCAATGATGTATAAAATAATATATTGTACCTAAACAGTTACTTAGGATGCTACTTCATAATTCTACACTTCTACTTCATACTTCTATACTGGCATATAGAGGAAAGGCATCTTTTCTATGAAATGACATACTAGTACTTACAATACAGTACAATGTGACACGTAGGAAATTTTCGTAATTTTGCATAGTCCAATTATATGTTATTCATGTTTCTTACAAACAATCTCAATAATATTACATTGTTATTATCTATATTTATTAAAATATTTAACAAAATACATGTAATTTGTTTGAGTACTATTTTTAAACGGATAATACAGAGGCTGATCTTACCACAAGGACTTACCATTCGTTTATGGCCAAGGTTTGTTTTAAGTGTCTCAAATTCCAAGGTCAAGGTCACGATGCAAAAATTTCAATATCATCAAAAAGGTTCTAACAGAAGAAACATACATGTGAAATATATTTAAGCCTTACCAATTACCGTTCAAACAAACAAGTCGCTGTCAAAAACTATATGCCCCCGAGTCTCCGATACATTGCTAGTCGACCAGCATTGAACTAGATATTAAGGAGCTCGAATCCACGAAATTGGTAAAAGGGCAAATTTCATTTCTAATATATATGTTACAGGGAATAAGTGTAATCAGGAATTTCACGTAATTCCTGAAATTTAGGGATTTCGTGTAATCCCTGTTTCCATTAGTCATTACATGTTATTCCTGAAATTGGCCAGGTATTTCATGTAATTCCTGATTTTTTCATGAATTTTTACACTTATTTCCTAGCTTAGATTTTGTCTTATGTTTGACATTTAAAATCAACGTTTACCGTCCTTTTGATGCTGAATCTCCTCTCTGTCAAGTAACAATGAATGTTTATGCAACATAAGTGAAAACATTTGAACTAGAACAGGAAATGTTTATAAAAATGTTGCTCAAATTTCGAAGTCCATTTCGCATTATCTTTGCAGAGAGGACAGAGAACCAAGCATCTTACAAACAATAGTATTTAACCTTCATCAACTTTTCTTGATTTAGACAAAAAATTACCCAATTTTTTTTTAAATTTATTCTCTACTACCTTTTATCTGATATCATGAAAGGATTTAAGATACACAAAAAATGACGTATATTATTTGGTAGGTAACGCATGTCCCCGTTAGACAGAAAGCGTAAGTTGTATACGTATGAAAGTTCATGCAACAAATCTAACTCAGTCCTGTCTCCATGGTCTTCCAGTAAAAACGTTGGGAAATTTCCATTTCTTCGAGTTTATCTAAATATTTTATTGCCGCAAGTTTCATAATCATGATAATGAAATCCGTTAATAAGAACAAGACAGTCAGTATATCATCATTGCACTTTGTTACGATAGCTATTAAATATCATGCATATCGACTTACATGATCCTATCAAGATTCCATACATACAACTGTGTCGAATGCATTTACACAGTGGGTAAAAAATTATATGGAAGACCAAATCATGCTTCGCATAGTTTTTTTTTTAACATAGCATTTTCCTTTATCTATCTCAAAAGCTATTTCTCTCGCTCAGTAATGGTATTATATATTTGATTAATATGAATACGAAAAATGATTATCACATTCCAGTTTAATAATTTTTATGAGGTTTTTGATAGTCAGGAAATAAGTGTAAAAATGCTTAAATATTTTAGGAATTACACGTAATCCCTAATATTTTGGAGATTTCGTGTAATCCCTAAATGACCAGGAACTGCACGTAATTACTGAACCTTTCATAGTCGGGGAGCTAGTGGGGACCCCCATGCACCCCCTTGAGTACTTTTTTTCACGGGTACCATAATGTTCCTTAGGGTCTACAGAATCGGTTTTCAGGATGTACTCAAAAATAAACTCATTTAGGCTATGTGTTTTTCGACCGTTTCCATGGCAACCCCCTGCTAAAGTCACGAAAGCACTATTGGTTAAGTAAAATAGCCATATCTTGGCCAAATGTTGAGCTTAACATCTGTAACTGGTATCAATATAACGAGGACAGGTTGTTCTATTAATCACGTGATTATATGCAAAATAGCTATTTTGCATATTCATGAATATTCATGAATTGAAATAAAAATGCTTGAAAAATATATAAAATCGACACTTTTCATTTAGTTTTTGCTCCTAAGCTCTATAGTTTTATCTATGATCGTTATTAGATTATATAATAAATACATACAAAGTCTTCTCTCTCCAATGACATAATATTTGGCTCAATATTTTAGTTCAATGGCTTCTAAATTGATGTTTTTACAGAAAAATGGCTATTTTAAGTAAGATAAGCTGATTTTTGTATACTAATTATAAGATATTTACTACTTATAAAATCGAATATCTGAACCTGTTTTCTGGTGTATTTTCATGTTTTTCTCATGTAATAAATGTTTACAAAACATGATATATGTAGTTTTGGTAATTTTAGGGCAAAAAAACGTATTTTTCAGTGAAAAACAACAGATATCTGGATATTATCTATAAAAGGCAAACAGTTCCTGTAATCTATAAATGAAACGTATATACTGATGCAATTTCATGGTTCTAAGATCGGTTTTTGTGTTAGAAGTAAAAAATGTTACTTTTTTCTGCTATTTTTGGTTAAAATGTCGGTTTTTCATACTAAATTTACAAATTTCTGAGAAATATTCTAAATATGATTTACAATTCAATTATACAGTATAATCAACCGATAGTATAGCAAAGCCACTCAATAACATGGTCTTTTAATAATTCAGTATCACCGCACAATAACATAGCAAAACCACTCAATAACATAGTAATTTGACCCTTTATAACATAAAAAACACATCTCAATACAGTGTAAACACCCAATGACATAGCAAAACCACTCAATAAAGACATTGTTTGACCCTTAACTATATGAATATCACTAAATAATACAGCATAACCAACCAATAACATAAAAAACCCCACCCAATAACGTGATCGTTTGATCCTTTGTTATAAAAAAACCACTTACATTTGTAATAACACAGCATATCCACCTTATTACTTAGCATTACTACATAATAACGTGATGATTTGATCCTTTATTGTAACAAAACTACTCAATAACACAGAATTACTTCCCCAAAACATAGCATTACTAATCCATAGCGTGACGATTTGACACTTTATTTTAACAAAACCGCCAAATAACTTAGCATAACTACTTAATAAGGTGGTCGTTTGACCCTTAATTATATCAAAACCACTCAATTACACAGCATGAGCACCCAATAACATAGCATTACCACTCAAAAACGTGATGGTTTGACACTTTATTGTTACAAAACCACTTAATAACACTGCATAATCACCCAGTAACTTAGCATTACCACTCAATAACAATCTTTCCTCGTTCTCTCTATGGAACCAGGACTGTTTTAATGTGGATTTTAGCAATGTAAAGGGTCAAACAGACATGCTAATCAGTGATTTGATACAATAAAGGGTCATACCATCACGTTATTTGGTGGTTTTGTAATGTTATTGGGTACTCATGCTTTGTTCTTGAGTTGTTTCATTATAAAACAGAGGCAAATGACCACGTTATTGAGAAGTTATTTGGTGGTTATGGTGAAATATTAAGTGGTTTTGTAATAATAAAGTGTCAAATCATCACGTTATTGAGTAAGAATGCTGAGTTATTTGGTGGTTATACTATGTTATTGAGTGGTTTTGTTATAATAAAAGATCAAACAATCACGTTATTGAGTGGGAATGCTAAGTTATTGGGTAGCTATGCTGTGTTATTGAGCGGTTTTGCTAAGATAAGGATCAAATCATCACGTTATTTTATGGTAATGCTAAGTTATTGGGTATCTATGCGGTGTTATTTTGAATTTTTATGCCCCCGGAATCAAAGATTCGGGGGCATATAGTTTTTGGCCTGTCCGTCTGTTTGTCTGTTTATCTGTTTGTCTGTTTGTCTGTCTGTTTGTCCGAAAAACTTTAACATTGGACATAACTTTTGAATGGGAAGTGATAGGGCTTTCATATTTCACATGTGTATTCCTTGTGACAAGACCTTTCCATTGATACCAACATTTTTGACCTCGTGACCTTGACCTTGACCTTTGACCTACTTTTCAAAAACTTTAACATTGGGTATAACTTTTGAATGGGAAGTGATAGGGCTTTCATATTTCAAATGTGTATTCCTTGTGACAAGACCTTTCCATTGATACCAAAATTTTTGACCTCGTGACCTTGACCTTGACCTTTGACCTACTTTTCAAAAACTTTAACATTGGGTATAACTTTTGAATGGGAAGTGATAGGGCTTGCATATTTCACATGTGTATTCCTTGTGACAAGACCTTTCCATTGATACCAAAATTTTTGTCCTCGTGACCTTGACTTTGACCTTTGACCTACTTTACAAAAACTTTAACATTGGGCATAACTTTTGAATGGGAAGTGATAGGGCTTTCATATTTCACAGTGTATTCCTTGTGACAAGACCTTTCCATTGATACCAAAATTTTTGACCTCGTGACCTTGACCTTGACCTTTGACCTACTTTTCAAAAACTTTAACATTGGGCATAACTTTTGAATGGGAAGTGATAGGGCTTTCATATTTCACATGTGTATTCCTTGTGACAAGACCTTTCCATTGATACCAAAATGTTTGACCTCGTGACCTTGACCTTTGACCTACCTTTCAAAAACTTTAACATGGGCAAAACTTTTGAATGGGAAGTGATAGGGCTTTCATATTTCACATGCGTATTCCTTGTGACAAGACCTTTCCATTGATACCAAAATTTTTGACCTCGTGACCTTGACCTTGACCTTTGACCTACTTTTCAAAAACTTTAACATTGGGCATAACTTTTGAATGGGAAGTGATAGGGCTTTCATATTTCACATGTGTATTCCTTGTGATAAGACCTTACCATTGATACCAAATTTTTTGACCTCGTGACCTTGACCTTGACCTTTGACTTACTTTTCATAAACTTTAACATTGGGCATAACTTTTGAATGGGAAGTGATAGGGCTTTCATATTTCATATGTGTATTCCTTGTGACAAGACCTTTACATTGATACCAAAATTTTTGACCTCGTGACCTTGACCTTGACCTTTGACCTACTTTTCAAAAACTTTAACATTTGGCATAACTTTTGAATGGTAAGTGATAGGGCTTTCATATTTCATATGTGTATTCCTTCTGATAAGACCTTTCCATTGATACCAAAATTTTTGACCTCGTGACCTTGACCTTTGACCTTTTAACCCATTGACCTCACATACATGTACTTAACAGAAAATAGTGTTCATAATAACAAAGATGCCACCGGGGGCATTCGTGTTTCACAAACACAGGCTTTATTGTTATAGCAAATGTTCAAACCATCACGTTATTGGTTGGTTATGTTGTATTGTTAAGTGATTTTGATATATTAAAGGGTCTTACAACCACTTTATTGAGGGGTTTTGCTATGTCATTGAGTGTTTACACTGTATAATTAAGTGGTTCCTATGTGATAAAAGGACCAAACGACTATGTTATTCAGAGGTTTTGCTATGTTATCAAGTGATTATACTGTATTATTAATTTATGTATATATCATAAAGGGTTAAAAGACCATAATTTGAGTGGCTTTGCTATGTTATTGGTTGGTTATACTTTTTTTATTGAGTTGCTCTGTTACGTTATTGGGTGGTAATACCGTGTTATTCACGATTCATTGAGTGTTTTTGCAATGTTATTCTGTGGTTATGGTATGAATTTCTATATTTCTTACTATTTTATTTTTCTACTTTGATACTCTCATGATATGTACAAATAAATTTAGTTTCATATCCTATATTACAACAAATATAAATTATATTTGAAATATTTCTCAGAAATCTGTAAATTTAGTTTAAAAAAAACCGACATTTTTACCCACAATAGCAGAAAAAATATTTTTGCTTCTAATACAAAAATTGATCTTTGAACCATGAAATTACATCAGCATATACGTTTCATTTATAGATTACAGGAACTGTTTGCCTTTTATAGATAATATCCAGATATCTGTAGTTTTTCACTGAAAAATACGGTTTTTGCCCCAAAATTACCAAAATTATGTATATCATGTTTTGTAAACATTTATTACATGAGAAAAACATGAAAATACTCTAGAAAACAGGTTCAGATATTCGATTTTATAAGTAGTAAATATCTTATAATTAGTATACAAAAATCAGCTTATCTTACTTAAAATAGCCATTTTTCTGTAAAAACATCAATTTAGAAGCCATTGAACTAAAGTATTGAGCCAAATGTTATGTCATTGGAGAGAGAAGACTTTGTATGTATTTATTATATAATCTAATGACGATCATAGATAAAACTATAGAGTTTAGGAGCAAAAACTAAATGAAAAGTGTCGATTTTATATATTTTTCAAGCATTTTTATTTCAATTCATGAATATTCATGAATATGCAAAATAGTTATTTTGCATATGATCACGTGATTAATAGAACAACCTTTCCTCGTTATATTGATACCAGTTTCAGATGTTAAGCTCAACATTTGGCCAAGATATGGCTATTTTACTTAACCAATAGTGCTTTCGTGACCTTAGCAGGGGGTTGCCATGGAAACGGTCGAAAAACACATAGCCTAAATGAATTTATTTTTGAGTACATCCTGAAAACCGATTCTGTAGACCATAAGGAACATTATGGTACCCGTGAAAAAAAGTACTCAAGGGGGTGCATGGGGGTCCCCACTGGCTCCCCGACTATCAGGAATTACATGAAATGCCTGATTACACTTATTCCCTGTAACATATACTGTAAATTGGTTTTTATTCGTCAGATACCAATTTTCGTCATTTTCGTCAGTGTCTTCCTTGACGAAATTACATACCGACGAATATAAATACTCCTGACAAAAATAAATTGTAGTAGTAAGGAAAAACTGAATCAGTCTCTTAGTAAACTTTTAGAATATAGACCGGAAGTACTGCGGAGAAGGGAGAGTGTTAAATTACGACAAGCAAATGGCAAATCAATGAAAACTGAATAAGAACACAAAGTCGCATATAATGTACTTCTAAGAACTAAATAATATGTTTTCAAAGCAAGGTATGTGATATAGATGTCTCTAATTGTTTGTTTACCGATAATTGTTAAGCAAACAATGAAAACAAACAAATACGAGTACCGCGGATTTGACGATTTGACAGTGGATCTAAATATCAATTGGCATTTACATTTAAGGGACCCTTGGATGACGAATTTACGTACTGACGAAATTGTCATTTTGAACGAATTGACGAAAATTGGTACAGACGAAAATAAAGAAATTATATTAATAATCTTTATTTAACGTCGGATATTTTTAACAAAGAACATAAGCTCTGGAGAACATTTGACCGACGAACATTTTTAAGAACAGTTAAGAACATATCTACACTATTTACAAGGCTAGGGAGAAAATGTTCAGCCCATAAACATAATTCCGTGCCGATGGTCGATGAGGATCGAACCTGCAACCCTCCGGTCACGAGTCCGCTTCTCTAGCCGCTCGGCCACGGAATCCCCATCGTTGATGGTTGTTGGCGTCGAGCTTCTGTGGATCAACACTAAAATATCTCCTACAAGAATGTAAAGGACCAAGACATATTCTTGTTTAAGGTGTGAGTTTAGAGAAATTCGATGCCATTTGCGGTTGCCATGAGACTGTCAATCAGATCATTGTGTAAAACGGTTGGAGACCAAATCGATTGATGTGAACATGAAAGTCTAACACTTGGATTTTGGTGTTTATGTATCGTGTATTTCTCAAATGCAAAATATAGATTTTATGTACAACATATAGTTCGAAAATTAAAACATTCAAACTTTGTGCGTATGAGACTCGTACAAGAAAGAAATACAAGTTCACTTGGACACAGAAAGCGTGATGGGTTTTTTTAGTACAGATGGGGCTTTCTTGCACACTGCGACGCGTGAATACAAAGCCATCTCAAGGTCACCCAATGTCTTGCTATCAATTTGCAAGAATGTTTTAGTGTTTTTGCTAATTGAATGCAATCGTCGTCTCGCCTGATCACCATATACATAATTATCAAGGATTCAGCAGAATTACTGTACAAGCAAAATGTGACTTTTTCTTCAAAGGACTGTATATCATTATCATCCGGCTCTATTTTCGATTATAAATCCCCCATTGCTGTATGATCCATAAAATAAAACCTATTAGTCAGAATCACTTAGGAAGTCGTTTTCTTATGCTTATGGTGCAGGTGTTTTGAATGACATCCAAGTCGTGCCTGAGCTATTTCGGGGGATGATTCCTTTGATGACGTAACATCTACTCCATTTTCCTCAGTTCTACTCTTTTTTCTATGTCTGTGAATAACACTAGAAGGAATGTCCACTGTTTTTGCATACGTATATCTCTGCGGTTTGGGGGATTCTGAATCACCGTGATGCGCATGTCCGATGTGAAGTAGGTCAGCTATGGAGTGACTTATGTCCGGTTGAGAGTTGCGATGGTCGTGTTTGTGTTGCTTCTGTAGTAATTCCGCCGTTCTTTTTCCTGCGACCATGTTGAATATCCCATATGATAGAAACGTTTCTCTCTCCTGAAAACAAAAAAGACAATGCCATATAGCATGTCGGGTTTTCGAACACTCTGCTTGTCTGCTTCACTGCTATACTTAGTTCGTTGACGGTACCAATATTTTGACTTCTATATTATCATAGATATTTTTTTAATTGTTACAAGGAGAGAATGATTTAAAAAAGCAAGAAACGAAAAACGAATAACAAAAAAAAAAAAAAAAAAAAATATTCCAATGAAAAAATGGTTTAATAGCAAGATGTGTCATATTGTCTACGAGTGCGTAATGTTTGTAAACTTTGTAATTGAAAACAGAGACAGTTGTGTTTCCAGTTAATGAGATCTCGCGAGAATAACAAATAAACGTCCCAGGTACTTGAAACAGGTCGCTGAAAATGTCAGCTAATCGTTTTAGAATAACCTAGGTGATTGACTAATATCAACAACAGCCAAATCTTCTGTACTTTTACGATTATATGCACCGTGTACAATTAGGCTGATAGACATTCCAGGTCAAGTCATTCTTATTGTTCTCTGTAAACAAACTACCCTGCAAATAGCGAAAAAAAATAATGCTGATACAAATATAAACCGACGCTGACGCTTGGCAGCAACTTTCACGTGGGTTTACAGGGATCGCTGTGACGTCATAGAGCTCTATTTTGGTTTGCATCATGAATGCAATGTGTTACTGTGACATTTTACCAGCAGGTGCTCCCTAAACTTGAATGGGTTCTAAGAAGTTTCCCCAAAACAAACAATCTTATTGCTGACTGTAGACAGAAATAGCCAATTTTCTGGTATATATACATCAAAATCAAGAAATATGAAAACAAAAAGTGACCTTGACTTCAAACTAATAACCTTAATCATGAAAAGAATCAGTTTGTTATCTATGCCCCATTGTCGGAAACTTATATAGCTTTTTGCACTGCTATAATTACGTTGATACTGTGAGTTTCCGATGATGGCCAAACATATATTTGCCATTACCGATTTATAGATTTATTTGACCTCCGACAGAATCTCCGACAAGGTTACGATACCAAAGCGAAACACATACACAACAAGATACCATAAAAGACATTAATTCTATGAATGTACATTTATTTCTCTAGGTGAACCATGTTTATGTGGGGTGATGTTATTTATTTATTTATTTATTTATTTATTTATTTATTTATTTATTTATATTGAGTAACCATGCCTATTACATAAATGCTATTTCTCACCTTGTCTGGTATACTTTTAGCAGTGCTTACTTCACAGTTATGTTCTACTTCTGAATGATAGCTGTGTGGGGTGGGGTTATGGTGTCCTGTAATAGATATATATATACACAATAATGGAAATTGAAGCAGTTTATTCGCGGCAAATTTCCTTTTCTGTCCTTTGCAACTTCAGGAGTTTAAATGATAGGATCTTTATTTAAGCCTGGCTGTCCTGGACCTCCTTAAGCCTCAATTATACTTAAGCATTTTCTCATGTAAATTATTAATCAAACTATTGCTCTTATGGAACGCCGAAGCTGCCTTATATTGTAAAAAATCACGACGTTATACCAAAACGTAATTACTTTGTGTAGTAACTTCTTGTATTATGTCAACACTTCATTACTTTTTGTGTTTAAGTTATGTCAACTCTGCTCTATGTTATGTCAACTCTTCTTTATATCATGTCAGTTCTTCTTTATGTTATGTTAGTTCTTCTTTATATTATGTTCATTCTTCTTTATGCAATGTCAATACTTCTATATGTTATGTCAATACATCTTTATGTCAATACATCTTTATGTCGCTCTCTCCTTTATCATAGTAAACTTCTAGATGACTAAGACCTTTATCTAACGCATGCGCTGTTCGTGTTGAAAGTTCCATATCATTTTCTTTACATTCTTATTTGATTTGATTGATCTTCCACCTATTTTTGCTTGACATAATGTAAAGAAGAGTTGACAGAACGTATAGAAGAATTGACATAATATAAAGAAGAGTTGACATAACATAAAGGAGAATCGACATAACACAAAGAACAATTGACATAATATAAAGAGCAATTGACATAACACAAAGAAAAAACTGACATAATATAAAGAAGATATATTGGTATTGGTATAACGTCGTGATTTTTTACGCTATATGGCAGCTTCGGCATTCCATAATTGCTCATGGTTCCTGTAACTGTGTTGAAACAAGACGAAAATTGCTTGTCCTTTCAGAAATTGCTCTATTTACTTTACCATCACATTACAATTTGTTACATCGATGTAACAAATATTGACATCAATGTAACAAAAGTTGATGACCGAGCGATTAGAAAAGTGGCATCGAAATTTTATGAATATGATTTTTCGAGAAAACCTCATTAATGTATATATTTTAGAAAGGGTCTGACCAGGGCAGTCATTTTGAAATTTATTTCAATAAAATCATACTTTAAACAAAAAAGTTATTAGCAAAAAGAACTTTGTAGAATAAATAAATAAATAATAAATGAATAAATAGATAGATAAATAAATAAACAATTAAAAAATAATAATTGTATGTGCATTTATTTCTAAGAATTGTATTGGAGTATTGTAGTCGTGTTTGGTATCAAATGAATCAGAATGAAGTCCTGCAGATGAAAATGGATAGAAAATACAAAACAATGTTTTAAAGAACAATTTGTATTTTACAGCTGAGTTTGTCGGCACATCAAATGATTAACATATCATAAGTCATCGGCAAAAAGCGTAATTTTGAGCGGAAGTAGGCAGGTATGGGTTTACTACCTTAAAATCAAAACGAAATCGATTAATTTTCCGATACATTTGTACTGAGCCACATTGACTTCAAGAGAGTGCAAATACATGGTCCTCTCAACGATTATTATTGGACTCTTCTAGGCATATAACACGGTCTTGATCAAAAAGAAGGTATTTTAACCTAGGTAAAAAGTATTATTCTATGTCGTGTTATAGTTCTGTAAGTGGTCTATTCCAATACTTTTTCATAATTTTTTTAAAAGTTTGATTTCATTTAAGAAAATTTTTATCAAATATAGATACTTACCCCTATTTGGATTTCCTATCCTAGTAGACGAGGCAATCGCTCCAAACATGGCGTTCAATGATTATGAATTATAGGAACTCCAGTGCAGTTCTTATTGAAAATCTTTCCGATCACCGAGACTTTCTAGTATTATCTACTGTACGTTTTTATGACGTCTACTATATGGCATTCTCCAGTATATACCTAACTAACGTGTAGCGGAGTGCTCGCAAAGATTCACGTCGTAACAATCTGCTGGTAACCAATGTCTGCTTGACAGCCAATCGTACGTCTTATTGTTCAGATTTTGGCTTTTGTCACGAATAAATACTGTCCCTACAGTTCATAACAACGTCCTTATCAGTGATAATTGGACTGAACAAAGTATTAATTTCCTCAGACAGTTTTAGATAAAAAGATAATTTCCCAGTGGCTTCTCACCCTTTATATTTCAAAGTTGTTCGTGATGAGGAGGTTATGAAGTTATACGCCAGATGAAGTTAGTTTCCGTGATTCAAGCGAATAAATCCACATCTAAGATCCCTCAACAGCAAGTGGTAATTGACTCAATAAATTGTCGAGATTTTATAGATTCTTCTTTTGTTTTTGTTTTGATTTCTTGGCAATGTCCCATCGATTGTGCAAATGCGTTTTATTTCATATAAATGTTTGTATTTTTGTCTCTAAGAAACAGCCCTCTGTAGGATGAAGGTATCTGATCATCAGAGTCACGTGACAGTAGCCAGGGTGAGTTTTAGTTGGCTCGTTTCCTGTTGTTGTCAATTGTCTGACAAAGATAATTACTTGAAGTGAAAAGCATATCGACTTTCACTCGTCTGCAGCAAAATAAGATAATTACAAAGTGGTGTATCATACTTACTGTAGACGTTATAGGGGCACCTGCGCGGGAATTGATTAGCTTCCGTTACGCGCCTTCTTGACAGCTCTTCTAATGGAGCTTTTTTTGAGACGCGGTGTCACCAAGTGAGGTGAATAACCTCTTGACGAGAGGAGTGTCCGTGAATCAATATTCAAAGTACTAACGCAAAGAATAAATTAATAAACAAGATAGTGATGATGATAAACAAGGCAAGAAAGACTACCTTGCATAATTATGGTAGTGTCCAATGACAAATTCGAAGTATTGAAAATATTCAAATGTCATTAATCTTAATGACTATTTTTTCAATATTTCGATTTTTGCCATTCGTAAGAAAGCCTGATAGGGTCACTTATATTTTTCGGTTCCTCTCGGTCTGTCCATTCTTTCGTCAGTCGTTTTCAGATTTCTCGTTTTCAAATCGCAATGGATAGATATTGAGATTTAAAAGAAAAAAATCATAAAATGAAATCTGAGTCTACAGAAGCACGTAGGTGATAGGTATGAATTTAATTTATCTGGCGGCCGCCACTTAATTTATCTGGCAGCAGCCACTTAATTTATCTGGCGGCCACCACTTGACTATGTGGCGGCCGCCATATAACTAAGTGGCGGCCGCCAGATAATTATGTGGCGGCCGCCAGATAATTATGTGGCGGCCGCCAGATAAATTAAGTGGCGGCCGCCGAATAAATCAAGTGGCGGCCGCCAGATATATTAAGTGGCGACCGCCAGATAAATTATCTGGCGGTCGCCACTTAAATATCTGACGGCCGCCACTTAATTATCTGGCGGCCGCCAGATAAATCTTTTGTTACATTTCATCTGGTTATTTTGCATCTTTCATACCAAATAGATTAAAAGAGAAGATGAATTCAGCACCCTCGAACAGAGAGAACATGTTATGCATTGATTTTGTTTTGATTTATTGTAAATTGTGTGATGACCGCCACTTAAATTATCTGGCGGCCGCCAGATAAATTAAGTGGCAGCCGCCAGATAAATTATAATTCATACCTGTCACCTACGGGCTTCCGTACTTTATCATGACTGGTCAGAAAGCCACCCACTGCAAGTATGACGTCATCATCGGACTGAAAGTTGGTGCCAGAAATAGCTGCTTTCAGTTTTGGGAAAGATGAAAGTCTGATGGAACAAGATCAGGTGAATAAGATGGATGCTCAATCAAATTAAAGCCACAATCATGAATGACAGTGACGGACTTGTGAACAGGAGCATTGTCGTGATGGAACAACATACCTTTTACCAGTATTTTCCCATAACTGTATCAGAAATGAAGCATAGTATCTGTCATTGATTGTTTGTCCTTTTTGGAGATAATCTATTAGCACAATACCTCCTGCAACCCAGAAAACCGAGGATCACAGCATATCAATCGGCCATCGTAAGAGATTTGAACACGATCTGTTGACACATTAATGACACCTCTTGAGTCTATTAAATGATTTTGACCAATTCAAATCTGTGACCTTGACCTTTGTCCTATGACCTTGAAAATAAATAGGCTTTTCCCTCATGCAATAAGCAATTAGTGTACAAAGTTTGACAAAGATACATTGAAAATGCCATCTCTAGAGTGAATACAAGGATTTATACAATTTCCAACCTGTTAAGTTGACCTTGCACCCATAACCTTGAAAATCATTAGCAATTATTGTACGAACTAACCAAAACTGCAACAGGATTTTTAACATTTTCAACCTGTGACCTTGACCATAGACCTGGAATTTCACAAGGGTTTTCACTTTGTCATAAGAATGAAGTGTATTAGTTTGGTCAAGGTCGAATCAAAACTGTGTCCTCTTGACTGTACACAAGGATTTTTAACATTTCCAACTTGTGACCTTGACCATAGACCTATGACCTGGAAAATCACAAGGGTTTTCACTTTTGTCATAAGAATGAAGTGTATTAGTTTGGTCAAGATCGAATCAAAACTTTGTCCTCTAGAATGTACACAAGGATTTTTAACATTTCCAGTTTGAGGCCTTGACCTTTGGCATATGATCTTAAAAATCAATAGGGTTCTATTGTCATAAGAAATTAGTATATGAAGTTTAGTCAAGGTCCAATTAAAACTGTACACTCTCGGCTGTATACAAGGATTTTTTAACAAGTCCAACCCATGACCTTTACCACATGACCTTGAAAATCAATAGGGTTCCTCCTCTCGTCATACGCAATAGGTATATGAAGCGTAGTCAATATCCTGTCAAAAGTGTGTCTCTAGGCTGTATGCAAAGATTTTCAACAATTCCAACCTGTGACTTTTGACCTTGAAAATCTAGAAAATTCTTCCTCTTGTCATAAGCAATAAGCATATGAACTTTGGTCAAGATTCAATTAAAATTGTGCCCTCTAATCTGTATACAAGGATAACAATTCTTGACCTTTAAGCAATAAGTGTATGAAGTTTGATAGAAAACATCCTAAGATGTATCACCCACACAAGTTTGGTTCATGTTGGACCAGTGGATCCAGGGCAGAGCCCTGGTAGGGGGTCCAGGGGACAAAGCCCCCTGGAAGCTAATGTATCTCAGCCTTTTTGGACCCATTTGATAATTATATTAACTAACAGGTAGCTACTAATATTCGCTCTTTATAATATAAAAAATGATCGTTTTACCTATGATTTGCAAATTTTTTTTTGGAGGGGGGGGGGGGGAAATACGCCCCCTACTGAATCCACCACTGCTAGTCACTAAATGGTGAAATACATCGTGCCTTCTAATCATGCGTTTTAGTATTGAGTATGCATCCTCAGATGCATCACCCAGACACATTTGGCTGATGTGAGACCTATAGAATGCTACTAGGAATGGAAATGTCCTACTTTTCTTAAGCACAGTCAGGACACGGACAAAGACATGTATAGCATCACTTCAGGCGAGCTAAAAATGAAAGCTTCATCTTTCAAAATATAGCTCAATAAATATCTGTTTTAAAGCTAAAATGTAAAGCATACCCCTTATTGTTATAGAACTTGACTACAATGTATTGACTAGAATCAAAATACTGATAGACAGACAGACAGATGGATTGTCATCATCAACATAAAGACTGGAACTGCTGAGCAATCCAGCCAATCATCTCCTTTCTTGCAAAAATCTAGTTTTTTTTTATTAAGATCTGTTGAAATTTTGTCAGTAGATTGATTAATAAGCTTAAAATGCATCATAGATGCAAAGTGCCGAGTTGCAAAACTTAAATGTAAGTATGAATATGCAGACTTAAAATATACATGAATTGTGTAACTATATTCATTTATAGTTCAGACATCATTTTCAATTACCCGAGTCCTATGAATTTGACCTTTGATCTTTTGATCCCAAAATCAATAGGTGTAATATTTGATTCATTGGAAACATTTCTGGCAAGTTTCATGAACATAGGTGCAATACAGGCTCAAATATGGCCCAGAAACCATTTTCAATCATCAGAGACCTATGACCTTTTGACCCCAAAATCAAGAGGGGTCATCCTGGATTCAAAGGAAACATTTCTGGCAAGTTTCATGATCATAGGAACAATACATGCTCAAATATGGTCCGGATACCATTTTCATCATCAGAGTGATATGACCATGACCTATTACCTTTTGACCCCAAATTCAAGAGGGGGTCATCCTTGATTCATAGGAAACATTTCTGGCAAGTTTCATGATCATAGGTGCAGTTCAGGCTCTAATATGGTCTGGAAACCATTTTCAATCATCAGAGTCCTAAGACCTTGACCTTTGGACCTAAAAATCAATAGGGGCCATCCTTGATTCATGGGAAACATTTCAGGCTAGTTTCATGATTGTAGGTGCAATACAGGCTCATTTTCAATCATCAGAGACCTATGACATTGACCTTTTGACCCCAAAATCAACAAAAGTCATCCTTGATTCATGGGAAATACTAGTATTTCTGACAAGTTTCATGATCATAGGTGCAATACAGGCTCTAATATGGAAACCATTTTCAATCATCAGAGTCCTATGACCTTTTGACCCCCAAATCAATAGGGGTCATCTTTGACTCATGGTGAGTAAGTGTATGAAGTTTCATTGCACTAGCATGCATCATACTCGACTTACAGTCCGGAAACCAATCGTTGATGCCCTCCCAACCGCAAGTCTCACATCAAATTAAGAGCTGAGTTTCGCAACTCGGCTCAAAAGATGAAAATACTAGTACATGTACTGTTTAATAATCACATAATTTTATTTTTCAGCTACATGTAGGATGGAATCCTAAAGGATGAAAGTAAATTCCATTGAGAAATTTGATCGAACTGATCAGGAGACCTCCAATTCAATATGGTTGCTCTAAAATTAGATGCAATTTATATCAAATAAAGCCTTTTTTCATCGTTTTTTACTTGATCTCCACAAGATGGCGCATCTCAAGACTCCCTACATACCACACAAATCTCATACATTCATGAAAATATACCAATAAACAGACTGAATGACAGACAGACATATAAATGACAAAGCAACCCTATGTCTTCATTGTCCTGCCACAAACATTATGAGACTCAAATTTTATTTTTATCCATTCAGTATTTATGTAATACATGTAAGTAAACAAACTTCAGTATAATCTTCACTTGGCCAAACAAATCAACAAATGTTGAAAGTTTTAATGAGGTATTTATTCCATAAATTTTAAGATTCAACTTAAAAGATTTATACAATTTATGTAGCTGAACACATTCCTTTTAACCTCAGCCTATCTACAACGCACATGTTCATATTGCAGCAAGTTAGGAGAACAATTTTGAACACTTAATCACATATCCATTAACTTTTACTAGGATTTCACGTAAGATACAACCCTTTTTTCATTTTCTGAAACTATAAATATCTTCTTTTGAAAAATTATTTTAAAACAGTTTTACAGGGAAAAAGGGCATTATTTTGTACCCAAAAATAAAATTTTATATACACAAGAAACTGATGAGAATCTATAGAAATGGATAACAACCACAAGAAATAAATACAAGTGTTGAATATTGAAGTAGAATAAAATGTATACATTTTTTTTCTGCACAAATGTATTAATCAGGAAAATAGAGGGCAGTGCCTGTCGTAAGTCATGATGTTTGAATGAGACAACTGTACAAAGTAACGATAAATTGGGTGTCAAGCCTTCGTCATTTCTTCCCAGACTTTTTAATGCCACCACCCGCTGTAAAGAAAAAAATTAAATCATGATAAGATATATATTGAAATCCCTGTCATGTCAACAGCTATATTCGTAAATATAAATTATTGTACTAAATAGAGAATTAGTGTCTTAATTTGTGTTTAGTTACGGGTATGCAACACACAGCAAGTGCATTTATCGTACATGTAATGCGCGTTAGCGCAATTCATGCGATAAATGCATTTGCTGTGTGTTGCATACCCGTAACAAAACACAAATTATGACATTTGTTCTATATATATGCAACATCGATGTCTGTTTCATTCTTGTTTTCTGAAATTGCTTTTTCTAGGTAAAAGTCATCTCACTGCGGGTTCAGTTTGCAGGTTAGAACAGCCGTCACAGCATGTTTCTTTAGATCTCATGCATAGTGACGTCACGAGTGTTAATACACGAATTGCAGCACGTTCATTTCAATAGTAACATCTCGGGGAATTACATTGGTTGTGCATATATATATAAATGAAGTGAAATCTCTTTATGAGTACATACACTGTTCATATGAGTTTTAACACACCACTAAACAATCTCCATAAAATTTAAGGCATAATTCTGACTACAATTTCTAGAAAACGAAATGTAATCTGTGTAGGAGGACGACTGTTTTTAGACAGTAAAATTGTCAATGATTTTTTACTAGTAAATTTTGAGATTCCCTTTCATTCAGTTACAAATGTATTTCATATTTTATTGAGAGGGAAAAGGTTGATAGATTTTTCAAAAATGGTAAAAAATATGACTGAATGAAGATAAGGTGCAAGAAAAACAATTTCTAAACATTGCTGCTGTTATGCAGCACTTCTCAATCTTTGAAATCTTTTGGGAAATGTGTGTAACACGAAAATATTATTTTACCAACAAGTCAGTGAGCAATTTATTTCAAAAGTTCGTTTTAAAATATCTTTTCTAAAAAGCTTTTCGAATCAATTCAATTCAATTTAATTCATGTCTTTAATACAAATTCAAGAAGCTGTCATTTCTATTCCATTTAGCTAAATGTCACATACTGGACCGGTACACTGACTGCATATCTTAATTCACATTCTGTTTATAGACATGGATCACAACTTTAATTTTGAAAATTGAATGTGGTTGTCAAGCGAACAAGCATCTTTTATACTGCTTAAGGACGGGTCCAAGGTTTTTTTTTATATACTCTTCAAAAGAAGAAACACATATGATAATATTGCAATGTATAATTATTATTCGATATCCACAAGCTATTAATCATGTGACCTTATTTGTTTGCATTAATGATGGTATAGAGATAGGACAAGCAGTTTAGGGCTTAATTACGATTTTTTGATTATCATAAAATCTCATTTTAGGTAAAAACATGAAATTTTGAATTTTGGACTTTTTATGTTTTTATGCATTTTACATTTTTATGAGGAACTTGAATTTTTCCCAAGTCAAAGTTCATTGATGCCCATAAAAAAATTTGGACTTTAACTTCTTCGGGTCACTTCCGCTTTAATGCAATGCATGCTTACAATGTCCGATGCCATGCGTTTAAACATTGCGACGTGATCGAATGACTCCCGTTTGTGAGTAATACTCAGTAGAGTTCAAGGATCAAAAAGTCAAATTTAGAAGATTTTTCTCCTTATGAAACAAATTTCTCTCAATCAAACTGATTCGCAAATTCAAGGAATGCGACGAACTCTGGATGACGTCCTAGAATAAAACTTCATTATGCGTAGTAATGCCGCCAAATGTTAGGAGATTATCGCCGTTAAGTATGGTGTATCCATTTGTTAATCGAATCAAAACATTTTCAAATGATATGGAAAACAAGCGCATACGGATCTCTGAAAAATACACAATTTGGCCTCTATAAGAACATCGAGGGCATATTGTTTTTGTGTCATTTTCATTAACATTTTAAAACACTAAAGAGGTTCTCGTTGAAAGCTTAGGGTCTGAAAATACCATTTTGTACATTTGGTTTGATTTTGTCTATTAAAATGATAAATGTGATCATTTTATATGTGCACTAAGGATGAAATGAACCAATACTATGCGTTACTTTTTTTGATGAGTATATTTAAGGGAAGGTGCCTGTGCCTGTCCCATTTGGGAAAATTTGCGACATTTTGCTGAAACTGGGAAAATTTTGTACAAATTCTCACCAAAGTATAACCCTAAAGTATCATTTATTAACACTGATAATCCATTGATTTGCTTGAACTGAACAAGGGATGAATAAAAAAAAACTTTAAAACATCGGTAATCACAGATTACCGTACAAAGCTCATCTCGTGGCAGCAAAATTCAATTCAAATATATTTCTAAGTAAATGTATAATGGCTTTTAAAGGCAAAATCATTCAAGCAAAAAAAGTAGGTCAAGGTCATTTTATGAAAGTTTGATCAAAGATACATCCAATATGCAAGTTTGGTACATGTAGCACTTATACTTTGCTCAATATTGGCTTTTAAAAGCAAAACCACTCAAGCGGAAAAGGTAGGTCAAGGTCATTTTATGGAAGTTTGATCAAAGGTACATCCAATATGCAAGTTTGGTACATGTAACACTTATACTTTGCTCAATATTGGCTTTTAAAGGCAAAATCACTCAAGCAGAAAAAGTAGGTCAAGGTCATTTTATGAAAGTTTGATCAAAGATACATCCAAATGCAAGTTTGGTACATGTAGCACTTATACTTTGCTCAATATTGGCTTTTAAAGGCAAAATCACTCAAGTGGAAAAAGTAGGTCAGATGCTGCATCTGATGCATGGGTTCCTCTCGGCATCCCAAGATGAATCACTTGTGCAAGTTTGGTTACTGTAGCATCATTACTTTGTCAGATACTAAACTACCCTAAACCTCTTAACCAAGCCACTCTGAGCTACCACAAACTTTTAACCAAGTCAATCAAGCGGAAAATGTAGGTCAGATGCAGCATCCGTTGCATGGGTTCACCTCGGCATCCCAAGATGAATCACTTGTGCAAGTTTGGTTACTGTAGCATTAGTACTTTGTCAGATACTGAGCTACCCCAAACTTCTTAACCAAGCCACTCTGAGCTACCCCAAACTTCTTAACCAAGTCAATCGAGCAGAGAATGTAGGTCAGATGCAGCATCCAATGCATGGGTTCACCTCAGCATCCAAAGATGAATCACTTGTGCAAGTTTGGTTACTGTAGCATCAGTACTTTGCCAAATACTGAGCTACCCAAAACTTCTTAACCGGACGCGGATGCGGACAGGGACGCAGACGCGCGGGGGTATAGCATAAGCTTACTCAACTTCGTCGAGGTGAGCTAAAAATGCACTTAGAAATAGGACATTTTGTGCTGACTACCAGGTTTAGAGTCTTATTTTCTCAGGTGACTTTTTCATAATGCCTCTTTGGGAATTTCAGGGTGATTTTTTCTGGAAAAATAGAAGAAATTTGGCATTGGGAAGGGGCCAAAATTCGGCCCCCAAGGAAAAAAAAAACCCTTGGACCTGTAACGATAAGCTGTAAAATCTGCCCAAAAATAATGAAATTTGCTCTAATTGAGAGATATTGGAGTATAAATGTGCTTATTTTGTATAGAAATCAATGAAAATCGGAAAAGTTTCAATAAAATATTGTTCTCCCCCCCTCCTCCTTGAACACAATACCACTTCTACCTAAGATGTATTTTCATTATACAAATTTTCTGTAAAAGCGGAGTTGTGTTTCAAGGGGGGAAATTTGGAGAAAATAATGTTTAAAGTTTTAATAGTATAAACCCTATAGCCTCGAAGCTGATTTGGCCCCGGTCAATTTTCAAGAGTCAGAGACTGATATTCGCTTCTCCGTGGTGTATTGTGGATTTCTCAAAAATGAATCGGCGAATCCCTAAATAACTTTCATATATTATTTAGACAGATTTGGGCTTCCAATTAGCATAACTTTTATATTAAGAATTTTTCTGGAACAATGGTCAAAATGGGACCAAAGTCCATCCGAATGACACATCAAAATTTCTCTATTTTCACTTTCGCTTTCCTTTTCGGTGTGAAAATGTTAACGGAAAGGTATATATCATTTGGTACAGGATATGATCTTTCTTTTGATATATCACTTTCTATATAAGCCATTCATTTATAGTCAGTAAATGGCGTCAGCTTTGGGGTGTAGAACACAAGTTTTTGAGGTCAAACAGTTATGCTATTGTAACCTTAGAATGATATTTCTTATTGAATCTTCTCATAGTAGTTCATTTTGACATTTCGATTAACAAAAAAGCAATCCAAGGAATGCTTGTTTCGCCTGAGAAGCGGCTTATTTTTAAACAGTGGATCAAATATCTAGGTCAAGGTCACTTGGTTGAAAATTATTGGTATCAGTAGGCAGGCCTTTTCAAATTAAATTCAAACTAGTATGTAAAATACGGTATCATACCTCTTACTCAATGATTAAAAGATACTGTAAACGTGGTTACATGTATTTTGGCGGGGGACAATTTCGCTATTATAACATCAAGACTTTTCGCATGGGGGAATATGCACGATAAAAATGTCTTTCCCATTGTAAGAATACAACGGGGATATTTTAGCGCGGGGAAATTTTCGCAAAATCCTTCTTTTCTTTTTAGAAAAGAGGGTCAATCATCCAGGTCAAGGTCACTACGTAAACATTTTGGTAACAACAGAGGGGTCTCATCATAAGAAATACACATGTGAAACAAAAGATATACGGTAGCCAATCTTAGATTTTTTGAAAAAGTAGGTCAAATATCTAGGTCAAGGTCACGAGGTCAAATATTATGGTATGTGTAGAAAGGTCTTGTCACAAGGAATACACATGTAAAATACCAAAGCAATATCACTTACCAATCAAAAGATATGGCCAATCTTAATTTTTCGAAAAAGTAGGTCAAATATCTAGGTCAAGGTCGAGAGGTAAAAATTATGGTATGTGTAGAAAGGTCTTGTCACAAGGAATACACATGTGAAATATGGTATCAAAGCAATATCACTTACCAATCAAAGATATAGCCAACCTTAATTTTTGAAAAAGTAGGTCAAATATCTAGGTCAAGGTGGAGAGGTAAAAAATTATGTTATGTGTAGAAAGGTCTTGCCACAAGGAATACACATGTGAAATATCAAAGCAATACCACTTACCAATCAAAAGATATAGCCAATCTTAATTTTATGAAAAAGTAGGTCAAATATCTAGGTCAAGGTCACTAGGTCAAAAATTATGGTATGTGTAGAAAGGTCTTTTCATAAGGAATACACATGTGAAATATAAAAGCCCTAAAACTTACAAATCAAAAGTTATGGTTGTGACATCCTAAGTGTGACAGACAGACGGACGGACTGACTGATGGACAGACGGACAAAGTGATCCCTAAGTGTTGCTATGCTTCGCAGGCGACACAAAATGCGACCGATTGTTTGAAAAATTTCAACATTTCCCTCGTATTATTTATACCTGTATCATAAAGAAGACCCCCACCCTCACCTCTACATAAAAATTTAGGTTATTTCTCATAATTATGTCAACTTAACTACTATATTATATTAAAGATACTTGAAATGAAATAATTTCACGTACAGGACACATTTTAAATAATACTGGTTGAGCTGGTATCGCAAGTAAAAATTGGGCAGATGACGGCTCTTACCGTTACAGGTCCTTAAATTGTTTTAAATGTACATGTACTACATACATATTGCATATTAAGATAAAATAATAACAAACATTTGTTTCATTACATTGTAATATGACACGATACATCAGTATGTTACACTGAAGGGCGATTGTCATAAGACAATATCATTTATTATAAAGAAATTAAATCCATGTATCTTACTTAAAGGTCCTTTTCCAGCTGCTTTGGCCTTCATCTCTGCTAGCGCTTTCTGTTGCTCCTTCTGTTTTTGTTTGAACTCCATCTCATCCTGCAAATTAAAGAAAACAGGTAAGTCAATGACATCAAATATCAACCCTTAAACAAAACATTACAGGTACTGAGGTAGTCTAATCCAGTCATGACCTTGACCTTTGACCTTTAAAATTAAAAGGTTTTTTTCATTTAAGTGTACAAAGTTCAACAAAGATCCAATAATAAATGTGCCTTCTAGGGAGTACGAAAGAGTGATCATTGCATACACTAACACAGTCACTTACTCACAAGCAGTGGTGTCTCGTGCATTACATGTAGTACAAGGGTAATAGTTTAAGGTATCCGTTGTACAAATAGATATCAAGTGTATTGTATAGTTAGAATCATGGCATATTTTTACCTAAATATCCCCAATAGAACATAGATAATGGTTTCTATCATCAAAGGTCAGCATGCCGACCGTCGCTCAAGCCACGGAAACTATCGAGACACTGCCGAAGATTACCGAGATCATTTTAACACTATTTACATGGACGAGACGTCCGCGAGATCTTCATTTGTACATTGGATACCTTAAGCCATTTATGTGAATGTGTGACTACCATAAAAACAGATATTGGATAAAGTGATCCATATATGATGTTGCCTTTGTGTTGCAGGCAACATTAAAAAAGATGAGCTGTTTCTTTTACTTACATCATCTAAATCCTTCGGTCCTTTCTTTGGCTGCTTCAAGGGCTTCTTTTTACCACCTAAGAAAGAAAAAAGAATTTTGTTTCATCAATATTATAAAAGTACCATTACACTACAGTGTTTATTTTCTGTTTATTTTCTGGAAAAATTGGGTCCCCATTCCCAATGCCATATCCCTAAAAGAAAAGCTACTCAAAATTTCCAATACAACAAGCTCTATAAAATTTAGATATAATAATAAATTCCTTAATCATTAATGAAATTTACATTTGTACCTGAAAGCAATTCACTCATACACTGCCATCCATAAATAACTACATGTATACAAACAAGGAAATCTCTCTAAATTCTTGATTAATTTATCCAACTTTTCCATTCTTGAAAGATCCATAGATCCATTATAATTGGTTTCACGTAATTCACAATTATGAATTGTGATCATGAAAATGTAAATAGAAACTTTTTTCATCAGCCCAATTTTTTTCCAAAAATTGTCCTTTTTATATACATGTACAAAAGAATAAAAATTCAAAAAATGCAATATTTTTGTCATGACAGCAAATTTCAATTCAAACATATTTCCAAGTTCATGTACATGTATATTGGCTTTAGAAAGAAAAATCACACAAGTGGAAAAGTAGGTCATGGTCATTTTATAAAAGTTTGATCAAAAGATGCATCTACTTTGCAAGTTTGGTACATGTAGCACTAATACTTTACTCAATATGGCCTTTTAAAGGCAAAATCACTCAAGCGGAGAAAGCAGCTTCTGAAAGTTTAATCAAAGAAATATCCACTATGCAAGTTTGGTTCATTATGCACTTTAACTTTGCTCAATATTGGCATTAAAAGGCAAAATCACTCAAGTGGAAAAAGTAGGTCAAGGTCATTTTCTGAAAGTTTTATCAAAGCAAGTTTGGTACATGTAGCAATTATACTTTGCTCAATATTGGCTTTTCAAAGCAAAATCACTCAGGCGGAAAAAGTAGGTAATATGCTGCATCTGATGCATGGGTTCACCTCAGCATCCCACGATGAATCACTTGAGCAAGTTTGGTTACTGTAATATCAGGGCTTTTTCAGATACTGAGCTACCCTAAAAACTTTAAGTTAACCGGACACAGATGAGTCTTTGACAAGAAAATGTAGGTCAGATGCACCATCAGATGCATGGGTTCACCTTAGCATCTCAAGATGAATCATTTGTGCAAGTTTGGTCACTGTAGCATCAGTACTTTGTCAGACACTGAGCTACCCAAAAAACTTTAATGGGACAGGGATGCTGAGGGTATAGCATAAGCTCATCTCAACTTCGTAGAGGTGAACTAAAAATGCCTGCTCTTCCTGGTTTAAATGTTTATAATACACCATTCAGGTACGGTAATGTGACAAGATAATCACTTTAATCCTTTAGAACTTCAGAAGTCAGGTCACTCATGTGAAACAGATTAAATCTACCTGATGTTCAGGTGTGAACTACTACTCACTGTAGAGAGAAGAACAATTCCTAATTGCTAAAAATAGCATCTCCGAAACTAACTATACATTGATGTATTTCTAGAGCTTGGCTCTGATTGATCCCCGACTTCACGGCACACTTGCACATTTGACACAAGCAAGGCAGTGAAACAGTGTTACAGGAGTCAATTTAAAATAGCGATAACGTCGGTTCTACAGCATGTCACAAGAAAAGGAAAGAAATTGTCGGTCAATAAAATGTCCAATTTAACTTTTAAGGGGTATGGACAAACTGTTATTCGCCATATTGGATTTTATGCAGTGTATTATTAAAAATTTTTCCTTACACCGAGTCAAGGCTCAAACTTTAACTATTTTAACCCCATGTATTCTTTACCTCAATAGCTACATTTTTCCATCTCTTCTTCGGAAAATTACTCTAATATTTCAACATTAGTAAACTTTTAATTTTATGCATCGAACTTCACAGCTGCACCTCAGAAGAATTCATGAATATTACCAGGAACTATAACTTACCTTAAACAATACATTGATTCTATATCTACAAACATTTGTCTTTCAATCATGTCAATTTTGAATACACGCCATTCTCATATTTCATAATCTTACAAATATCGTGTTTATACAATACGGGGTCCTTTCGAAAACATGAGTTTTTACAGGTAGCCATTTTCACATGCCGATCCGTCCCAACATAAGTAGAAAAAATAAAAGATCTCAAAGTTTCTTGGGTAATTCACTAGAATTTCGACTGTTTGCAATTCATTTATTAATTATTTACATAATATATCTTAGAAAAGAGGGATAGTCTTGTGTATTATTGGTGACAAACTACAAATGTGCAACATTCCGGGGATTCGCCCCTGGATTCCTTTCTATGATGATATGGCTACTAGCCCCCGGCGTGTAAAACGGAAATACCCGGCATTTGAGAAAGTAAGATGAAATTGGAGGACAAATGATTGTAGACATATGATTGTAGTGACGCTTAAGGTAGGTTTTAGTATAAATCATGAATTCTGCAGAACTGTAGCTGCGCAGTTCGGTGCACTAAGTTCATATGGTCGTCGTGAAAAATACTGATATTCAGGGATGGGGTCAATTACATTGAAATGTAATTAATTAAATTACACATTACATTGTAATTTTTGGCAATGTAATTAATTAAATTACACATTACTTTGCCATTTTTTGCAATGTAATTAATTAAATTACAATTACATTGCAACTGTAATTAATTAAATTACACATTACATTTCATTTAATGAATTTATTTTTAGCATATCAAAATTCAAGTCTCTAATAAAGTGCAAGAAAGTGCAGGACAATATTCGCTAAAACAGTTTTATTTAAATTTAAACTTTATTTATTTTACAACGTTTAACAAACAAGTTACACAACTTATACAAATATCTCATGTTGGCTCAGATGTTGGCGTAAGGGGGTCCAAGGAGCAGGAGGAAACCGGAGTACCCAGAGAAAAAAACCCCTGCAGAGGCCGGGGTGGGGGACCATCCCACCCACATAAGACCCTTTGCTGAATCTGAGATTCGATCCCGGGACCTTAGAGGTCAAATGTATTTCAAGATTCACTTAGAAACCATTAATGTACAATGCACACATTTTGCATTGAAATTTCACCCAGAATTCTTGGCCCTTAAAAATACTAGCCAATTTGCCCTTGTCTTTGATAACTTAATTTTCCCAACTGAATTTTGTTACATCAGGATCAAATCACATTTGTAAACAGAGACCTTTGACAATGTTATAAATGCATTCTTTCTATTGTGGCCAACCAGGTTAAAATGCATTATCTGTTAGACAGTTAGACTTTAGATATATAATGGAGGTAATTGCAGAAGTGACAAACAAGTCAATTAGAACAGAAACACATAACCAGACTTTGTTTTGATAACTATAAGTCACATCAGGTCTTGTGGTCATTCAGGTAAAACTGTTTATTTAATCACTATCTGTGGCTAATCTCAATGATAATTGATTATACAACTAGTTAATTTTTTTCTCAGACCAATCTGTGTATTCATTTTTTTTGGTTGCAAATGTAATTGAAAAGTAATTGAAATGTTATTGGAATTACATGCAGTTTTTGCCATGTAATTAATTAAATTACAATTACATGTGATTGAAAAAATATTCAATTACACATTACATTCAATTACTTGAAAAAAATGTTATTAATTGTAATTAATTACAATTACATTTTGAATTACCCCATCCCTGCTGATATTGGAAAATGAAGATATTTATGTACAGAAAAATTAGTATTAAAATGGTTAAATTTGGAGTCTTAATTCTGCAGAACGGCATATTTTCCAGGGATTAAAATTAGTTGAAATTTTAAGGGGCCAAGTGGGCTCTTAAGTCAATAAATTTAGGCGCCCACATCATAAACAATTAGCCCACATCAAAATGTATCTAAATTTATATTTTTCAATTTAAGCCAAACCCCCCTTCTCTCCTTCTCAATAGCAAGTCATGGCCATTGTACAGGTGTACAATGTACGAAACTGACGCCAAAAATGAGCGAGAGACCAGTGTACATCAGGGTATGAACTTAACGCTCGCCCAAGACGAGTATTTTTTCTTGTGGGCGAACAAAAATAAGCATTTACTCGCCCACGTGGCGAATGAATTATACTTGTCCCCTTAAACGTACGTACATGTATCAATAACGCCGTAAACATTCGTCCGTCGGTATTATAGATGAAATATATATAAATGGTCAAAATATGTGTTCGTTGATTGCCTGTTTGATATCCATTCTTAATTTACAAATAGATTCTGTATTTCACAGTCTATAAATCTTCAGATCCATTGCACTTTGGTTGCCGTTTTCGTCTATTTTGCCGTCGCCTTTTTTATGTCATGTACAACGCGACAGCGATGGCGGAAAACTCAATCGTCAACACAAATTGAATTGATGACTTCAGAGAATGTGAATCAAATCAGAAGTGATGATGAAGAGAAGAAACGACGATTTATAATAATTCTACGGTATTCTTTTTCCCCCTATCATCCTGCCGTGAAGGACGTATATCTGAAGTATAAATTTCGGCCGTGCGGTCAAATATATATGTGACAATCAAACTCTTAAAAAAACCCGATAATTCATTTGTATTTAGAAGAGAACGCCTGATCACCTGGATAATTACTTTGTTTGGTGGTATTATTGGGTGAATAACACTTGTTTGTACCTTTCCGTCGGGGCGGATGGCGGTATGCTGGTTTGGCATTATAACAGGGGGCGATATAGTGGGGGTGGGGGGGGGGGGGGTTTAAAGCTGAAATAGAAAATTAATTCATCTAGATCTTTGATGCTTACAATCCTTGAGTTTGTACTTGTATGACTTCTTCAAACGTTTCGTTGATACAGCATTTCGATTACGTTCAGATTTATGAAATATGTGTTTCGTACATTAAATGTCTCTCCAAGACCAGTTGGGTCATTTTTTAAGGGGGGGGGGTCTTGAAAGGGAAAGTTTTCCCAAAACCTTTGGTTTCTAGTGTGGGCTCGTAAAAAGTTGTGTGGGCCCTTAAATTTAAATTTTACGAGCCCACATGGCTAGTAAAATTTTCAGTAGAGTTCATACCCTGTACATGTCGAGTTTATTTGACAATGTTGAACGATAACTGCAGTCAGTCGTTTGAGGTCAGCGTTTTATTTCATCCAACACCATTCTTTCATCAAATCAGTTGGAGTAATTTTTCCGCATAAATTTCACTTAAGATTTTAGATGTTTCTACATGTATATTTCAAATATTAAAGTAGGTTTTTTTTTTCGGTCATCTTAAGTACAAGTACCTTTAAATAAATCAATAAATACAGGAAAATTCATTTATAAACATATTATGTATAAGTCAGTCGGTCTCCAGACAGTGACTTTGTGCGCTTTTGGAAACGTTTTGGTATACTGATTTGAAATTACAGTACGTTTTTACAAGGAAAAATAAGGGAGATCTATTCATTTTCCGCGAGAAAGCGAACCGAAAATTTGTCAAATACCCATGGCATTTTGTTTCCCAACGTGAGTTACGGCAACTATGAAACAAGAAAACAATGATGATTGGAATTTTTTGGTCGCCAAGTGGGCGATCAGAAAAACATTTTTGGTAGTTCACACTGAATTTTTAGTCGCATTTGCGAGTGGGCGAGTGCTTATTTGCATCCCTGTTTTCAAGTATGCTTCATGTCAAATCCAATATGGCCGATAAACTTTTGTCCATACCCCTTAAGGTAGGCATATCCATTTCAATGATTTGCGAGGAATGTATGCCTGAACACCCAGGGGTAAACTTGACTGAAAATCGGTCCATCTCAGACATACAATATGCAGGAATTAGCTGCAACAAAGACAGGAAAAAAAAAAACGAATAAGAAAACAGCGTCTTTGTTGCACTGAAACTACTGTCTGCGCAGCTCACTATGGAAACTGGATAACAAGATTTTGATAACTCTGTCATGCAACAATCAAAATAAAATCTATATCATTGAATAGATCTCCCTTAGTCATAAATTTTGGTATATGTTACATGGTCGAGGATTTATGCAATCATATTATACAGACAAAATAAGTTTTAGATAGGGGTTTTCAATGTTAAATTTTAGCGCGACGTCGCTGAGTTTAACATTGAGCCTATGGAGAGCGTCACGATGTCATGGGAAAAAGTAGCATGCGAAATGGCCCATCTAAAACTTGTTTTGTCTACAGAGTTTGATTGGGTGTACTCACTATCATAGAGGACGAAGTCCTCTATAGATAAGAAAAGTCCGTAAAATTTACTATAAATAGATTTTCCCTCTGTACAATAATGGACTCGATTTTTGTCTGTCAAAATTAGAATGCGCTGAAATATACGCATATTGATCTATTCCTCCCATCAAAATGAACTTTGGTGGTTTTCGTCGTAAGAGAACAAAGTAACGAAGTTGTCCGTATCTTCCCAGATACTTTAAAAGGGAAATAAGCATAGAAATCTTCGAAAATTGTGATTATTTTGCAAAGTTTTATGGAAGTCGCCATCTTGTATCGAAGGACTCACGTGCACTTTTCCTTGGAGATTTACACATTTTTAAATAAAATTAAAATAATTTATCCATAAAAATTGACCGATTGAACACACTAATTTTATTTCAGTTGAGTATATATATCTAGAATTATTTATTTGTAAACAAAAATCTTCATTCAAATTTCGAATGACGTAATGTGTAACGTAAGTGCGCGAGAAGTTTTGTGTACTGCTCTTCAACCAAACGAAAAACCGGAGGAAAATGCTTCTTTTAACGGAGATTAAAACATTAGATGAAACATTTCATCATCGTAAGATCATAATGACATTGCAATTGCTGAATCGACACAAAATCCGTAGTGCTACACATGTACACAGTGCGTAACAAATCGATTTAAAGCGAAACTACAAGATGGAAAACCTACCTCAACACAAACACCATCAGATCGCATGGTGAAGATGAATGACAAAAGTAGATCAAACCTTCAACCTTAATTCTGAATAAGTCTGATCCACTAATACCCGAAATCGTACATCCCAAACAGTTAATAATGGTTGAGGGTGAAAACCCACAAGCGCTATACACGCTGCAGTCAGTCCCCGAACTTCGTCTGGTATGGTGCGTCATTGACTACGTCACATTGTAAATCTCGGTCACTCACACACCTGTACTAGGTCGTCTATATATAGTACACATGTGAATCTACAGGGAGCAGTCATAAAAAAATGAAGTCAGAAAAAAATAATGTTCAAATTGATAATTTTTATATTTCTTGTTGGGCCTATAATCTTTTTTTCAAAGGAGAGCATGGATCTATAGAGGAAATTTGGTGGTTGGGTTGGGAGGGGGGGGGAAACACGATTTATTATTTTACTAATATGAGATAGTTTTAACGATTTCTGTGCCGCAGGGCCGATTTTTGGCCGATGCAAATTTGGTGGGAAAATATGAGTGAGATTATGATTAACGATAGGGAATTTTATTGTAAAGACATTCCAAACTCAATTAGTCAATAAAATGTAAAACGACTTTAGAAATTTTTGCTGGCTCTATTATGTACATATACATATCTTTATCTCCAAATATTGATTAAAAACATTAGTATAAGTATATATTTCAGGTGGATATATATTATTTTCATCATTATTTTGGAAGGGATCAAGGGGGGGGGGGGGTCAGGAACCAGCAACCTTTGTTTTTCTTCTTTGGCGAGATATTTCAAGCTGGTCTATTACTTTTTTGCACTGGAACCCCCCCCCCTCCTCCCTCGACCAGGGTTACAACTGCTTCCTCATGATAATTTGATTCAGAGGCCACTGACACTCTGGCATATTTTTCAGACACTCATGACCAAGCAACAAACATCATATTTTCAAAAAACTTTGTTCCCCATGAATTTTTGATAGGACAGCACTTTTTGGTCTTTAATCAAGGATTAATGTAATGGTCTTTAACATATTCATTCATTCAAGTTATTTTTTTTCTATTTCCATGAGGTTATGACATGAATAATACATATAACTCAATGATCAATATAATCAACAGTCAATCAGTAAACATTATTAAGCAAAAGAAGAAAAAAAGACAAATTATTATTTCTCACTGGCTTACATATGGATTATAAGTTTCAAGGTTGAGAAACCCTCCTCTCATAAAATCGTAATTTATTTGATGATAATATTTTATTAATTAGACTTTTGGAGCATTTATAGGAAAATTATATGGGAAGCTGAAAAATATTTACATTTAATTCAATGACACTTATTCATACATGTACATCAGAAGACATTTTGGAAAAACAACAAATTTATATATATATAATATATTAAATTTAAACTCCAAACATCATCCTTGAAATGGATAATCAAAATAGGAAGACTTTTGGCGATCGATCATCGTGGTGACAATTAATTGGTTCATCACCATGATAACTAGTCATTGATGTTGAAAAAAAATCAGTCCATCCGTCAATGCATCTATAAAATAGACCGTCGACCAAGCTTTTTTTAAAATCTTTAACGCCATGATTGGGATATCTCAGTGATAGAGGACGCAGTCCGCGCCGCAGGCGCGGACGTAGTCCTCATCAAGGTAACACGTGTATATATATAGGAAAAATCGTGTTTTTCAATTGAATTCTATGCTATACCTATAGGTTCCAAAACCGTGGTCAATGACGTCATTCTCCCCATTGCCCATTTGATCGGCGTGAAGCGCAAGCTTATTTTTTTGACAATGTCACTTGACGACAGAATGAAACCCATCTATGACCAAGATTTCTCGATCTCCTGTGAATATTCTTCGTTTGGCTTACTCCTCCAGTGTCCGAATGTATGATTTGTACTTTGCTTCACGTAATACTGACATTGCACCATCATTTCCAACATATATCATGTTTAGTCCGAATATCCTCCATGAAAATTACAACGTGACGTCAGCATGCGACGCGACGTCAGCATACAACTTTGTTTCGCGGACTTTCTTTCATCGACAGCTCCCTCAGAAAAATCCATGGATAAACTCATTATGCTGGGAGAAAAAAACAAACAAAAAATATCAGCGCAATCAGCGACTTACCGAACTTCATTCTGCTTTCGAGGATGATTTGCAGCTGATATTTTGATACCTGTAGATCGAATAATGTGATTTCTCTCCACATATATAAGATCTACATGTAGAACATACAGGAAATCTATGCAGTGTAAATCCCAACACAAACTTCTAAATGTCTGCTGCCTTTGGTTCTGTTTACAACGCGTCACAACTTACGTCATCATTTACAGTATTTAGTACAAATAGGTCAACACAGCTGGGGCTGTTCAAAGCATGAAGTATATTTTTTTCTGTCAGAAATAAGGCTGGGTATTTTTTTCCCTTGGAGGCAAATCATAAGCGGATCCAAGGTAGAGACTTCAGATTTTTTTTTTTAGAAAGGGGGGGGGGGGGGGGGGGGGGGGGCGGGGTGATTGTATTCAAGGGGGGGGGGGGGGGGGGCGGAATAGGGGGTAGATTTCTACTAACTTCTCTCCTTCCCTCCCCTGTCCCGCTCCCTTCTCCCACCTCCTAACCTCTCCCTTCTGCCTCTCTCCAGCTGCCTCCTTCCTCCCCCTCCCATTCATCCTTGCCTTTTATGGGGGTGGTGAGCAGACATGGGGTACCCGCTCTCTCCGCCCCCTTATCTCCCTCCCACACCCTTCCTTCTTCCCCCTCCCTCCCCCTCTCTCCCTCCCCCCTCCCTCCTTCCTCCTGACCTGCCCCTCCCTTTCACCCTCTTTGAAAGTAAAGGAATGAGCAAGAATTTTGTCTTCAGATATTACATTGGAAAATCATTTACATTATTTAGAAGGGAAAATCCTGTAATACTAATGTTATACTGTACTTAATTTGTAAGTTTTAACCCCCTTCTCCAGATCATCCCATAAAACGATATATTGCTGATAACACTATAGACGACACCGAAAAGGAAGTTTTCTCTCTCTTCTACATTTTGAATGCTAATTTTTCCGGTGAAAGTAAAAGGGGAGAGGGGTGGGTGGGTGCAAGGGGGGGATACATATTCCTGATACGACGACTGACATTTCATCACCCAAAGAAATTTAAAAAGTAAACATTTAAAAGTTTAATTGAATTCATTGAATAATCAAGATACATGTTAATGTTACAATATATGAATACTTCAGAAAACAATAAAATTCTTTTTTCTTTTTTTAATTTTAATGGTTTGTGCCCACAGTTTTCTTGCCCGAGTTCTCTTTTCCTTGGTTTTCATCAAGGTCCAAGGAATTAAAATGTATAGATTAAGATGACATCACTTGATCTTTTCTTATCTGTCATTTATGTTTCAAAATTAAGCATTGCAGTTTCATGTTTACTTATTGTTTTGTGACATTGAGAATTGTTTCCCCGCATTTAAGAGTTATGTGCATGCTGTCGATCTAGAAATTGTCTATAATATCCCCTCTCCTGTAGATGATTCTGGATTTCCAAGAAAAAAAACTAATGTAAGGCTGATAAAGACGGTAAAAATGATGCTGGAAAAAATAACAAGAACACATATTGTATGACATATTTTATTCTTATTAACTTAGTAAAAAATATTCAATGATGTATGGTTAAAATTGGGTATTAATTCATTGAAATTATATTTAATCTGCGTCCTCACAATGGCATTGCCATAATTCATATTATTGTTAGATTTATTTGATTAGCGAGCAAGCGAAGCGAGCTGTGTATGTACAGAATAAATGCAAAAAATAGGGTTTTGACTTCGTCCTCTTGATGGCTTTGCCATGAGTTCATATTATAACATATGCCAAAATTTGCGACTAAGCGAGATCTATTGAATGGTATCAAGTTCATTTAAAATTTTGCATCATAAAGTAGTCAAAATCGTGTTTATTCAGTTTCTGAAGTGAGTGAACAGTAGTTTCCTCAGCTCAGTGAGTGAACAGACCTGTGTTGACAGAAAGTTGTTATTATCTCTGTTCAGGAGAGCTAATGAAGTCAAAAAAAAAAAAAAATAAATAAAATTAAGTCAAAATTTATCGTCACAACATTGTGAACGAAAATCCACAATATTGTACGGTAGCATTTTGACTCCGAGTTTCCTCTGTCAAAGAAAATGAAACATTATCCTTTAAATAAATACTCAAAGACAATCTGAGATTATAAATGAATATTTTGAACAAGAAATCTTCGTTTCAAGTCACCTTCTCTTCCCGACATTTTCTTGCTTTGTTTTTTACCCTTCTTGCCGCTAACGTCAAACGTGAGAGTTCTCTTTCTTGGGTGGACTCGTTTATTGTACAAATCGTTCATTTCTTCTTCTTCTTCTTCCTTCTAAGTGGCTGTGCAGCACCACTGAAGTATTATCGCACTTTTTCAGCATAAAAGGACGAACATCCTATGTACAGATAAAAGGCTAAAAACAGGATAAAAACTGGAAGCAACTTAATATGTGGGTGTGGACCTGGACAGCTGAGCTTTGAAGCTGTCCAGGCTATCTGCTACTACCAAGGACCCGGGTACCCGGGTTGTTCCATAGTCGAATGGCTTGTGGAAAATATGAGTTCCGGTACACGCTTGACCTTGAATGTGGGACCAGGAACTTGATGGAATGGCCACGGGTGTTGTAAACTGATGTCTGCTGTAAGTGTAAGGCAGCGGGTATGTCAACCAGGGCGTACACTATACGGTACATCATGACTATACGGGCGTTGTTCCGTCTGACCTCGAGCGGTGTCCAGTTTAGTTGGCGCAACATGGAAGTCACGCTACTGGTTCGTTGGTAGTCACCAGTAGCGAATCTCGCTGCACGGCGTTGTACTGCCTCAATTTGGTTGATGCTTCCTTTCTTAGCTGGGCTCCAGACACTTGATGCATATTCTAGGGATGGTCTCACAAGTGTGGAGTAACATTGGGCCTTGATGTTGGTAGGACATCGGCTGATGTTTCTGCCTAGGAAGGACAAGGTGTTGTGTGCCTTTCTTGTGATTTTGCTGATATGGTCATCCCAGCTCAGTGTCTTATGTATGTTCAATCCCAGGTATTTGGCGGAGTTGACATTTGCCAGTGCTTGTCCATGGATGGTATAGGTGGACTGTATAGGACATCTTCTGGTTGTAACTTGAAGAACCTCACACTTGTCAGGATTGAACCGCATCAACCACTGGTCTTCCCACCTCTGTAGGTTGTCAAGGTCTTGTTGTAGGGTACGTCTGTCCTCATCCGACTTGATTTTCCGGTATAGCAAACATTCGTCAGCAAACAATCTGGCGGTCGATTTCACTGCTGCGGGGAGGTCATTTCATTTAGCGCTTCGGTAGAAATTGTAGTACGACTCGTCGTACTGTAGTACGACTCGTCGTACCCAAATGCAGATTTCAATTTTAAAACAATGCACAACAGTAACCAACAACTTATAGGACTAATAAAATTGAAGCTTGGCGTTTGCATACTGGTTGGGGACCAATTATAACGGGTTTTTTTTTTTTGGCCCTGGAAGTTTTATTTATCAAAGCAGGGAAATGAAAATGTAACAGCCTCTTTCTTCTTTCTGTTTGGGCACCTGGCAACCCTCTGTTGGGTCAGTTGGCTGTATTGATGTTATATTGCGGGGAACTCATTCGCCAACTGCCCGTTACAGAGTACTCTAGCCAGGCCGTTCCCCTCTGGGGTGCCTAATAGCCCCTTCCATTATTTAAGGGACGGAGTACTACCCCATTTTAATGCCCACCCTCCACTTGTGTATGTGGTGTATGCATGTATGCAGGAGGGTTGTATAATTATGTACTGCTTTGATGGTCCGTATTTCCAACGTATACCCTTGCCGCAGCTTGAACGTGGATACCCAACCGAGCCCTTTATAGCCCCCCCCCCCCCATTCAGGAGACTCGAGATCGGTAGGGACGAACGAATGGATATAACTTTCAACCCTCATATAATGACCACACCAGGATTCGAACCCCGGTCCAGTGGCGGATCTAGGATTTCATAAAAGGGGGGACCAAGGTTTCAGCTCGAAGGAAATTGTTCACGGAAAAACTGACAAGCAAAAAAAAAAAAAAAAAAAAAAAAAAAAAAAAAAAAGGTCGAGACGAAAAACGTGTACCACCTCAAGACTACTGATCTAATTAAGAAATGGGTTGGGGAGGGGAGTTGATTCATTTACTTTAGTTAATAGGTAAACTGTTTAAAAACTGGTAAAAAAAATTTTTAAGATATGAAGTTTTCATTTGTTTTCAAATTAAGTCATCCGTACATGTATCTAAACAACTTTATTCTATATTGGCGAGCGGAGCGAGCCGTAAAATTTTTGGAACAGATGGTTATATTTTGTCATTAGAATACAATGTCTCTCACATTTTCCATGCTCCATTCTTGTTTGACCAATTGGGGAAGGTTGGGAAGATTAGGACATTACAACTCCACAACTTGGTTAGATCGACCAATGAAAATGAAGCATTTGGTAATTATTCAAGTGTCAATTTTATTTTGAATTTTGTATATGTTTATGACAAATGAATCCGTTCAAACACGATGACAAAGAAAGTTGAAGACAAAGTGAAGACGAAAAAATTAACAACTAATGACAAATTTAGTGTGGCGAGCGAAGCGAGCCGAAAATTTCCCCAAAAGTAAAGAGAATAAGCATAAAAAGAGTACTCTGAATCAATAACTTTGGGTGAAAAAGGGGGGGGGGGGGCCCGGGCCCCCTGGGCCCCCCCTCTAAATCCGCCACTGCGGTCGTCTGCGTGAGAGCTGAACGCCTTATCCACTCGGCCATCTCTATCTCTATTAGAATTGTTGTAAAATTTATGTCTACCAATTTTCATTAAATTCGGATTGTCTCTTCACATCAAATGAATGGATTAAACATGGAATTTAATAAGATTTCATGGAATTGAACTATCTTAGGAACCGAGAGAGTGTCTTATAGCTCTGAACCAAAGTCATTGGTCAAAGGTCAAGGTAACACTACACTTAAACCGTGTTAAAAATGTCTCGGACATAATTTCTTTTCCTGAGACATTTCACAGAAACTGGTGATAGTAACTTTATAGTTACTATCATTTCAATATGGCGGAATCGTTTTCCACAAATATCGTCTTTTATGTGAAGTACACCGAAAAGTCGAAGCGAGGGATTTAAAGAGAATTGATATATTAGTGGCGGATCCAGCGCCCCTTTTGCCGGGGGGTCAAGGGGCGAATTTTGCCGATTTTTACTAAAAGTGGGCCAAAATATACCTGTTTTTCTGTTTTTGTCAAATTTTGGGTCATTGCCGTAATTTTGATAATGCACTTCACGGAAAAAAGAATTTGTATACATGGACCATAGGTTCTTTCATAGGCCTCCCCCGGAAAATTTTTGAAAAAATGGAATAAAATGGTGCATTCTGGGGCACATTTTCTCCTTACCTTCTCGAATATTCACACCATTTTTTCCACTCAATTTATGTGGTTAATAAAGATTTCTAAATGAAATAATTTCTCCTTTACTGCTGGCAGGGGCTTAGCCAGAGTGTTTGCGATGTGCACGTCTATAAAGAAGGGTTGGACCAAGAACTTCAGCTGAAAGAACTTGATAGTAACTTACTGATACCACTTCCATACCAACCAAATTTTGTCAAGCTTATTTGCAAAGATGCTAAAGGTACGCGTACTATCAGTTCTGTTTTTCTAGAAAACTCTAAAACGCCTAAAAAGAATGAAATTAGATGGAATTCCCTTCTTAATTTATCTGATAACTTTATTTGGAGTAAAATGTATAGACTAACTCATATATGTACGAAAGATACAAAACTTATTTGGTTTCAATACAGAATATTTTATAGAATTTTAGGTACCAAGAAATATCTAGTTAAGTGTCGCATTGGTAGTAATCCAAATTGTTCATTCTGCAAAAATGAAGAAGAATCAATTGAACACTTATTCTTTTACTGTCCTTTTACTTCAAATATTTGGGAAGAGATAAAAAATTGGATAAATTCACATAGTTTTTGTAGCATCAATCTTGGAATAACTGATATTCTGTTTGGAATACCTGGCAAACAGAACAATGCATTAAATCACATTATACTTCTTGTAAAATACTTGATCTTTTCATATGCTAAAAATGATAATCAACTTTCATTTGAAAAGGTAAAGCAATATCTGAAATATCACTATTTAACGGAGAAGCTTCAATATAAATTAAATCAGAGTTATACTATATTTGATAAGAAGTGGCAGACTCTTCAATCTCTCTTCGAAACTTAGAACAACTTATAAATTAGTAAGTAGATTATATTGAATCATCATTATCATTATTATACTCATTAGCTTATACATGCAGGAATCATTTCTGTATAATTACTGCTTAAACTACTACTTTGTATGCAAGGTGTGTGAAAGGTGTGTATCTGCTATATATATATATATATAAAAAAGCTCTATAATGATGAAAATAATTACTGAAAATACATGTAATATGTACTTAGAGCAACAAAAAAAAAAAAAAAAAAAAAAAAAAAAAAGAACTTCAGCTGTCCGGGGGCACAGATACTTTATTGGGGGATGACTTGCGAGGCCCGAAGGGTCAAATGGGGACAGTATGGAAATATGTTACCCATCCCCTTGAAGGGGGTCCCCCGTGAAAATTTTGAAAAAATGAAGCAAATTGCTGACCTCTGGAGCGTATTTGAGCTGAATGTAGATGGGATAACGCATATGATTCAATGTCAGCAGACGATGAACCGTATCTAAGACGAAGAAATTTTGAGATGTGAACTTGACATTCCCTAAATACTTATATATGTACGTCCACATAAAGTCTTTCCAATCGACCGCTCGCACTTTGTTAGCTATCGTTGTATCATGCGCGGATACAGCAATTTTCAGTCAGAGGGGGTCCAAAATTTAAGGAAGTCTACCTATCATGTAGATACATATATATCGGTGCACATGATGGGGAGAGGGCAATTTTGTTTGCTTTCCTTTCACGTTTATTTTCATGAAGAATTGGCGAGCGTAGCGAGCCAGAATTTTTTTTTAGATTATTTATAACATTGAATATTTCACTCCTTATATCGGCGAGCGGAGCGAATTTCATGAGAATAAATAGATAAGAGATGTGTCATTTTCCGAATAATCAGACATCTTAAAATGACAAGACCTTGAAAAAGATGAAGGAGGTTACATCCCATGAAGTAAGGGACTGTTCAAAATATGAGTTCCTGAGACCCTAGACAATTATATAAAATTACTTAGTATGAACAATTGATAATATTATGATAAAGGAATTTTGCAGATTTGTAAATGGCGAGCGAAGAGAGCCGAAATTTTAGGTTTCAAAGCCCTTTCATGCATTTTAGATCCAATTCAATTAGAAATTGGCCAAAGTTGGACCCCACCTCCGAAAATCTCAGGGAAGGGGGGGGGGGTCCTGACCCCCGGTCCCCCCCCCCCCCTCTGGATCCGCGCATGGTTGTATTGAGTTCTAATGAAACACGAGAAAATTACGAAAAATGCATTCAAATCGGTTGTTTCTGGAGTGTCTTTGATCTATTTCTGAACAGTAGTTTGCTTTAAATACTATTTCAAAAGACCCTCCCCCTACTTTTTGGCAACTGGGTGAGGCGCTCTCCTTTTTTTTTTTCGCGAGACGATGTGGACGTTTTTGCGTACAAATGTACGCCTGGCTTCGCCCCTGGCTTGTTTATCTGTCCTTGCTGTAACATGTACTTAGAATATTGGTACGATATCGAGTAAAAATGTTGTGTATCATTGGGTTTTGGCTTTGAAAAACTGAATGCTTAATTATAGGCCCCCGGAGCATATTCGAGCTATATACAATGTCAAATATTTGCCCATTTTTCCGGTTATTTCAAAGTATGTTTTTAACAAAATTTGTAGATGACAAAAATACTCAAACCGGGTATTTGAGGACAGAAACGTGTAGGTTTCGATCCCCGTACAATGTACATTGATTGTTTGACACACGTACATGTTTTGCAAATTATTTGAACATGTTCATTTTATAGTATTTGTTAATGTTTATTTTCGGGAATAAAATAAACAGAAAACCCCCTCTGCGACGTACATTACAAAAACTTCGCGATTGTCTGTACGAATCCACAAATACGCCAATTGATACGGTATCGAATCGATATGCGATAGAATGTATCAGAATATTTTTGTAAATTTTGTTTCAAAATAGTGAATTCTGGTGGACATTAAGCAATTTTTTTTTATTACTCAGTTTGCAGGGTTTTTTACCGAGTGCTAATGTTACCAAAAAAAAAAAAAATGGGAATCGATGACACCTTAGCTGTGAAGAAGGCAGGAGTCAAAGCAAAGCTTGTGACGGGATCATGCACCTTGCAAGCAGATCACGCTAGGTTCAATCATAATGATAGACCCACAACCTGTACTTTATGTCATAATGGGGTGGAGGACTTATATCATTAGGTCTTCCGACTTCCGTCGGAAGACCTATTGTTTTCGTAACCGTGGAAAATTGGATCAGCGATTTCTCAAGAACCCTGTAAGCTAGGACAATGAAAGTTCTCCAACGTTACGTTTGGAGTTAAAGCTAGATTGGTCTTTTTTATTTTTGGTCTCTGTTATTTTTTTTATCATGTTTTTTAGTAGATTCAAATATTTGACGGGAGCGTCGAATTACTCAAAAGGACCGAAAATTTCATGTTTTGCTATTTGTAAGCTTAAATATCTCGTATTTTGCTATCTACAATTTCCATTCTTTTTGAAAGTCGACAGCCATGCAAGATATGAAATGCTAGATGCACACTGTAACGAATTATTACGATGACGTCCTTCACCGTCCTTCATATTTCCAAATTCAGAAGTTCATAGGAGGAAGACACTTTTTTGCTTATAATAGTAAACAAAAACTAGATGGCTACTGTTGCAAGCAACAGACGGATTCCTCCTTTATTAGACCTTCCTCGGAACTGAAGTGTTAAAATCCGAATAAAGAAGGTGGAAAAATCAATAGTTGCTTTTGTACCTTATTCACTTCAGCAAATGAGTCTTAAGAGCTTTAGTCTATTTTGGGACTCTCATTTATTTATCAACAAAATAGAACAAAAAGATAATAAATACCTTTCATGTTTACGAAAGCTTTATACTCCATGATCTATCAATTCTAAATCCTTTAAGATTACTATCTCAAAACAGAATTGCACAATGATTTTGCAATGAGAGCATTTCTATTAATAGAAAATGACAACAGAATAAAAATACAGCCAAGTAATGCTACTAAGAAAAAAGAACAGAGACCAAGAGTAAAAGAGTTATGTTTCTTATACCATGTTATGTTCAAATAAGAAAAACTACTTGTGTGAAGAATAAATAGCGTAGGACAAAAACTGCTAATTCTACAAGAGTAAGTTTGTTATGACCCTGAGAATGATCATTTGACCGTGAGTAAAGGTCAGAAAAAAAAGATAAGTATTTGAGGTAATTCTTTTCAAGATTGATCTTACTCTGATCAAAGCTCAATATTTTATCAACCAAAGTATGTTGTGACCTTGAAATCGAAGTAATGACCTTGGGTCAAGGTCAAGGTAAAAGGGCTTGATGCAAGAAACATTTGTGTTAAGTTTGAACTCTTAAGGTCAAATAGTCGTTGTTCTATAGGCAAAAGTATGTTGTGACCTTGAGAATCAAAATTTGACCTTGGGTCAAGGTCAAGGTAAAAGAGCTTGGCTTAACGATAATACGTATGAAGTTTGAACTCTGAAGGTCAAATAGTCTTTATTCTATAGGCAAAACTTTGTTGTGACCTTGCGAATCAAAATTTCACCTTTGGTCAAGGTCAAGGTGAAAGAACATGGCTCAACGATAGTGTGTATGAAGTTTGAACGCTGAAGGTCAAATAGTCTTTATTCTATAGGCAAAACTTTGTTGTGACCTTGCGAATCAAAATTTGACCTTTGGTCAAGGTCAAGGTGAAAGAACATGGCTCAACGATAGTGTGTATGAAGTTTGAACGCTGAAGGTCAAATAGTCTTTGTTCTATAGGCAAAAGTATGTTGTGACCTTGAGAATCAAAATTTGACCTTGGGTCAAGGTCAAGGTAAAAGAGCTTGGCTTAACGATAATACGTATGAAGTTTGAACTCTGAAGGTCAAATAGTCTTTATTCTATAGGCCAAAATTTGTTGTGACCTTGAGAATAAAAATATGACCTTGAAAGTAGGTCAGCATTAAATGTCTACCTATAAGTAACCTACCATCTAAGTTTCAACTCAAAATCTCAAAAAATGTAGAAATTGGCACTGTGCCAATTTAAAGTTCCATTTTCAACTCTGAATAGCGTGAAAACCGTAAATATTTTGTCGAGCATGTAAGCGTAAAAAAGTTTGCAAATTTCCCAAAGAACATTTTAAAACAAATTTTGTTCAAATCGTACGGTTAGTTTAGGAGTTACAAGAGTTTAAAGATTTGACCTTTGGTGATCTCTAGCGGGGGCATATGTGAACTTTTCGACAACAACAACAAAAAAAATTCAATTGAGATCTTTGTATATTCTTTCACATGGTACTATTCATTTTATCACATGGTGCGGAACTTGTTTGTAAAGTGACCGGAACGATGAAGAGGTAAGAATAATAATAAGAACTAGATGGCTACTGTTGCAAGCAACAGACGGATTCCTCCTTTATTAGACATTCCTTGGAACTGAAGTGTTAAAATCCGAATAAAGAAGATGGAAAAATGATAGTTGCTTTTGTACCTTATTCACTTCAGCAAATGAGTCTTAAGAGCTTTAGTCTAATTTGGGACTCTCATTTATTTATCAACATAATAGAACAAAAAGATAATAAATACCTTTCATGTTTACGAAAGATTTATACTCCATGATCTATCAATTCTAAATCCTTTAAGATTACTATCTCAAAACAGAATTGCACAATGATTTTGCAATGAGAGCATTTCTATAAATAGAAAATGACAATAGAATCAAAATACAGCGAAGTAATGCTACTAAGAAAAAAAAATAGAGAACAAGAGTAAAAGAGTTATGTTTCTTATACTATGTTATGTTCAAATAAGAAAGACTGATTGTGGGAAGAATAAATAGCGTAGGACAAAAACTGCTAATTCTACAAGAGTAAGTTTGTTATGACAATGAGAATGACCATTTGACCGTGAATAAAGGTCACAGAAAAAAGATAAGTATTTGAGGTAATTCTTTTCAAGATTGATCTTAATCTGATCAAAGCTCAATATTTTATCAACCAAAGTATGTTGTGACCTTAAAATCGAACTAATGACCTTGGGTCAAGGTCAAGGTAAAAGGGCTTGATGCAAGGAATATTTGTGTTAAGGTTGAACTCTTAAGGTCAAATAGTCTTTGTTCTATAGGCAAAAGTTTGTTGTGACCTTGAGAATCAAAATTTGACCTTGGGTCAAGGTCAAGGTGAAAGAGCGTGGCTTAACGATAATATGTATGAAGTTTGAACTCTGAAGGTCAAATAGTCTTTATTCTATAGGCAAAACTTTGTTGTGACCTTGGAAATGAAAATTTGACCTTGGGTCAAGGTCAAGGTGAAAGAGCTTGGCTAAACGATAGTATGTATGACGTTTGAACTCTCAAGGTCAAGTAGTCTTTGTTCTATAGGCCAAAATTTGTTGTGACCTTGAGACTAAAAATTTGACCTTGAAAGTAGGTCAGCATTAAATGTCTACCTATAAGTAACCTACCATCTAAGTTTCAACTCAAAATCTTAAAAAAATGTAGAAATTGGCACTGTGCCAATTTAAAGTTCCATTTTCAACTCTGAATAGCGCGAAAACCGTAAATATTTTATCGATCATGTAAGCGTATAAAAGTTTGCAAATTTCCCAAAGAAGAATATAAAACAAATATTGTTCAAATCCGACAGTTAGTTAAGGAGTTATAAGAGTTTAAAGATTTGACCTTTGATGACCTCCAGCGGGGGCATATGTGAACCGTTTGACAAGAAAAAAAATTTCATTCAAGATCTTTATATGCTCTTTCACATGGTACTGACTGTTTTTTCATATGATGCTGTACTTTTTTGTAAAGTGTCCGGAACGGTTTGGGGGTAAGAATGATAATAATAAGAATAATAATAAGAACTAGATGGCTACTGTTGCAAGCAACAGACGGATTCCTCCTTTATTAGACCTTCCTCGGAACTGAAGTGTTAAAATCCATTAAAGAAGATGGAAAAATCAATAGTTGCTTTTGTACCTTATTCACTTCAGCAAATGAGTCTTAAGAGCTTTAGTCTATTTTGGGACTCTCATTTATTTATCAACAAAATAGAACAAAAAGATAATAAATACCTTTCATGTTTACGAAAGCTTTATACTCCATGATCTATCAATTCTAAATCCTTTAAGATTACTATCTCAAAACAGAATTGCACAATGATTTTGCAATGAGAGCATTTCTATTAATAGAAAATGACAACAGAATAAAAATACAGCCAAGTAATGCTACTAAGAAAAAAAAACAGAGACCAAGAGTAAAAGAGTTATGTTTCTTATACTATGTTATGTTCAAATAAGAAAAACTACTTGTGTGAAGAATAAATAGCGTAGGACAAAAACTGCTAATTCTACAAGAGTAAGTTTCTTATGACCCTGAGAATGATCATTTGACCGTGAATAAAGGTCAGGAAAAAAAGATAAGTATTTGAGGTAATTCTTTTCAAGATTGATCTTACTCTGATCAAAGCTCAATATTTTATCAACGAAAGTATGTTGTGACCTTGAAATCGAAGTAATGACCTTGGGTCAAGGTCAAGGTAAAAGGGCTTGATGCAAGAAACATTTGTGTTAAGTTTGAACTCTTAAGGTCAAATAGTCGTTGTTCTATAGGCAAAAGTTTGTTGTGACCTTGAGAATCAAAATTTGACCTTGGGTCAAGGTCAAGGTGAAAGAGCTTGGCTTAACGATAATACGTATGAAGTTTGAACTCTGAAGGTCAAATAGTCTTTATTCTATAGGCAAAACTTTGTTGTGACCTTGCGAATCAAAATTTGACCTTGGGTCAAGGTCAAGGTGAAAGAGCTTGGCTCAACGATTGTGTGTATGAAGTTTGAACGCTGAAGGTCAAATAGTCTTTGTTCTATAGGCAAAAGTATATTGTGACCTTGAGAATCAAAATTTGACCTTGGGTCAAGGTCAAGGTGAAAGAGCTTGACTAAACGATAGTATGTATGAAGTTTGAACTCTAAAGGCCAAGTAGTCTTTGTTCTATAGGCCAAAATTTGTTGTGACCTTGAGAATAAAAATATGACCTTGAAAGTAGGTCAGCATTAAATGTCTACCTATAAGTAACCTACCATCTAAGTTTCAACTCAAAATCTCAAAAAATGTAGAAATTGGCACTGTGCCAATTTAAAGTTCCATTTTCAACTCTAAATAGCGTGAAAACCGTAAATATTTTGTCGAGCATGTAAGCGTAAAAAAGTTTGCAAATTTCCCAAAGAACATTTTAAAACAAATTTTGTTCAACTCGTACGGTTAGTTTAGGAGTTACAAGAGTTTAAAGATTTGACCTTTGGTGACCTCTAGCGGGGGCATATGTGAACTTTTCGACAACAAAAAAATTTCAATTGAGATCTTTGTATATTCTTTCACATGGTACTATTCATTTTATCACATGATGCGGAACTTGTTTGTAAAGTGACCGGAACGATGAAGAGGTAAGAATAATAATAAGAATAATAATAAGAAGAAAGAAAAGACAATACAACTAGATGGCTACTGTTGCAAGCAACAGACGGATTCCTCCTTTATTAGACCTTCCTTGGAACTGAAGTGTTAAAATCCGAATAAAGAAGATGGAAAAATGAATAGTTGCTTTTGTACCTTATTCACTTCAGCAAATGAGTCTTAAGAGCTTTAGTCTAATTTGGGACTCTCATTTATTTATCAACAAAATAGAACAAAAAGAGGGTACCTGTAAAGTGCGAAACGAAACAAAAACGAAACGAAACGAAACGAAACAAATCGAAACGAAACGAAACAAATCGAAACGAAACGAAACAAATCGAAACGAAACGAAACAGATCGAAACGAAACGAAACAGAACGAAACGAAACAGATCGAAACGAAACGAAACAGATCGAAACGAAACGAAACAAAACATAAAACTTAAAGAAAATGAGAAAAAGAGGAAAAATCGCCGAAAACGAATATTTCAAGACAAGATCAGCATGTAATATTGCCTTAATCCTAGAGTTCTACATTTGTAACTAATGCCGAGAGGATTTCTTGAAAGAGTCAAAGTTGACAATTAAAAAAATGTTATGATCACTGAGCGATATAAGTCCCCTACCGACGGCATATATTTATGTCCTGCAACTCTGCCTATAAATTACTCTTCAATTAAACATGAGTTTTAATTAAACTTACTGTCTATGCAGGTCAGTTCTGAGGTTTTATCTGCTTTATCAATTCGAAAAAAGGTCAAGCGTGACGAAAGTTTAGCTTGCTCTGTAACTATCCAAGAGTAAGCTAAGTATCAAATTTCACCTGAATATCTCTCTTTGTTGCATGAAAAAGTCCGGAAAACTGACAAAAATTGAATTTTCCAAGTCATCAAGGGGCATAACTCCTCGAAAAATAGGTTAAGGGTGACAGAAGTCAAACTTGTTCTGTAACTATCCAAGACCAAGCTGTGTATCAAATTTCATCTGAATATCTCCATCCGTTGCAGAAAAAAGTCCGGAAAACTGACAAAAACTGAATTTTCAAAGTCACCAAGGGGCATAACTCCTCGAAAAATAGGTCAAGCGTGACGAAAGTCGGACTTGCTCTGTAACTATCCAAGATCAAGCTGTGTATCAAATTTCATCTCAATATTTCCATCCGTTGCAGAAAAAAGTCTGGAAAACTGATATTCGGACAGACGGACAGACTGACAGACTGACAGACAGACCGAGAGGAAACTAAGAGTCCCCTTCGGCGTTGCCGGTAGGGGACTAAAAAGTAAATGTCGTATGCCATTCATGTATTTAAATAAGAGGAATAAAAGGGAGGGGATAGAAAACCACGCTATGACACCGTAATGAGATCATAAAACGGGGTGGGGGCACATTTCAGGAGAAAAATCTTATCCTTTTTCAAACGCAATGTGCCCCCCAGTTTTTAATTGTTCTCATTTTTCTGATAAAATTTTCAAATACACATAACGGAACAGTTCCGTTTCCTCTGCGCTAGACTACTCCCTGCTTAATAATATTTTTCCGTCTGTGACGAGGTTATTCATCCCAATCACTCTCCTTTAAAATGCAATTGTGCTATATACCGTATATATTATGTTTTAATCGTCAACTTTGATTCTTTAAAAAACCCTCCAGCCACAAGAACTAACGGTTGAAGGCAATAATGAGGGGTGGACAGGGACAAAGGGAGGGGAGAGAAAGGGGGCGGGAGGAGGGAAGAAGGGGGCGGGAGGAGAGGAAAGGGGGCGAGAGGAGGGACAGATGATTGGGAGGGTAACAAAAAAAAAAAATTAGGAAATTACTTTTAATATAAATAATCTTGCTCTTATGCGTTCATGTACATAATCTCAATTTTAAAAATTACCACGAAATTCATCTATATATACCTTAAAAAATTTTCCCGATCGCTTCGCTCGCCGCAATTTTCAATTCATTTTTCAAATACTTCAGGCTCGCTTCGCTCACCTTAGTTTTTCATCTAAACAGGTCTATTTCTTTTTTCAAGGTTTTAAAAAGGAAATAACCCAAATAACTTCACTATTGCACCAATTTACATTTTAAAGTTTAAACATTTGTATTGACCGCCGAAGACCCCCTCCCCCCACGGGAGGGGGGAGGCGGCAGGAGGAGAGTGGTACCCCCTGACCCTTCAATAAGATCTTGTCTTGAAATATTCGTTTTCGGCGATTTTTCCTCTTTTTCTCATTTTCTTTAAGTTTTATGTTTTGTTTCGTTTCGTTTCGATCTGTTTCGTTTCGTTTCGATCTGTTTCGTTTCGTTTTGTTTCGTTTCGTTTCGATCTGTTTCGTTTCGTTTCGATTTGTTTCGTTTCGTTTCGATTTGTTTCGTTTCGTTTCGATTTGTTTCGTTTCGTTTTTGTTTCGTTTCGCACTTTACAGGTACCCACAAAAAGATAATGAATACCTGTCATGTTTACGAAAGCTTTATACTCCATGATCTATCAATTCTAAATCCTTTAATATTACTATCTCAAAACAGAATTGCACAATGATTTTTCAATGAGAGCATTTCTATAAATAGAAAATGACAATAGAATCAAAATACAGCCAAGTAATGCTACTAAGAAAAAAAAAACAGAGACCAAGAGTAAAAGAGTTATGTTTCTTATACTATGTTATGTTCAAATAAGAAAGACTACTTGAGTGAAGAATAAATAGCGTAGGACAAAAACTGTTAATTCTACAAGAGTAAGTTTGTTATGACCCTGACAATGATCATTTGACCATGAATAAAGGTCACGGAAAAAAGATGAGTATTTGAGGTAATTCTTTTCAAGATTGACCTTAATCTAATCAAAGCTCAATATTTTATCAACCAAAGTATGTTGTGACCTTGAAATCGAACAAATGACCTTGGGTCAAGGTCAAAGTAAAAGGGCTTGATGCAAGGAATATTTGTGTTAAGTTTGAACTCTTAAGGTCAAAAAGACTTTGTTCTATAGGTAAAAGTTTGTTGTGACCTTGAGAATCAAAATTTGACCTTGGGTCAAGGTCAAGGTGAAAGAGCGTGGCTTAACGATAATATGTATGATGTTTGAACTCTGAAGTTCAAATAGCCTTTATTCTATAGGCAAAACTTTGTTGTGACCTTGCGAATCAAAATTTGACCTTGGGTCAAGGTCAAGGTGAAAGAGCTTGGCTTAACGATAGTATGCATGAAGTTTGAACGCTGAATGTCAAATAGTCTTTGTTCTATAGGCAAAAGTATGTTGTGACCTTGAGGATCAAAATTTGACCTTGGGTCAAGGTCAAAGTGAAAGAGCTTGGCTAAACGATAGTATGTATGAAGTTTGAACTCTGAAGGTCAAGTAGTCTTTGTTCTATAGGCCAAAATTTGTTCTGACCTTGAGAATAAAAATTTGACCTTGAAAGTAGGTCAGCATTAAATGTCTACCTCTAAGTAACCTACCATCCAAGTTTCAACTCAAAATCTCAAAAAATGTAGAAATTGGCACTGTGCCAATTTAAAGTTCCATTTTCAACTCTGAATAGCGCGAAAACCGTAAATATTTTATCGATCATGTAAGCGTATAAAAATTTGCAAATTTCCCAAAGAACATTTTAAAACAAATTTCGTTCAAATCTGACGGTTAGTTAAGGAGTTATAAGAGTTTAAAGATTTGACCTTTGATGACCTCCAGCGGGGGCATATGTGAACCGTTTGACAAGAAAAAAAATTTCATTCAAGATCTTCATATGCTCTTTCACATGGTACTTTCCGTTTTTTCATATGATGCGGTACTTTTTTGTAAAGTGTCCGGAACGGTTTGGGGGTAAGAATAATAATAATAATAAGAATAATAATAAGAATAAAGAAAAGACAATACAATAACAGAAAGGATTCCGACGGAAGTCGGAATCCTTAATAACAGAAAGGATTCCGACGGAATAGTCGGAATCCTTAATAAAGAAAAGACAATACAATAACAGAAAGGATTCCGACGGAAGTCGGAATCCTTAATAACTAGATGGCTACTGTTGCAAGCAACAGACGGATTCCTCCTTTATTAGACCTTCCTTGGAACTTATCAACAAAATAGAACAAAAGATAATAAATACCTTTCATGTTTACGAAAGATTTAAACTCCATGATCTATCAATTCTAAATCCTTTAAAATTACTATCTCAAAACAGAATTGCACAATGATTTTGCAATGAGAGCATTTCTATATATAGAAAATGACAATAGAATCAAAATACAGCTAAGTATTGCTACTAAGAAAAAAGAAAAACAAAGACCAAGAGTAAAAGAGTTATGTTTCTTATACTATGTTATGTTCAAATAAGAAAGACTACTTGAGTGAACAATAAATAGCGTAGGACAAAAACTGCTAATTCTACAAGAGTAAGCTTGTTTTGACCCTGAGAATGATCATTTGACCGTGAATAAAGGTCACAGAAAAAAGATTAGTATTTGAGGTAATTCTTTTCAAGATTGATTTTAATCTGATCAAAGCTCAATATTTTATCAACCAAAGTATGTTGTGACCTTGAAATCGAACAAATGACCTTGGGTTAAGGTCAAGGTCAAAGGGCTTGATGCAAGGAATATTTGTATTAAGTTTGAACTCTTAAGGTCAAATAGTCTTTGTTCTAAAGGTAAAAGTTTGTTGTGACCTTGAGAATCAAAATTTGACCTTGGGTCAAGGTCAAGGTGAAAGAGCTTGGCTCAACGATTGTGTGTATGAAGTTTGAACGCTGAAGGTCAAATAGTCTTTGTTCTATAGGCAAAAGTATATTGTGACCTTGAGAATCAAAATTTGACCTTGGGTCAAGGTCAAGGTGAAAGAGCTTGACTAAACGATAGTATGTATGAAGTTTGAACTCTAAAGGCCAAGTAGTCTTTGTTCTATAGGCAAAAATTTGTTGTGACCTTGAGAATAAAAATATGACCTTGAAAGTAGGTCAGCATTAAATGTCTACCTATAAGTAACCTACCATCTAAGTTTCAACTCAAAATCTCAAAAAATGTAGAAATTGGCACTGTGCCAATTTAAAGTTCCATTTTCAACTCTAAATAGCGTGAAAACCGTAAATATTTTGTCGAGCATGTAAGCGTAAAAAAGTTTGCAAATTTCCCAAAGAACATTTTAAAACAAATTTTGTTCAACTCGTACGGTTAGTTTAGGAGTTACAAGAGTTTAAAGATTTGACCTTTGGTGACCTCTAGCGGGGGCATATGTAAACTTTTCGACAACAAAAAAAATTTCAATTGAGATCTTTGTATATTCTTTCACATGGTACTATTCATTTTATCACATGATGCGGAACTTGTTTGTAAAGTGACCGGAACGATGAAGAGGTAAGAATAATAATAAGAATAATAATAAGAAGAAAGAAAAGACAATACAATAACAGAAAGGATTCCGACGGAATAGTCGGAATCCTTAATAAAGAAAAGACAATACAATAACAGAAAGGATTCCGACGGAAGTCGGAATCCTTAATAACTAGATGGCTACTGTTGCAAGCAACAGACGGATTCCTCCTTTATTAGACCTTCCTTGGAACTTATCAACAAAATAGAACAAAAGATAATAAATACCTTTCATGTTTACGAAAGATTTAAACTCCATGATCTATCAATTCTAAATCCTTTAAAATTACTATCTCAAAACAGAATTGCACAATGATTTTGCAATGAGAGCATTTCTATATATAGAAAATGACAATAGAATCAAAATACAGCTAAGTATTGCTACTAAGAAAAAAGAAAAACAAAGACCAAGAGTAAAAGAGTTATGTTTCTTATACTATGTTATGTTCAAATAAGAAAGACTACTTGAGTGAACAATAAATAGCGTAGGACAAAAACTGCTAATTCTACAAGAGTAAGCTTGTTTTGACCCTGAGAATGATCATTTGACCGTGAATAAAGGTCACAGAAAAAAGATTAGTATTTGAGGTAATTCTTTTCAAGATTGATTTTAATCTGATCAAAGCTCAATATTTTATCAACCAAAGTATGTTGTGACCTTGAAATCGAACAAATGACCTTGGGTTAAGGTCAAGGTCAAAGGGCTTGATGCAAGGAATATTTGTATTAAGTTTGAACTCTTAAGGTCAAATAGTCTTTGTTCTAAAGGTAAAAGTTTGTTGTGACCTTGAGAATCAAAATTTGACCTTGGGTCGAGGTCAAGGTGAAAGAGCTTGGCTTTACGATAGTATGTATGAAGTTTGAACTCTGAAGGTCAAATAGTCTTTGTTATATAGGCAAAAGTATGTTGTGGCCTTGAGAATCAAAATTTGACCTTGGGTCAAGGTCAAGGTGAAAGAGCTTGGCTAAACGATAGTATGTATGAAATTTGAACTCTGAAGGTCAAGTAATCTTTGTTCTATAGGCCCAAATTTGTTGTGACCTTGAGAATAAAAATTTGACCTTGAAAGTAGGTTAGCATTAAATGTCTACCTATAAGTAACCTACCATCCAAGTTTCAACTCAAAATATCAAAAAATGTAGAAATTGGCACTGTGCCAATTTAAAGTTCCTTTTTCAACTCTCAATAGAGCAAAAACCGTAAATATTTTATCGAGCATGTAAGCGTATAAAAGTTTGCAAATTTCCCAAAGAACAATATAAAACAAATTTGGTTCAAATCGTACGGTTAGTTAAGGAGTTAAAAGGGTTTAAAGATTTGACCTTTGATGACCTCCAGCGGGGGCATATGTGAACCATTTGACAAGAAAAAAAATTTCATTCAAGATCTTCATAATGTCTTTCTCATGGTACTTTCCGTTTTTTTATACGATGCTGTACTTTTTTGTAAAGTGTCCGGTACGGTTTGGGGGTAAGAATAATAATAATAATAAGAACTAGATGGCTACTGTTGCAAGCAACAGACGGATTCCTCCTTTATTTGACCTTCCTCGGAACTGAAATGTTAAAATTCGAATAAAGAAGATAAAAAAAGAATAGTTGCTTTAGTACCTTATTCACTTCAGGAAATGAGTCAAAAGAGCTTATGTCTAACTTGGGACTCTTATCTATTTATCGACAAAAAAGAAGAAAATAACGATAAATACCTTTCAAGATTAGAAAGGCTTTAAACTCCTAGATCTATTCTATCCATTTTGAATCCTGTTAAATAACTATTCCAAAAAGAATTGCACAATGAATTAGCAATGAGAAAATTTCTATAAATAGAGAATGACAACAGCATGAAAGTACAGACAAGTAATGCTACTAAGATAAAAAAAGAAACAGAGAACAAGAATAAAAGAGTTATCTATCTTACTATGTAAAGTTCAAATAAAAAGTACTACTTGTGTGAAGAATAAATATTTAAGAACAAAATCCTATCAATCCTACAAGAGTAAATGTTTGTTATGACCTTGAAAAAGTTTATCTGACCTTGAACCAAGGTCATGGATGAAAGATAAGCATTTTACTTTATTATCATCAAGATTTCTTTTCATCTATTCAAAGCTCAATATTTTATCAACAAAAGTCTGTTGTGACCTTGAAATCGAACAAATGACCTTGGGTCAAGGTCAAGGTGAAAGGACTTGATGCAAGGAATATTTGCACAAAGTTTGAACTCTCAAGGTCAAATGGCCTTTGTTCTATAGGAAAAATTTTGTTGTGACCTTGAGAATGAGAATTTGACCTTGGGCTAAGGTCAAGGTGAAAGGGCTTGGGTCAATGATTGTATTTATGAAGTTTGAAGTGTCAAGGTCAAATAGTCTTTGTTCTAAAGGCAAAAGTTTGTTGTGACCTTGAGAATCATAATTTGACCTTGAAACTAGGTCAACATTAAATGACTACCTATAAGTAACCTACCATCCAAGTTTCAACTCAAAATCTCAAAAACTGTAGAAATTGGCACTGTGCCAATTTAAAGTTCCATTTTCAACTCAAAATAGCGCGAAAACCGTAAATATTTTATCGAGCATGTAAGCGTATAAAAGTTTGCAAATTTCCCAAAGAACGATATAAAACAAATTTCGTTCAAATCGTACGGTTAGTTTAGGAGTTATAAGAGTTTAAAGATTTGACCTTTGATGACCTCCAGCGGGGGCATATGTGAACCATTTGACAAGAAAAAAAATTTCATTCAAGATCTTCATATGCATTTTCACGTGGTACTTTCCGTTTTTTCATATGATGCTGTACTTTTTTGTAAAGTGTCCGGAACGGTTCGGGGGTAAGAATAATAATAATAACTAGATGGCTACTGTTGCAAGCAACAGACGGATTCCTCCTTTATTAGACCTTCCTCGGAACTGAAGTGTTAAATTCCGAATAAAGAAGATGGAAAAAGAATAGTTGCTTTAGTACCTTATTCACTTCAGTAAATGAGTCAAAAGAGCTTATGTCTAATTTGGGACTCTTATTTATTGATCAACAAAATAGAAGAAAAAAATAATAAATACCTTTCATGTTTACGAAAGATTTAAACTCCATGCTTTATCAATATCAAATCCTTTACAGTCACTTTCTCAAAACAGAATTGCACAATGATTTTGCAATGAGATAATTTCTATTAATAGAAAATGACAACAACATGAAAGTAGAGATATGTAATGCTATAATAAGAAGAAAAAAAAGAGAACAAGAATAAAAGAGTTATCTTTCTTATACTATGTCAAGTTCAATTAAGAAGGACTACTTGTGTGAGGAATAAATAGTATAGGACAAAACGTGTGAATTCTACAAGAGTAAATGATTGTTAAGACATTGAGAATGATTATTTGACCTTCAATCAATGTCATGGATGAAAGATAAGTATTGTGATTATTCTCATCACATATTGATCTTAACCTGAGCAAAGTTCAATATCTAATCACCAAAAGTCTGTTATGACCTTGAAAACGAACAAATGACCTTGGGTAAAGGTCATGATGAAAGGGTTTGATGCAAGGAATATTTGTGTTAAGTTTGAACTCTCAAGGTCAAGCAATCTTTGCTTTATAGTCAAAAGTTCATTGTGACCTTGAGAATGAGAATTTGACCTTGGGTCAAGGTCAAGGTGAAAGGACTTGGCTCAACAATTATATGTATGAAATTTGAACTCTGAAGGTCAAACAGTCTTTGTTCTATAGGCAAAAGTTTGTTGTGACCTTGAGAACGGGAATTTGACCTTGAAACTAGATCAACATTAAATGACTACCTATAAGTAACCTACCATCCAAGTTTCAACTCAAAATCTCAAAAACTGTAGAAATTGGCACTGTGCCAATTTAAAGGTCCATTTTCAACTCGAAATAGCGCGAAAACCGTAAATATTTGATCGAGCATGTAAGCGTATAAAAGTTTACAATTTTCCCAAAGAACATTTTAAAACAAATTTCGTTCAAATCGTACGGTTAGTTTAGGAGTTATAAATGTTTAAAGATTTGACCTTTGATGACCTCCAGCGGGGGCATTGGTGAGCTTATCGACAAACAAAAAATAGTTAAAGAAGATCTTGGTATGCTCTTTCTGACGATACCATCCCTTTTGCTCTCCGTTAAAAGACCTTTGAATAAAGTGTCTGGAAACGATGAGGGGGTAAGAATAAAAATAATAATAATAATAATAAGAATAATAATAAGAACTAGATGGCTACTGTTGCAAGCAACAGACGGATTCCTCCTTTCTTAGACCTTCCTCGGAACTGAAGTGTTAAAATCCGAATAAAGAAGATGGAAAAAAGAAAAGTTGCTTAAGTACCTTATTCACTTCAGCAAATGGGTCAAAAGAGCTTATTTGTAATTTGGGACTCTTATCTATTTATCAACAAAATAGAAGAAAAAGAAATTAAGTACCTTTCATCTTTACGAAAGCTTTAAACTCCATGCTTTATGGATATCAAATCCTTTACAATTACTTTCTCAAAACAGAATTGCACAATGATTTTGCAATGAGATAATTTCTATTAATAGAAAATGACAACAACATGAAAGTACAGATATGTAATGCTACTAAGAAAAAAAAAAAGAAACAGAGAATAAGAATAAAAGAGTTATCTTTCTTATACTATATTAAGTTCAAATAAGAAGGACTACTTGTTTGAAGAATAAATAGTATGGGACAAAAAGTGTAAATTCTACAAGAGTAAATGATTGTTAAGACCTTGAGAATGATTATTTGGCCTTTAACCAATGTCATGGATGAAAGCTAAGTATTGTGATTATTCTAATCACGACTGATCTTAATCTGAGCAAAGCTCAATATCTAATCAACCAAAGTCAGTTGTGACCTTGAAATCAAACAAATGACCTTGGGTCAAGGTCATGATGAAAGAGTTTGATGCAAGCAAGGAATATTTGTGTAAAGTTTAAACTGTCAAGGTCAAACAGTCTTTGTTTTATAGACTAAAAATTGTTGTGACCTTGAGAATGAGAATTTGACCTTAAGTCAAGGTCAAGGTGAAAAAGCTTGGCCAAAGCATGATATGTATAAAGTATGACCTCTGAAGGTCAAATAGTCTTTGTTTTGTAGGGAAAAGTTGCTGTGACCTTGAGAATGAGAATTTGACCTTGGGTCAAGGTCAAAGTGAAAGAGCATGACTAAACAATTATTTGTATGAAGTTTAATCTCTTAAGGTCAAATAGTCTTTGTTCTATAGGCAAAAGTTTGTTGTGACCTTGAGAATCAGAATTTGACCTTGGGTCAAGGTCAAGGTGAAAGAGCTTGGTTTAATGATATTATGTATGAAGTTTGAACTTTGAATGTCTAATAGTCTTTGTTTTATAGGCAAAAGTTTGTTGCGACCTTGAGAATCAAAATTTGACCTTGGGTCAAGGTCAATGTGAAAGAGCTTGGTTTAACGATGTTATGTATGAAGTTTGAACTCTGAAGGTCAAATAGTCTTTGTTCTACAGGCAAAAGTTTGTTGTGACCTTGAGAATGAAAATTTGACCTTGAAAGTAGGTCAACATTAAATGACTACCTATAAGTAACCTAGTATCCAAGTTTCAACTCAAAATCTCAAAAACTGTAGAAATTGGCACTGTGCCAATTTAAAGTTCCATTTTCAACTCGGAATAGCGCGAAAACCGTAAATATTTTATCGAGCATGTAAGCGTATAAAAGCTTACAAATTTCCCAAAGAACATTTTAAAACAAATTTCGTTCAAATCGTACGGTTAGTTTAGGAGTTATAAGAGTTTAAAGATTTGAACTTTGATGACCTCTAGCGGGGGCATATGTGAACTTTTCGACGACAAAATTTTTTTACCTCAAGATCTTTATATGCTCTTTCTCATGATCTTTTTCGTTTTATCATAAGAAGTGGTACTTTTTTGTACAGTCACTGGAACGATTTTGGGGTAAGAATAATAATAATAATAATAATAATAATAAGAATAATAATAAGAATAAAGAAAAGACAATACAATAACAGAAAGGATTCCGACGGAATAGTCGGAATCCTTAATAAGAATAATAATAAGAATAAAGAAAAGACAATACAATAACAGAAAGGATTCCGACGGAAGTCGGAATCCTTAATAATAACTAGATGGCTACTGTTGCAAGCAACAGACGGATTCCTCCTTTATTTGACCTTTCTCGAAATTGAAGTGTTAAAATCCGAATAAAGAAGATGGAAAAATGAATAGTTGCTTTTGTACCTTATTCACTTCAGCAAATGAGTCTTAAGAGCTTTAGTCTAGACTCTAATTTGGGACTCTCATTTATTTATCAACAAAAAAGAACAAAAAGATAATAAATACCTTTCATGTTTACGAAAGCTTTATACTCCATGATCTCTCAATTCTAAATCCTTTAAAATTACTATCTCAAAACAGAATTGCACAATGATTTTGCAATGAGGGCATTTCTATAAATAGAAAATGACAATAGAATCAAAATACAGCCAAGTAATGCTACTAAGAAAAAAAAAACAGAGACCAAGAGTAAAAGAGTTATGTTTCTTATACTATGTTATGTTCAAATAAGAAAGACTACTTGTGTGAAGAATAAATAGCGTAGGACAAAAACTGCTAATTCTACAAGAGTAAGTTTGCTATGACCCTGAGAATGATCATTTAACCGTGAATAAAGGTCACGGAAAAAAGATAAGTATTTGAGGTAATTCTTTTCAAGATTGATCTTAATCTGATCAAAGCTCAATATTTTATCAACCAAAGTATGTTGTGACCTTGAAATCGAACAAATGACCTTGGGTCAAGGTCAAGGTTAAAGGGCTTGATGCAAGGAATATTTGTATTAAGTTTGAACTCTTAAGGTCAAATAGTCTTGGTTCTATATGCAAAAGTTTGTTGTGACCTTGAGAATCAAAATTTGACCTTGGGTCAAGGTCAAGGTGAAAGAGCGTGGCTTAACGATAATATGTATGAAGTTTGAACTCTGAAGGTCAAATAGTCTTTATTCTATAGGCAAAAGCATGTTGTGACCTTGAGAATCAAAATTTGACCTTGGGTCAAGGTCAAGGTGAAAGAGCTTGGCTTAACGATAGTATGTATGAAGTTTGAACGCTGAAGGTCTTATAGTCTATGTTCTATAGGCAAAAGTATGTTGTGACCTTGAGAATCAAAATTCGACCTTGGGTCAAGGTCAAGGTGAAAGAGCTTGGCTAAACGATAGTATGTATGAAGTTTGAACTCTGAAGGTCAAGTAGTCTTCGTTCTATAGGCCAAAATTTGTTGTGACCTTGAGAACAAAAATTTGACCTTGAAAGTAGGTCAGCATGAAATGTCTACCTATAAGTAACCTACCATCTAAGTTTCAACTCAAAATCTCAAAAAATGTAGAAATTGGCACTGTGCCAATTTAAAGTTCCATTTTCAACTCTGAATAGCGCGAAAACCGTAAATATTTTATCGAGCATGTAAGCGTATAAAAGTTTGCAAATTTCCCAAAGAACAATATAAAACAAATTTTGTTCAAATTCGACGGTTAGTTAAGGAGTTATAAGAGTTTAAAGATTTGACCTTTGATGACCTCCAGCGGGGGCATACGTGAACCATTTGACAAGAAAAAAAATTTCAATCAAGATCTTCATATGCTCTTTCACATGGTACTTTCCGTTTTTTCATATGATGCTGTACTTTTTTGTAAAGTGTCCGGAACGGTTTGGGGGTAAGAATAATAATAACTAGATGGCTACTGTTGCAAGCAACAGACGGATTCCTCCTTTCTTAGACCTTCCTCGGAACTGAAGAGTTAAAATCCGAATAAAGAAGATAGAATAAAGAATAGTTGCTTAAGTACCTTATTCACTTCAGCAAATGGGTCAAAAGAGCTTATGTCTAATTTGGGACTCTTATTTATTTATCAACAAAATAGAAGAAAAAACAAATTACGTACCTTTCATCTTTACGAAAGCTTTAAACTCCATGCCCTATGGATATCAAATCCTTTACAATTACTTTCTCAAAACAGAATTACACAATGATTTTGCAATGAGATAATTTCTATTAATAGAAAATGACAACAACATGAAAGTACAGATATGTAATGCTACTAAGAAAAAAAAAAAGAAACAGAGAACAAGAATTAAAGAGTTATCTTTCTTATACTATGCAATGTTCAAATAAGAAGGACTATTTGTGTGAAGAATAAATAGTATAGGACAAAAAGTGTAAATTCTGCAAGAGTAAATGAAAGTTAAGACCCTGAGAATGATTATTTGACCTTTAACCAATGTCATGGATGAAAGCAAAGTATTGTGATTATTCTCATCACAATTGATCTTAATCTGAGCTAAACTCAATATCTAATCAACCAAAGTCATTTGTGACCTTGAAATTAAACAAATGACCTTGGGTCAAGGTCATGATGAAAAAGTTTGATGCAAGGAATATTTGTGTAAAGTTTGAACTCTCAAGGTCAGTCTTTGTTTTATAGACTAAAATTTGTTGTCTTTGCTCTATAGTAGTCATTGTTCTATAGGGAAAAGTTTGTTGTGACCTTGAGAATCAGAATTTGACCTTGGGTCAAGGTCAAGGTGAAAGAGCTTGGTTTAATGATATTATGTATGAAGTTTGCACTTTGAATGATCTAATAGTCTTTGTTCTATAGGCAAAAGTTTGTTGTGACCTTGAGAATGAGAATTTGACCTTTGGTCAAGGTCAAAGTGAAAGAGCATGAATGAACAATAATTTGTATGAAGTTTAAACTTTGAAGGTCAAATAGTCTTTGTTCTATAGGGAAAAGTTTGTTGTGACCTTGAGAATCAGAATTTGACCTTGGGTCAAGGTCAAGGTGAAAGAGCTTGGTTTAATGATATTATGTATGAAGTTTGAACTCTGCAGGTCTAACAGTCTGTGTTCTATAGGCAAAAGTTTGTTGTGACCTTGAGAATCAGAATTTGACCTTGGGTCAAGGTCAGTGTGAAAGAGCTTGGTTTAACAATATTATGTATGAAGTTTGAACTCTGAAGGTCAAATAGTCTTTGTTCTACAGGTAAAAGTTTGTTGTGACCTTGAGAATCAAAATTTGACCTTGAAAGTAGGTCAACATTAAATGACTACCTATGAGTAACCTACCATCCAAGTTTCAACTCAAAATCCCAAAAACAGTAGAAATTGGCACTGTGCCAATTTAAAGTTCCATTTTCAACTCAAAATAGCACGAAAACCGTAAATATTTTATCGAGCATGTAAGCGTATAAAATTTTGCAAATTTCCCAAAGAATAATATAAAACAAATTTCATTCAAATCGCACGGTTACTTTAGGAGTTATAAGGTTTTAAAGATTTTACCTTTGATGACCTCTAGCGGGGGCATATGTGAACTTTTCGACAAGAAAAAAAAATTTATATGAAGATCTTTATTTGCTCTTTCACATGATACTTTCCATTTTATCATATGATGCGGTACTTTGTTGTAACGTCTCTGGATTGGCTTGGGGGTAAGAATAATAATAATAAGAATAATAAGAATAAAGAAAAGACAATACAATAACAGAAAGGATTCCGACGGAAATCGGAATCCTTAATAATAAGAATAAAGAAAAGACAATACAATAACAGAAAGGATTCCGACGGAAATCGGAATCCTTAATAAATGGAAGGATGGAGGTTCCTGTGGACATAGCAGACGGATTCCTCTCATTTTCGTCTTGTTAAGAACAGAAATGAAAATTGAAAAAATGCGAAAATGACTGGCCGCAGCTGGACTCGAACCAGGTACCTTCACCAAGGTAGGCTCCATCGTATCTTGTACATGTAATGTCAGGTCACATGGTTGAATTGACCAATGAAATTTGTAACACATCCTGGGTCATGCATATTAATTATGTGAGGGATTTTCCAATGAATCATGACAATATAGCAAGTGTTTTCAAACTGGTACATGTATTCGATATTTCTTGATTCTGTTAGAAAACATTTTGAACTAATACATACTCGTATACATTTTGAAATGAAAACAACGAATGTTGAAGCACTGTACTTTATGTTTGTTTACGAATGAAAAAAATTGAGGGGAAAAAATGGCCGAGGCCGGTATCGAACCCCGGACCCTCCGATTCGAAGTCTGACGCTCTACCGCTGAGCTATTGCAGAACAGACAAAAGTTTGCATCAAAAGTCTTTAGAAGGATGAAATCTTGCGACTATGATATGACTCAACATGTCGAGCATGTTCCGAATGATAAATCTTTATCGATCGATTCTATTTACAGGTTTGTATTCAGAAGTAAACAACACAGAATTTCATAAAATGTATTTTTTTTTATTTGACTTTCATTGACCATGTATGTAGAGAATAAAATTATGAATCAATAAAATGTGTTTGCTTATTTTGCAAGGGCGGATCTAGACAGGGTAGGTGAAACAGGTATGTACACGTAGGTAACATGTAAGTCGGAGGGGGGGGGGGGGCAAAAACTTATCATTCTCCCCCTTTCGAAGGACTAGCCTATGTCATTGGATAAACAAACCGTCAAAGATCTTGTACAGTTATTTCAAAGATTGACGAATTCAAAAAGAAACAGACAAACACACGAGAAAAAAAAATGCCTTAGGGGGCCACATTGCTCCGTCAAAGGTCTTGTACAGTTGTTTCAAATATTAAGGAATTAAATAAGAAAAAGACAAACAAACAAACAAAACAAATGAAAAAAAAAAAAAAAAAGAAAGACAACAAGAGGCCCAAGGGAGCCATATTGCTCAGTCAAAAGTCTTGTACAGTTGTTTCAAAGATTGTCGAATCAAAAAAGAAAAAAAAAACAAGCAAACAAACAAGCAAAACAAATGAAAATAAAAAAAACAAAACAAAACAAACAAGAGGCCCAAGGGGGCCACATTGCTCCGTCAAAGGTCTTGTACAGTTGTTTCAAAGATTGACGAATTAAAAAAACAAGACAAACAAACAAAACAAAAAACAAAAAACAAAAACCAAAAAACCAAGAAGCCCAAGGGGGCCACATTGCTCCGTCAAAGGTCTTGTACAGTTGTTTCAAAGATTGACGAATGAAAAAAAGAGGCCTAAGGTGGCCATATATACACGTTGAAGTCAATGACAGTGAAATAAATATGCGCAATATGAAATGTGTTTTTCTTCTGAATAAAAAGCTATGAATAGGACTGACTTGATGCATGAACGATCGATAATTCTTGTAATGCTGAATCAGCCATTTGTATTTCTCCGTCTGTATATCAAAAATAAAAGCCACTAACATTCAGGAACTCCAATGGCTATGTGGATAGGGCGTTGGACTGCTGGCCCAAGGGTACCGGGTTCGATCCCCAGTCTGGACGTTTCGCCGATCGTCTGCGTTTCTGTCTAGTACTCTCTCTATCTGTTCGTATGTCTGTTCGTTCTTCTATCGTTGTCAGTCTATCTAACACTGTCAGTCTGTCTGTCTGGTCCATGCTGCAAATTTACCAGTTAATTTAAATGATGCTATTCAATTTTAAGACATTTTTAAAACATTTAAGTAGAAAATGACAACAGCATGAAAGTACAGACAAGTCATGGTACGAAGAGAAATAGAAATAAAAGATTTATCTTTCTTAGATCATGTAAAGTTCATATAAGAAGGACCTCGTTTGTGAAGTATAAGTAGTGTCGGACAAACACTGTGTATTTAACAAGTAACTGTTGTTATGACGTTGAGAATGAAATTTTCACCTTGAACCAAGGTCAAGGAAAAAAGATGAGTATAGAATATCATTTTCTTCAAAATATATATGAAATTGAATAAAGCTCAATATTTTATCAACAAAAGACTGTTATGACCTTGAAATCGAACGAATGACCTTTGGTCAAGGTCAATGTGACAGGACTTACTGCAAGGAATATTTGTACCCAGTTTGCACTCTCAAGGTCAAACAGTCTTTGTTTTATAGGCAAAAATGTTGTTGTGACCTTGAGAATGAGAATTTGACCTTGGATCAAGGTCAAGGTGAAAGAGCTTGGCTTAACAATTATATGTATGAAGTTTGAACTCTGAAGGTCAAATAGTCTTTGTTCTATAAGCAAAAGTTTCATGTGACCTTGAGAATAAAAATTTGACCTTGAAAAGAAGGTCAACATTAAATGACTACCTATAAGTGACCTAACATCCAAGTTTCATCTCAAAGTCTCAAAAATTGTAGAAATTGGCACCTTGCCAATTTAAGGTTCCTTTTTCAACTTGAAATAGCTTGAAAACTGTAAATATTTTATGGAGCATGTAAGCGTATAAAAGTTTGCAAATTTCTCAAAGAACAATATAAAACAAATTTTGTTCAAATCGTACGGTTAGTAAAGGAGTTATAAGAGTTTAAAGATTTGACCTTTGATGACCTAAAGCGGGGGCATATGTGAACTTTTCGACAAGAAAAAAATATTAAATTAAAATCTTTATTTGCTCTTTCACATGAGACTTTCCATTTTATCATATGATGCGGTACTTTGTTGTAACGTCACTGGATTGGCTTGGGGGTAAGAATAATAATAATAATAAGAATAATAAGAATAAAGAAAAGACAATACAATAACAGAAAGGATTCCGACGGAAATCGGAATCCTTAATAAGAATAACTAGATGGCTACTGTTGCAAGCAACAGACGGATTCCTCCTTTCTTAGACCTTCCTCGGAACTGAAGTGTTAAAATCCGAATAAAGAAGATAGAAAAAAGAATAGTTGCTTAAGTACCTTATTCACTTCAGCAAATGGGTCAAAAGAGGTTATGTCTAATTTGGGACTCTTATTTATTTATCAACAAAATAGAAGAAAAAAAAATTAGGTACCTTTCATCTTTATGAAAGCTTTAAACTCCATGCCCTATGGGTATCAAATCCTTTACAATTACTTTCTCAAAACAGAATTACACAATGATTTTGCAATGAGATAATTTCTATTAATAGAAAATGATAACAACATGAAAGTACAGATTTGTAATGCTACTAAGAAAAAAAAAAAAGAAACAGAGAACAAGAATAAAAGAGTTATCTTTCTTTTACTATGTTATGTTCAAGTAAGAAGGACTACTTTTGTGAAGAATAAATAGTATAGCACAAAAAGTGTAAATTCTGCAAGAGTAAATGAAAGTTAAGACGTTGAGAATGATTATTTGGCCTTAAACCAATGTCATGGATGAAAGCTAAGTATTGTGATTATTCTCATCACGATTGATCTTAATCTGAGCTAAGCTCAATATCTAATCAACGAAAGTCATTTGTGACCTTGAAATTAAACAAATGACCTTGGGTCAAGGTCATGATGAAAAAGTTTGATGCAAGGAATATTTGTGTAAAGTTTGAACTCTCAAGGTCAAACAGTCTTCGTTTTATAGACTAAAGTTTGTTGTGACCTTGAAAATCAGAATTTGACCTTGGGTCAAGGTCAGGGTGAAAGATCTGGGCCCAAGCATGTTATGTATAAAGTATAAACTCTGAAGGTCAAATACTCTTTGTTTTGTAGGGAAAAGTGACCTTGAGAATGAGAATTTGACCTTGGGTCAAGGTCAAAGTGAAAGAACATGACTGAACAATCATTTGTATGAAGTTTAAACTCTGAAGGTCAAATAGTCTTTGTTCTATAGGCAAAAGTTTGTTGTGACCTTGAGAATCAGAATTTGACCTTGGGTCAAGGTCAAGGTGAAAGAGCTTGGTTTAATGATATTATCTATGAAGTTTGAACTCTGCAGGTCTAACAGTCTGTGTTCTATAGGCAAAAGTTTGTTGTGACCTTGAGAATCAGAATTTGACCTTGGGTCAAGGTCAAGGTGAAAGAGCTTGGTTTAACGATAGTATGTATGAAGTTTGAACTCTGAAGGTCAAATAGTCTTTGTTTTATAGGCCAAAATTTGTTGTGACCTTGAGAATAAAATTTTGACCTTGAAAGTAGGTCAGCATTAAATGACTATCTATAAGTAATCTACCATCCAAGTTTCAACTCAAAATCTCAAAAACTGTAGAAATTGGCACTGTGCCAATTTAAAGTTCCATTTTCAACTCTGAATAGCGCAAAAACCGTAAATATTTTATCGAGCATGTACGCGAATAAAAGTTTGCAAATTTCCCAAAGAACAATATAAAACAAATTTTGTTCAAATCCGACGGTTAGTTAAGGAGTTATAAGAGTTTAAAGATTTGACCTTTGATGACCTCCAGCGGGGGCATATGTGAAACATTTGACAAGAAAAAAATTTTCATTCAAGATCTTCATATGCTCTTTCACATGATACTTTCCGTTTTTTCATATGATGCTGTACTTTTTTGTAAAGTGACCGGAACGGTTTGGGGGTAAGAATAATAATAATAATAAGAATAAGAATAAGAACTAGATGGCTACTGTTGCAAGCAACAGACGGATTCCTCCTTTCTTAGACCTTTCTCGGAACTGGAGTGTTAAAATCCGAATAAAGAAGATGGAAAAAAGAAAAGTTGCTTAAGTACCTTATTCACTTCAGAAAATGTATCAAAAGAGCTTATGTCTAATTTGGGACTCTTATTCATTTATCAACAAAATAGAAGAAAACAAATTAAGTACCTTTCATCTTTACGAAAGCTTTAAACTCCATGCTCTATGGATATCAAATCCTTTACAATTACTTTCTCAAAACAGAATTGCAGAATGATTTTGCAATAAGATAATTTCTATTAATAGAAAATGACAACAACATGAAAGTACAGATATGTAATGCTACTAAGAAAAAAAAAACAGAGAACATGAATAATAGAGTTATCTTTCTTATACTATGTTAAGTTCAAATAAGAAGGACTACTTGTGTGAAGAATAAATAGTATAGGACAAAAAGTGTAAATTCTACAAGAGTAAATGATTGTTAAGACCTTGAGAATGATTATTTGGCCTTTAAGCAATGTCATGGATGAAAGCTAATTATTGTGATTATTATCATCACGATTGATCTTAATCTGGGCAAAGCTCAATATCTAATCATCCAAAGTCAGTTGTGACCTTGAAATCAAACAAATGACCTTGGGTCAAGGTCATGATGAAAGAGTTTGATGCAAGGAATATTTGTGTAAAGTTTAAACTGTCAAGGTCAAACAGTCTTTGTTTTATAGACTAAAGTTTGTTGTGACCTTTACAATCAGAATTTGACCTTGGGTCAAGATCAAGGTGAAAGACATGGGCCCAAGCATGATATGTATAAAGTATGAACTCTGAAGGTCAAATAGTTTTTGTTTTGTAGGCAAAAGTTGCTGTGACCTTGAGAATCAGAATTTGACCTTGTGTCAAGGTCAAAGTGAAAGAGCATGACTGAACAATTATTTGTATGAAGTTATAACTCTGAAGGTCGTATAGTCTTTGTTCTATAGGGAAAATTTTGTTGTGACCTTGAGAATCAGAATTTGACCTTGGGTCAAGGTCAAGGTGAAAGAGCTTGGTTTAATGATATTATGTATGAAGTTTGAACTTTGAATATCTAATAGTCTTTGTTCTATAGGCAAATGTTTGTTGTGACCTTGTTGCGGGTGCGGCTAGCCAACAGGGGATGCTTACTCCTCCCGGGCACCTGATCCCACCCCTAGCTTGCTAGGGGTCCGTCGATGCTCAACAAAGTACTCTATTGTGAGTGCTGTTGAGATTATCGTCAGGATCTTCTTTAACTCATTTGTGTCACACTTATGCCCTTTGCCGTGTGGAGCTCGTAAAAAAGTTCCCCGCGAGGGGTTTGACAGTAAGTGTTTTGAATATATTTCCCTGACATGGTCGCCATAGCACTTTCTATATAGACATAACGTCAGACAGTGCATGCATTTTATACACTATGTTCTTTAATGTGCATTAACATCGACGGCGGGTGCGGCTAGCCAACAGGGGATGCTTACTCCTCCCGGGCACCTGATCCCACCCCTAGCTTGCTAGGGGTCCGTCGATGCTCAACAAAGTACTCTATTGTGAGTGCTGTTGAGATTATCGTCAGGATCTTCTTTAACTCACTTGAGAATCAAAATTTGACCTTGGTTCAAGGTCAAGGTGAAAGAGCTTGGTTTAATGATATTATGTATGAAGTTTGAACTCAGCAGGTCTAAAAGTCTTTGTTCTATAGGCAAATGTTTGTTGTGACCTTGAGAATCAAAATTTGACCTTGGGTCAAGGTCAATGTGAAAGAGCTTGGTTTAACGATATTATGTATGAAGTTTGAACTCAGAAGGTCAAGTAGTCTTTGTTCTATAGGTCAAAATTTGTTGTGACCTTGAGAATACAAATTTGACCTTGAAAGTAGGTCAACATTAAATGACTACCTATAAGTAACCTAGTATTCAAGTTTCAACTCAAAATCTCAAAAACTGTAGAAATTGGCACTGTGCCAATTTAAAGTTCCATTTTCAACTCGGAATAGCGCGAAAACCGTAAATATTTTATCGAGCATGTAAGTGTATAAAAGTTTACAAATTTCCCAAAGAACATTTTAAAACAAATTTCGTTCAAATCGTACGGTTAGTTTAGGAGTTACAAGAGTTTAAAGATTTGACCTTTGGTGACCTCTAGCGGGGGCATATGTGAACTTTTCGACAATAAAAAAAATTTCAATTGAGATCTTTGTATGTTCTTTCACATGGTACTATTCATTTAATCACATGATGCGGAACTTGTTTGTAAAGTGACCGGAACGATGAGGAGGTAAGAATAATAATAAGAATAATAATAAGAAGAAAGAAAGACAATACAATAACAGAAAGGATTCCGACGGAATAGTCGGAATCCTTAATAAAGAAAAGACAATACAATAACAGAAAGGATTCCGACGGAAGTCGGAATCCTTAATAATAAGAATAATAAGAATAAAGAAAAGACAATACAATAACAGAAAGGATTCCGACGGAAATCGGAATCCTTAATAAATGGAAGGATGGAGGTTCCTGTGGACATAGCAGACGGATTCCTCTCATTTTCATCTTGTTAAGAACAGAAATGAAAATTGAAAAAATGCGAAAATGACTGGCCGCAGCTGGACTCGAACCAGGTACCTTCACCAAGGTAGGCCCCATCGTATCTTGTACATGTAATGTCAGGTCACATGGTTGAATTGACCAATGAAATTTGTAACACATCCTGGGTCATGCATATTAATTATGTGAGGGATTTTCCAATGAATCATGACAATATAGCAAGTGTTTTCAAACTGGTACATGTATTCGATATTTCTTGATTCTGTTAGAAAACATTTTGAACTAATACATACTCGTATAAATTTTGAAATGAAAACAATGTTGAAGCACTGTACTTTATGTTTGCTTACGAATGAAAAAAAAAATGAGGGGAAAAAATGGCCGAGGCCGGTATCGAACCCCGGACCCTCCGATTCGAAGTCTGACGCTCTACCGCTGAGCTATTGCAGAACTGACAAAGATTTGCATCAAAAGTCTTTAGAAGGATGAAATCTTGCGACTATGATATGACTCAACATGTCGAGCATGTTCCGAATGATAAATCTTTATCGATCGATTCTATTTACAGGTTTGTATTCAGGAGTAAACAACACAGAACTTCATAAAATGTATTTTATTTGACTTTCATTGACCATGTATGTAGAGAATAAAATTAGAATCAATAAATTGTGTTTGCTTATTTTGCAAGGGCGGATCTAGACAGGGTAGGTGAAAACAGGTATGTACACGTATGTAACATGTAAGTCGGAGGGGGGGGGGAACTTATCAACCTCCCCCTTTCGAAGGACTAGCCTATGTCATTGGATAAACAAACCGTCAAAGATCTTGTACAGTTATTTCAAAGATTGACGAATTCAAAAAGAAACAGACAAACAAACGAGAAAAAAAATGCTCAAGGCGGCCACATAGCTCCGTCAAAGGTCTTGTACAGTTGTTTCAAATATTAAGGAATTTAATAAGAAAAAGACAAACAAACAAACAAAACAAATGAAAAAAAAAACAAAAAAAACAAGAGGCCCAAGGGAGCCATATTACTCAGTCAAAAGTCTTGTACAGTTGTTTCAAAGATTGTCGAATCAAAAAAGAAAAAAACAAGCAAACAAACAAACAAGCAAAACAAATGAAAAAAAAAAAAACAAAAAACAAGAGGCCCAAGGGGGCCACATTGCTCCGTCAAAGGTCTTGTACAGTTGTTTCAAAGATTGACGAATTTAAAAAAAAAACAAGACAAACAAACAAAAAAAAAAAAAAAAAAACCCAAGAAGCCCAAGGGGGCCACATTGCTCCGTCAAAGGTCTTGTACAGTTGTTTCAAAGATTGACGAATGAAAAAAAGAGGCCTAAGGTGGCCATATATACACGTTGAAGTCAATGACATTGAAATAAATATGCGCAATATGAAATGTGTTTTTCTTCTGAATAAAAAGCTATGAATAGGACTGACTTGTTGCATGAACGATCGATAATTCTTGTGATGCTGAATCAGCCATTTGTATTTCTCCGTCTGTATATCAAAAATAAAAACCACTAACATTCAGGAACTCCAATGGCTATGTGGATAGGGCGTTGGACTGCTGGCCCAAGGGTACCGGGTTCGATCCCCAGTCTGGACGTTTTTTTTTTTCGCCGATCGTCTGCGTTTCTGTCTAGTACTCTCTCTATCTGTTCGTATGTCTGTTCGTTCTTCTATCGTTGTCAGTCTATCTAACACTGTCTATCTTACACTGTCAGTCTGTCTGTCTGGTCCATGCTGCAAATTTACCAGTTAATTTAAATGATGCTATTCAATTTTAAGACATTTTTAAAACATTTAATTAGAAAATGACAACAGCATTAAAGTACAGACAAGTCATGGTACGAAGAGAAATAGAAATAAAAGATTCATCTTTCTTAGATCATGTAAAGTTCATATAAGAAGGACCTCGTTTGTGAAGTATAAGTAGTGTAGGACAAACACTGTGTATTTAACAAGTAAATGTTGTTATGACATTGAGAATGAAATTTTCACCTTGAACCAAGGTCAAGGAAAAAAGATGAGTATAGAATATCATTTTCTTCAAAATATATATGAAATTGAATAAAGCTCAATATTTTATCAACAAAAGACTGTTATGACCTTGAAATCGAACGAATGACCTTTGGTCAAGGTCAATGTGACAGGACTTACTGCAAGGAATATTTGTACCCAGTTTGCACTCTCAAGGTCAAACAGTCTTTGTTTTATAGGCAAAAATGTTGTTGTGACCTTGAGAATGAGAATTTGACCTTGGATCAAGGTCAAGGTGAAAGAGCTTGGCTTAACAATTATATGTATGAAGTTTGAACTCTGAAGGTCAAATAGTCTTTGTTCTATAAGCAAAAGTTTCATGTGACCTTGAGAATAAAAATTTGACCTTGAAAAGAGGGTCAACATTAAATGACTACCTATAAGTGACCTAACATCCAAGTTTCAACTCAAAGTCTCAAAAATTGTAGAAATTGGCACCTTGCCAATTTAAGGTTCCATTTTCAACTTGAAATAGCTTGAAAACTGTAAATATTTTATGGAGCATGTAAGCGTATAAAAGTTTGCAAATTTCTCAAAGAACAATATAAAACAAATTTTGTTCAAATCGTACGGTTAGTAAAGGAGTTATAAGAGTTTAAAGATTTGACCGCTGATGACCTCTAGCGAGGGCATATGTGAACTTTTCGACAAGAAAAAAATATTAAATTAAGATCTTTATTTGCTCTTTCACATGATACTTTCCATTTTATCATATAATGCGGTACTTTGTTGTAACGTCACTGGATTGGCTTGGGGGTAAGAATAATAATAATAATTAACCATAATAATAATAATAATACTACGTTTTTAGGCCCGCTTATGTATCGACAAATAATAACGATTTAGCATGATTATATAGTAAAAAGGAATTAATCGAAATCGGGACCCGATTCCGATTATTAACATGCACATAAGCGACCCTAACCTGTTTTGATAACCCCTTATTACAGCTAGTACGAATATAGCTTGTGCAGAAAATAATTATTTTCCATCTTTAAAAATTAGTAGCATTTGATTATAAGCACTGAAACTTTGATTTAGCATGTTGAAATCTAGAAATTCATTTTCAACTATGTAGAGGAAATTCGCGGACCCAAGCGAGCCAGGCGAGCTAAATCTCCAAGGAAAACAAGATGGACGCCGAGGTTGCATTTTCCGCGCGATGCTGAAAATGGAGCTGAATATAACCTTCTATATGCTGATTTAATTCATTTCAATTAGGTAAGCTACTTAAAGGGAAGTTATTTATTTGATTTCATTGGAGCTTAACAGAAATTGTAAGCCGAGGTAGACGGTGCAAGACATACCGGGTCAAACTCAATGATCGTCTGCAGGCTGACAGGTGCGAGTAAAAGTTTTCACAGTCATCGCGAAAACTCACTAGCCCAACTTCCCTGGCTACCAAAAATTTCCTCGGGCTACTAATATTTGCTCAGGGGCCCCCAACTGCATGCGGGGCACATACAGTTTTTGATGGGAAACATGCACTTCCGAGGCCCAAAGTGCCGAGTTGGAAGTTTTGTAGAAAACACGAGACTACCCCCACCTGGGATCGAACTAGTAAGGTTCTGATGTTAAGTCTGATGCTCTACCGAATGAGCCAAAGAGATGTCCCACAGGCCCAGTCTAGTACAGGTGGCAGTTTACTACTGTCCGTGCAGCTCACTTCTGAAATCGGAAAATTGAAGTTTTCTTTACTTTGTCGTCAATTTTTGCGTTTAAAATTTTTATAGGGAGATAGATCTCGAACTCTCATAACTAATGGTGTATGATATATGTCTGTACGACCAATATTACACTCACAGTGAAAGAAAATAGTTTTAAAATAGGGAGTTTTCTATGTTAATTTTAGTGCAAAGTTGTCGATCTTTAACACTGAGTCTATGGAGAACGTTGACAACGTTGCTCTAAAATTACTGTCCGCGCGGCTCACTTCGGAAACTGAATAAATGCAATTTTGACTACCTTATGATGCAAAAATTTAAATGAAGTTGACACCATTCAATAGATCTCGCTTAGTTATATTAAAAATATTTTATATCATTGAATGTTAATTTGTGTATGATGTACGCCTCATGTCATGGTATTTTATCAATAAAGAATTGAATTGAATAGTCATAAATTTTGGTATATGATAGTGAGTACGCACACCCAATCAAACAATATGGACAAAACAAGTTTTAGATGGGCCATTTCCCATGCTAATTTTTCAATGACGTCATGACGCTCTCCATAGGCTCAATATTAAAATCGGCGACGTCACGCTAAAATTTAACATTGAAAACGCCCTATCTAAAACTTATTTTGTCTTTATAATATGATTGGATAAACCCTCGACCATAAGACATATACCAAAATTTACGACTATTAAGCTATTTACCACTATATTGGTATTCATGTTTTCAATACTTTTAATGAAAAAAATCTGATTGAATTTCACTATTCACAAATTTTAATGTTATCAGTAAATCTTGATTGATCAATATACTCCCGAATCTGTTGTGCCAAATTCTAGAAAAACGAAAGACGGCAGCTAGTATAACGAGGGAGAAGTGCATATTCAAATGTCATCTAGCTCGAATAAAGGGTTAAAATGAAATTTTATTTCAGCTGTAGATTTCCCAATTTTGCTCAAAATACTGCTGTTTTTCCCAATTTGAAAGGCCCTGGCCCCTTTCCCAAAATACTTTGCGACAGCCCTGGTCACTGCTGGTGGACCAGGATTCCCCGAGGGCACATGTAGCCAAGTTTGATCAATTTCGGTTGATCGTTTCTTCCACGCATTTTAAAATTTCTGTCATCAAAATTTCTTGAAATTTCTAAAACGTGGGTCCTGTAGCATCATATCCCACACATTCTGCTACGTCTTTTGGTACGCTTTTTCGACATAGCAACTTTCATACTTTTTTGGCATATTACATTGTTTAGATTTGAGGATCACTGACGAGGGTTAAGTACCCGAAACGTGCATGTCTGGTCCATGTTGCCAATTTAAATGATGCTATTCAATATGAAGACGTTTACATTCTTATCATTCGGATTCAGAGATACATGTAACGCAAAAATTCTTCCATGCCGTGGTAAACTTTGCAGGATAATATGAATCAACAAATTAAAATTGTTTAATTCACACCTAAGTGTAGAAAGTACCGTCTTCGTACACCATATATAATTGGTTTGTACTATACAGTACATGTATGAAGCCTCGCATGCATAAATAAAGCAACTAAATAAACAACAAATTACTTAATTTGGCAAATTTTACTTTTAGATGGAATTTTGTGAGATACATGTTTTATTTCTATTTTTTTCTGGAATATAATGATCTCACGGACATAAAACGCCGCAAGCCATTCATATCACTTCTATTCTCGAGTTTAAGACGCAGCGAAGAAAAGACCCTTTATTATACGCCCGTCATTTGACGGGACGTATTATGGTATGGCGAAGTCCGTCCGTCTGTCCGTCCGCTTAAGGAATGCAATTAATTGAATTTGCGTCAACAGATTTTTATGATATTTGTACATTGTGATCAGACTATGGAGAGGAAGCTGCCTTTTTATTTTTAGGTTCATCCAATTTGTCGTTACGGAGTTATGGGACATAGAATTTTAACATACTGTGAAAATATACTAAAATAGTTAAAAATTCTTTAAAATTCTATTTGGTTGAAATGTTTTGAAATTTTGTATACTTCAAGTAGAAAGGATGTTCTTTGACATATGTAACGGGTTTTTATACGCCCGTCATTTGACGAGTCGTATTATGGTATGGCGAAGTCCGTCCGTCTGTCCATCCGTCCGTCCGCCTATGGAACGCAATAACTTGAATATGCGTCAACGGATTTTCACGAAATTCATACATTATGATTGGACTATGAAGAGAGAGCCGCCTTTCGATTTTCAGGTTCATCTGATTTGTCATTACAGAGTTATGGGACTTAGATTTTTAAAATACAGTGAAAATATACTACATGTAAAATAGTTAAAAATTCTTTAAAAATCTATTTCTGGTCGAAATGTTTTGAAATTTTGTATACTTCAAGTAGAAAGGATGTTCTTTGACATATGTTTTGGGTTTTAAATTTTTTTGTCGCATAACCGGGAAATTATGTGTAATGGAGGGAGGGGGGGTTATATGCACATACATGTTAAGCTAAGGACAAAATATAGGTGCATGGAACAGATTTTCATGATATTTGTACATTGTGATCAGACTTTGAAGAGGAAGCCGCCTTTCGATTTTTCGATGTACACTGATTTGTCCTTATGGAGTTATGGGACTTAGATATTTTGGTGTTGTGAAAAAAATCCCAACAGGCGTATCTTACTACGTGAGCGTAGGCTTTATAGTACTTGGGACCCATAAAATTCTGCTGACCCATTAGTCAAATTTCATTGGGTCCAAAGGACCCATTTAGATCAAATTGTAGATTAATCTCTGGCGAGTTGATAATTTGATTGGTTCATGTGACAAGGGGAATTACTAGACAACATATCACAGCTTGCTAGTTGTTATTTTGTTCAAATATTGTTCTGCACAAACTTTATAGCACGTGAAGGGGCAGAGCTTAGCGAACTGTTAGTACACCAGGCCTAAAATAGAATTAAGTTTGTTTGCCGTTAACCGACCGACCCACGTAAAATTTATGCTGCGGGTAGGGGACTTAAATCGCTCAGGGATCATAATATTTTTGAATATGCCTGATGTTAATTTATACACTGCAGCGATCAGAATGTTGAGAGGATGCTGCCTTTCTATTTTCATGTTCACCTAATATTGTGTTAAAGACATATGGCTCTTAAATTTGTTTGGTTTGTTAAAATCAATTCTGACAGGCATAATTTACTGTGTTAGCATAGGCTTTATTCGAAATGATGGAGACATTTATTGGTTCATAAGGCATGTGTCATATACCTGTGCTTCATATGACTTAATGATATGTGCACACTTTTAAAATCAATGAGTTGGTATTAACCTATACATCAAGTATTCCCTTCTGAGTTGACTTTCTGAATTCATCCCTTCTTTTATCATATACATATTTTTTCTATTTTCAGTTTACTTGGAAACTGAATGACATTTGATGCACTTCCACTCACAATTTCCAAATGTGACTCAACAGATGCAACCTGTTGTCAAATTTTTCTTTCATGTCAAGTGAAATAATGAAGGGCAACATTTGTCTGATTGATGAAAATTCTCAAAATCAGCATTTGTTACCTATTTGATATGATAGATAATTTCATCAAATTTAATGTGACTGTGCTGCTAAATGAAGGTAAGTGAAGTTCAAGGCCAGGCCATAACAAATTATACATGCTGTTCATGTTGTCTGATTTCCTTCACAATTCTTGGCTAAGTGGAAAACAAAACATTCTTAACAGGTATTCCATTATCTGTACATATTCATTCAGAATCGGTTTGAAATTCATTTCAATTCATTGCACATTGATTTAAAGGTGACAGTTTTGAAAAACGAAATCTGATTTATCACTAAGTATTATGACACACCAATATTTAGACATAAATATCACAGTATCTGGATGTTTGTATCTCTGTCCACCTCCTCTTCTGTGTGCCACAGCTGATAAGATACTGACCAAACACCTAGTCCTATAGAAATTTCTTCAATTTACTATGTTTATTGACTGTATGATGACCAGATAGAAAACCTTTCACATATGGACATGATGGAGTAGCATAAAGTCACCATACTGTCTGTCTGTCTGTCTAAGCTCAAATCTTCTAAACCCTACATCAGAATTTGTTCATATTTAATATTAATGTTCATTAGGATAGATCCTCTGGGGCAAAGGTACTTAAGGTCAATTATCAAAGGTCAAGGTTATTACAGGCTTAAAAGTATATTTTTTGTGAAAGTATATTTCTTGTGCAATAAAAACTTTTAAATTCATATAAAATCAGTGTGAACTTGTCCAAATGATCTGAAATTTTGAATAATGATAGAAAAATGTATACTAGAAATCTCTTTTGAGATTTTTCATTGAGTTGATGAGAAATTTTGTTCCAAAGGGGGAGGGGATGGTTGTTACACATATCTCCAGGTGAATGTATATATAGGCTGCTTATGAGTATTTCATCATGTATCCCACAATTGTTTATTGGGAAAGGTCACAGATTAGATTTTGCTTGACTGACCTTATATTCTATTTGGATGATGCCAGTGCATTACTTTGAAAATACTGAAATAACATACAAGTATTACCTATGTAGTATATAAGTACTAATATTACATGTACTGCAAGTTAATTGGTTCCATAATTAATAATATGGTGATTTGAGATAGAAAAGTTTAAACCATGATCACCATGGATCACACGATGGAAAAGTATAAACCACTAAAATGAAATATAGGCATTTTAGGGGATGTCATTGTTTCCTGGTTTCAGATACTTTTTGGCTAGATTTTTTTAAAATCACCATATTATTATTATGGAACCGATTAGCTTGTAATAATAATAATAATAAGAACTAGATGGCTACTGTTGCAAGCAACAGACGGATTCCTCCTTTATTAGACCTTCCTCGGAACTGAATTGTTAAAATCCGAATAAAGAAGATGGAAAAAAGAATAGTTGCTTTAGTACCTTATTCACTTCAGCAAATGAGTCAAAAGAGCTTATGCCTAATTTGGGACTCTTATCTATTTATCAACAAAATAGAAGAAAAAAATAATAAATACCTTTCATGTTTACGAAAGCTTTAAACTCCATGCACAATCAATATCTATTCCTTTACAATGACTTTCTCAAAAAAGAATTGCACAATGATTTTGCAATGAGATAATTCCTATTAATAGAAAATGACTACAACATGAAACTACTGATTTGTAATGCTACTAAGAAACAGAGAACAAGAATAAAAGAGTTATCTATCTTACTATGTAAAGTTTAATTAAGAAGTACTACTTGTGTGAAGCATAAATAGTTCAGGGCAAAATCCTGTGAATTCTACAAGAGTAAATGTTTGTTATGACCTTGAAAAGTTAATTTGACCTTTAACCAAGGTCATTGATAAAAGATAAGCATTTGAATTTATTCACATCAAGAGTCCTTTTAATCTAATCAAAGCTCAATATTTTATCAACAAAAGTCTGTTGTGACCTTGAAATCGAACAAATGACCTTGGGTCAAGGTCAAGGTGAAAGGACTTGATGCAAGGAATATTTGCGCCAAGTTTGAACTCTCAAGGTCAAATGGTCTTTGTTCTATAGGCAAAAGTTTGTTGTGACCTTGAGAATCAAAATTTGACCTTGGGCCAAGGTCAAGGTGAAAGGGCTTGGATCAATGATTGTATTTATGCAGTTTGAACTGTCAAGGTCAAATAGTCTTTGTTCCATAGGCAAAAGTTTGTTGTGACCTTGAGAATCATAATGTGACCTTGAAACTAGGTCATCATCAATGACTACCTATAAGTAGCCTACCATCCAAGTTTCAACTCAAAATCTCAAAAACTGTAGAAATTGGCACTGTGCCAATTTAAAGTTCCATTTTGAACTCTGAATAGCGCGAAAACCGTAAATATTTTATCGAGCATGTAAGCGTATAAAAGTTTGCAAATTTCCCAAAGAACATTTTAAAATAAATTTCGTTCAAATCGTACGGTTAGTTTAGGAGTTATAAGTGTTTAAAGATTTGACCTTTGGTGACCTCTAGCGGGGGCATACGTGAACTTTTCGACGACAATTTTTTTTTACCTCTAGATCTTTATATGCTCTTTCACATGATACTTCTTGTTTTATCATAAGAAGTGGCACTTTTTTGTACAGTCACTGGAACGATCTGGGGGTAAGAATAATAATAATAAGAAGAATGAAAAAAGAATAGTTGCTTTAGTACTTTATTCACTTCAGCAAATGAGTCAAAAGAGCTTGTCTATTTTGGGACTCTTAATTATTTATTGACAAAAAAGAAGAAAAAGATGATAAATACCTTTCATGTTTTCGAAAGATTTAAACTCCATGCTCTATGGATATCAAATCCTTTACAATTACTTTCTCAAAACAGAATTGCACAATGATTTTGCAATGAGATAATTTCTATTAATAGAAAATGACAACAACATGAAAGGACAGATCTGTAATGCTACTAAGAAAAAAAAAGAAAAGAAAGAGAACAGAAAAAAAGAATAAAAGAATTATCTTTCTTATACTATGTTAAGTTCAAATAAGAAGGACTACTTGTGTGAAGAATAAATAGTATAGGACAAAAAGTGTAAATTCTACAAGAGTAAATGATTGTTAAGACCTTGAGAATGATTATTTGGCCTTTAACCAATGTCATGAATGAAAGCTAAGTACTGTGACTTTTCTCATCACGATTGATCTTAATCTGAGCAAAGCTCAATATCTAATCAACCAAAGTCAGTTGTGACCTTGAAATCAAACTAATGACCTTTGGTCAAGGTCATGATGAAAGAGTTTGATGCAAGGAATATTTGTGTAAAGTTTTAACTCTCAAGGTCAAACAGTCTTTGTTTTATAGACTTAAGTTTGTTGTGACCTTGAAAATCAGAATTTGACCTTGGGTCAAGGTCAAGGTGAAAGAGCTGGACCCAAGCATGATATGTATAAAGTATAAACTCTGATGGTCAAATAGTCTTTGTTTTGTAGGGAAAAGTTGCTGTGACCTTGAGAATTAGAATTTGACCTTGGGTCAAGGTCAAAGTGAAAGAGCATGACTGAACAATTATTTGTATGAAGTTTAAACTCTGAAGGTCAAATACTCTTTGTTCTATAGGGAAACTTTTGTTGTGACCTTGAGAATCAGAATTTGACCTTGGGTCAAGGTCAAGGTGAAAGTGCTTCGTTTAATGATATTATATATGAAGTTTGAACTTTGAATGTCTGATAGTCTTTGTTCTATAGGCAAAAGTTTGTTGTGACCTTGAGAATCAAAATTTGACCTTGGGTCAAGGTCAGTGTGAAAGAGCTTGGTTAAACGATATTATATATGAAGTTTGAATTCTGAAGGTCAAATAGTCTTTGTTCTATAGGCAAAAGTTTGTTGTGACCTTGAGAATGAAAATTTGACCTTGAAAGTAGGTCAACATTAAATGACAACCTATAAGTAACCTAGTACCCAAGTTTCAACTCAAAATCTCAAAAACTGTAGAAATTGGCACTGTGCCAATTTAAAGTTCCATTTTCAACTCGGAATAGCGCGAAAACCGTAAATATTTTATCGAGCATGTAAGCGTATAAAAGTTTACAAATTTCCCAAAGAACATTTTAAAACAAATTTCGTTCAAATCGTACGGTTAGTTTAGGAGTTATAAGAGTTTAAAGATTTGAACTTTGATGACCTCTAGCGGGGGCATATGTGAACTTTTCGACGACAACTTTTTTTTACCTCTAGATCTTTATATGCTCTTTCACATGATACTTTTCGTTTTATCATAAGAAGTGGTACTTTTCTGTACAGTGACCGGAACGATCTGGGGGTAAGAATAATAATAATAATAATAATAAGAATAATAATAAGAATAAAGAAAAGACAATACAATAACAGAAAGGATTCCGACGGAATAGTCGGAATCCTTAATAATAAGAATAAAGAAAAGACAATACAATAACAGAAAGGATTCCGACGGAAAAGTCGGAATCCTTAATAATAAGAATAAAGAAAAGACAATACAATAACAGAAAGGATTCCGACGGAAATCGGAATCCTTAATAATAAGAATAAAGAAAAGACAATACAATAACAGAAAGGATTCCGACGGAAGTCGGAATCCTTAATAAGAACTAGATGGCTACTGTTGCAAGCAACAGACGGATTCCTCCTTTATTAGACCTTCTTCGGAACTGAAGTGTTAAAATCCGAATAAAGAAGATGGAAAAAATAGTAGCTTTAGTGCCTTATTCATTTCAGCAAATGAGTCAAAAGAGCTTATGTCTAATTTGGGACTCTTATTTATTTTTCAACAAAATAGAAGAAAAAAAAATTAATACCTTTCATGTTTACGAAACTTTAAACTCCATGCTCTATCAATATAAAATCCTTTACAATTACTTTCTCAAAACAGAATTGCACAATGATTTTGCAATGAGATAATTTCTATGAATAGAAAATGACAGCAACATGAAAGTACAGATATGTTATGCTACTAAGAAAAAAAAGAACAAGAATAAAAGAGTTATCTTTCTTATACTATGTTAAGTTCAAATGTGTGAAGAATAAATAGTATAGGACAAAAAGGTGAATTTTACAAGACTAAATGCTTGTTATGACCTTGAGAATGATTATTTAATCTTGAACGAATGTCATGGATGAAAGATAAGTATTGTGATTATTCTCATCACGATTGATTTTAATCTGAGCAAAGCTCAATGTCTAATTAATCAAAATCTGTTGTGACCTTGAAATCGAACAAATGACCTTGGGTCAAGGTCATGGTGAAAGGGTTTGATGCAAGGAATATTTGTGTAAAGTTTGAACTCTCAAGGTCAAACAGTCTTTGTTTTACAGAATAAAGTTTGTCGTGACCTTGATAATGAGAATTTGACCTTGGGTGAAGGTCAAGGTGAAAGGGCTGGGCTTAACGATAACATGTATGAAGTTTGAACTCTGCAGGTCTAATAGCCTTTGTTCTATGGGCAAAAGTTTATTGTGACCTTGAGAATCAAAATTTGATCTTGGGTCAAGGTCAAGGTGAAAGAGCTTGGCTTAGCGATAATATGTATGAAGTTTGAACTCTGAAGGTCAAATAGTCTTTGTTCTATAGGCAAAAATTTGTTGTGACCTTGAGAATCAAAATTTGACCTTGAAAGTAGGTCAACATTAAATGACTACCTATAAGTAACCTACCATCTAAGTTTCAACTCAAAATCTCAAAAACTGTAGAAATTGGCACTGTGCCAATTTAAAGTTCCATTTTTGACTCGATATAGCGCGAAAACCGTAAATATTTTGTCGAGCATGTAAGTGTAAAAAAGTTTGCAAATTTCCCAAAGAACATTTTAAAACAAATTTCGTTCAAATCGTACGGTTAGTTTAGGAGTTACAAGAGTTTAAAGATTTGACCTTTGGTGACCTCTAGCGGGGGCATATGTGAACTTTTCGACAACAAAAAAAATTTCAATTGAGATCTTTGTATGTTCTTTCACATGGTACTATTCATTTGATCACATGATGCGGAACTTGTTTGTAAAGTGACCGGAACGATGAGGAGGTAAGAATAATAATAAGAATAATAATAAGAAGAAAGAAAAGACAATACAATAACAGAAAGGATTCCGACGGAATAGTCGGAATCCTTAATAATAAGAAGAAAGAAAAGACAATACAATAACAGAAAGGATTCCGACGGAATAGTCGGAATCCTTAATTAAGCTTATGAAGTTTCCTAAAAATTTCAATATTATTATTTTTTATCCATATATCTGTCTTATTTAGTCTTTCTGATTTTTCCTATCTCTTACTGTTGAAAAGATATGAGCATCGAAATTTTGAGTTGGGTATTTCGATACACCTTCACGCCAACAGATCGGGCGCACACTAAAATTGGTAGTCCGAGTCCGACTCGAGAAAAGCAGTGTTGAGATTTTCAAATTCCGATTTCACGGCAATGATGAATATGCATTTCATAAATACATTTCGATATACACAATTTGATTTTAAAACAGTTGATTAATTTAGAAGAGATCAGCTACAAACCAGAATTTACACACAAAAAGTGGTAGTTTGATTCCGATTTCTAACCTACAAACCTGTTTCTAAACTTCAATAACTATATATTGAACATCAAGTTTAATTTCTAATTCTAGCAAACGTTCGAACATAATTTTCGGTTTGTTTATTTACAAATTGATGAACAATTTCTCCAACATTCTTCCCTCCCCTCGTTTTTCGAAAACAGTTCTGTTTATATTGAACGATGTCGCCATGATGGAAATTCAAAATAAACTTTGAAAAAAGGGAAGAGGGGGGGGGTTCCAAATTTGAACCTGCACAGCGAGAACCTCATGGTATTTATATATATATATTGAACGTAACTTGTTATTACCATTTCTCTTCTCAAGAAAATTGGTTCTACAGCTACGAGCTCGCCTTTTTTATGGGGGAAGGGGTCAGGAAGAATTTGCAAAAAAAAAAAAAAAAAAAATCCCGGCTCTGAAAAATGCTGAAAAAAATATTCCGGCCCAAAGGGCCGGCAATTTTTTTTTCCCGGACCATGCAAAAGTAAGGATACATTGCATGATATGGAAATTTTTGCTGGCCCTTTGTGCCAGACAATTTAAAGTCAAAAAATTAATTAATATAAATACAAACTGTTCACATAGCTGTATCTACCAGAGACCTAATACGCATAGGCACAAAAATCTAGAAAAGGTTCTATTTAAACATCATACAATCTGTCTGAAATTCGCTAATTGCAAAGAGACATCTGAAGGAACGGTTATTAACTCATACTCTGTAACAGCGGGGAGTTTAACTTACACAGACATTCACAACATTTGACAATTTGTTTAAATCCGGCCCGAAGAACCGGCGAAAATTTTTCTCCGACTCTGGTAATGGCTGAAAAAAATGGCCTGCTCAGAAAATTGCTGAAAATTTTTTACCGGCTGGCAATAGAATTCCTGCCCCCCCCCCCCCCCCCCCCCCAAATCAAATGGTTGCTCACCAACAATTATCGGTTTGAAAATTTAATGTTACTGCTATTTGAAAACTTAAATATATAATATAAATACATGTAATGTGACGTCCTTCATATTTCCAAACCAAAAATTGTATAGGAGGAAGACACTCTTGTTGCAACCGCAACAAGAAACCTTTCTAGTTTTTTTACTTCTCTGTTCAGCCTTAAAGATAAGGGACCAATTCCGGGAAAAAAATATGAGATTTTCTTGCAAAGAAAGGTCTCGGTGACATGTTTCGTGATGACAGGCCTCTTTTGACTCAAATAATTCTGGACCCGTCATCATTAGGTCTTCCGACTTCCGTCGGAAGACCTATTGTTTTCGTAACCGTGGAAAATTGGATCAGCGATTTCCCAAGAACCCTGTAAGCTAGGACAATGAAAGTTCTCCAACGTTACGTTTGGAGTAAAAGCTAGATTGGTCTTTTTTTATTTTTGGTCTCTGTTATTTTTTTTATCGTGTTTTTTAGTAGATTCAAATATTTGACGGGAGCGTCGAATTACTCAAAAGGACCGAAAATTTCATGTTTTGCTATTTGTAAGCTTAAATATCTCGTATTTTGCTATCTACAATTTCCATTCTTTTTGAAAGTCGACAGCCATGCAAGATATGAAATGCTGGATGCACACTGTAACGATTTATTACGATGACGTCCTTCACCGTCCTTCATATTTCCAAATTCAGAAGTTCATAGGAGGAAGACACTTTTTTGCTTATAATAGTAAACAAAAATTAAGCTTATGAAGTTTCCTAAAAATTTCAATATTATTATTTTTTATCCATATATCTGTCTTATTTAGTCTTTCTGATTTTTCCTATCTCTTACTGTTGAAAAGATATGAGCATCGAAATTTTGAGTTGGGTATTTCGATACACCTTCACGCCAACAGATCGGGCGCACACTAAAATTGGTAGTCCGAGTCCGACTCGAGAAAAGCAGTGTTGAGATTTTCAAATTCCGATTTCACGGCAATGATGAATATGCATTTCATAAATACATTTCGATATACACAATTTGATTTTAAAACAGTTGATTAATTTAGAAGAGATCAGCTACAAACCAGAATTTACACACAAAAAGTGGTAGTTTGATTCCGATTTCTAACCTACAAACCTGTTTCTAAACTTCAATAACTATATTTTGAACATCAAGTTTAATTTCTAATTCTAGCAAACGTTCGAACATAATTTTCGGTTTGTTTATTTACAAATTGATGAACAATTTCTCCAACATTCTTCCCTCCCCTCGTTTTTCGAAAACAGTTCTGTTTATATTGAACGATGTCGCCATGATGGAAATTCAAAATAAACTTTGAAAAAAGGGAAGGGGGGGGGGGGGTCCAAATTTGAACCTGCACAGCGAGAACCTCATGGTATTTATATATATATATTGAACGTAACTTGTTATTACCATTTCTCTTCTTAAGAAAATTGGTTCTACAGCTACGAGCTCGCCTTTTTTATGGGGGAAGGGGTCAGGAAGAATTTGCAAAAAAAAAAAAATCCCGGCTCTGAAAAATGCTGAAAAAAATATTCCGGCCCAAAGGGCCGGCAATTTTTTTTCCCGGACCATGCAAAAGTAAGGATACATTGCATGATATGGAAATTTTTGCTGGCCCTTTGTGCCAGACAATTTAAAGTCAAAAAATTAATTAATATAAATACAAACTGTTCACATAGCTGTATCTACCAGAGACCTAATACGCATAGGCACAAAAATCTAGAAAAGGTTCTATTTAAACATCATACAATCTGTCTGAAATTCGCTAATTGCAAAGAGACATCTGAAGGAACGGTTATTAACTCATACTCTGTAACAGCGGGGAGTTTAACTTACACAGACATTCACAACATTTGACAATTTGTTTAAATCCGGCCCGAAGAACCGGCGAAAATTTTTCTCCGACTCTGGTAATGGCTGAAAAAAATGGCCTGCTCAGAAAATTGCTGAAAAAAATTTTACCGGCTGGCAATAGAATTCCTGCCCCCCCCCCCCCCCCCCCCAAAAAAAAAATCAAATGGTTGCTCACCAACAATTATCGGTTTGAAAATTTAATGTTACTGCTATTTGAAAACTTAAATATATAATATAAATACATGTAATGTGACGTCCTTCATATTTCCAAACCAAAATTGTCATACGGAGAAATAATGCCACTCTGACATTACGTCATGGCTCTCAGCCAGATTTGAAATTACTACTGTCGTACATGGGCATCACTGTAACTAAGATTGTTAAACGGCTTCCGGGCATCGGATATGATACTCCGCTATTTGCTGAAGAAGTTGATGTAAAAAACTTTATTTTCCGTGTTAAATTCGCGGTTCCCACATGAGTTGAAAATTAGTAAGATTCTGTCCATAGGCTGTACAGTAATCTCATAGGAAGACGGCATGATTTGGCGATTTTCGGCAACTTCAATGTCCGTTTTCTTAGGTTTCTAGTTTAATAATTCGTGTTCCGGGCATCGCGACTGAAAGTTCATAACAAATACATGAAGTCAGCTATCGTCGTTTTTTCGGATCACTGATTTTGGCGGTTCCCACATATTTTAAAAATTCCTTCTTTCTACGAAATTTCCTCTATTTTCCTGTATAAAATCATTATGTTTTCTTATGGAATTGAAAATAGGTCATGAATCATCGTTACATAACAAATTAAAAATAATATGAATAAAGAAATTAAATAAAACGAAGATTTTACGGAGAAAAGCTACTAACTGATTTTAATGGGATTTTCGCTGAACTTCGTCACGTGACTGAGTGAAGTGGCATAATTTCTCCACATGTATAGGAGGAAGACACTCTTGTTGCAACCGCAACAAGAAACCTTTCTAGTTGTCCATCTTCTCTAGACAAGTGTACGTAATACATTACTAAGGTATACGTACGTACTTGTCTAGAGAAGATGTCATTGTCAAGACGACTGTGTTATGCCATACACTCTGTTCGGTCAAATTTGCTTCAAATCCCACTTTAGTTGTATCAAGGACTTCCTTGGTTGTATTTTAATGAGGGAGTGCAACACTAAGTAGGGTAACACATGAAAATGCCCATATTAAATACCCATTTTACTAGGGGTTGAACCCCCAGTAACATATAGTGACTGAAAATGGAAAGATAGGTTAAATCTTTCTCACAATTAACTGTTCAAATAGTTATACTAGTACCAATGCATTTTAGTATTTTAGAAAGTTTTTCTTATGCATTTTTAATTTTTATTTGTTTAACACATAGTAGATATGCCTATAAGGTATCTCTTGTTTTAGTGCATCACATGATAAATCCTCGGAATTTCATTGGTTAAGCACGCGAGGACTATGAGAGAATAGTGCCCGGCACCCGGGCACTATTGCTTTTTGCTTAACAGAGTTACGTCCCTTAGGAAGTATTATGACGTCATGAACAATGCATGAATGTAAATAGCAATAAGCGATGTAGGGGGAAAGAAAGAACACTTTTCTTTGATATCTCGTGAAAATTGTAATTGATTAATTAATTCATTGATTGATTGTACAGTCATGTGATGCACTAAACCCATTAATGCCCGTTTGTGTGGGTACTATTCTCTCATAGTGTTGCTTTTAGAAGGTAAATAGTGCCCTCGCTGACGCTCGGGCACTATTCCTTCCAAAAGCAACACTATGAGAGAATAGTACCCACACAAACGGGCATTAATAGGTAAATATTATCTACTATTAAAACATGATGTCACTTGTTTTAATGTAAACATTATGAAAATTTTATCAAATCACACAGTTTTACATCCCATTGGGGGTGGTACTCCAAGCATTGGAGGAATTTATAAGAAGAAAGAAAGAACCGTCACTTTTAAAAAGACCTAAGGGTCACGATGTCATCTCCTTGAACATGGATTCGCAGTGGCGGATCCAGCGCCCCCTTTGCCGGGGGGGTCAAGGGGCAAATTTTTGCGATTTTATCTGAAAATGGGCCAAAATATAGGGTTTTTTGGAAAATTTTGGGTCCGTGCCGGGGGGGGCGGACGCCCCCTCCGCACCCCCCTGAATCCGCCACTGATTCGAATATAATTTCATAGAATTTTTGCTTAGAACCCAAGGATTTGATTCCGATGCATATTAGAGTACAGAAAAGATAAAGTAGACTGAAAAAGACATATCGCAATATGACTTACATACAGTAGTGCAAATTTTGTTTCAAAGATTTTCATTGGTCAAATTTCTCGACAGGCTCAGTAGCAACCAATATGGAGGAATACCTCTGTCATATTGCACGGACATTTGTAAAATTACAAAATATATCACTAGAATCATCACTTCTTTGATCAAATGTTAAAAAAAGAATATGGAATTGGTACAAATTAAGTTTTTAATATATGCATTAAGTCTTCGACGAGCAAGCACCTGCTATCTTCCATTTTGATTTTGATCATTGATCATTGATGCCTTGTCTGCAGCTATGTACAAGAACGATTACCAAGTAAGCAAATGCAGTTAAATAATAAATTGAAAAAGAATAACCAATTAAATAAATCATAGTTGAAACTACAGCTTTAATCATTTAATGCTGCCATCACGTGACTTTTCAGGAAATTTCCTAGGGCTGTGCAGTTTTATTATATAATGTTATATTGGTGCACCGCGATATTTTTGTTTGCAATACGTACCGCGGTACGTTTTTCAAAATACCGGTTTTGGTTCAATAATTTACTTTACAGAGTAATCGTTGTATAAAAAGTATTCTAGTCAAAAATGACAAGGAAAATATCAGGTACGGGATTACTCCAGAAATGGCTATAATAGCTAAATATGGCTATAATAGCTATAAATGGCTATATTGGAGAAATAATTTTAAGTACTAAAAAAGTAAATTTTTGAATTTTTCTTTCAAACTCAAAATCGCAAATGTTTATGACCATCTGATCAAAGTTTACAAAAGAAGTTGGTATGCAAAACTTACAATTTTCAAGTTTTGACCAGGATAAGTTATCAAAAATTGACTCATTCAATCTCAAAGATGGTACATTTTACAAAGACATGCCAACTTCTTTAGTAAACATTGTTCAGATGGTCATAAACATTTGCGATTTTGAGTATTAGCTCAAAATTCCAAAATTTGCTTTTTTAGTACTTAAAATTATTCCTCCAATATAGCCATTTATAGCTATTATAGCCATATTTAGCTATTATAGCCATTACTGGAGTAATCCCGGACCTGAATATGTCTGAAAAAAGTTGACAGGTATGAACTAAGCCTGAAAACTTTATAGATTTAGAGAAATCTCACCCAGTATATTCTGGAAAATGGAGGTATATTTTTGGCCGGATTGCAAAGCAATTCCGGCCTATAGATTGACGATGTCCGTCCGTCTGTCCGTCCGTCTGTCCGTCCTTCCGTCCGTTTGTCCGTCCGTCAGCTGTCAATATTTTGGTTAAAGTTTCTGGTTGAGGCAAAATCTAAGGAACTATATGCAGTAGAAACTTTATATTATACATGAAGCTTGCCCACGACCAGACCTTTCAATTTATGCTGTAACATTTGACCTTGTGACCTTGACCTTGGACTTTGACCTACTCAAAGATTTTGGTTTAAGTTCCTGGTTTAAGCAAAATCTATGGAACTGTATGCAGTAGAAACTTTATATTATACATGAAGCTTGCTCATGACAAGTCCTTTCAATTTATACGGTTACATTTGACCTAGTGACCTTGACCTAGTGACTTTGACCTAGTAAAGGATTTTTGTTGAAGTTTCTGGTTTAAGCAAAATCTATGGAACTGTATGCAGTAGAAACTTTATTTTATACATGTAGGTTGCCTCTGACAAAACCTTTCAATTTATGCTGTATTATTTGACTTATTGACCTTGACCCAGTTAGTGACAAAAACTTAGTTTGCAATCCGGCCATACCGTCTTTAGCGGTGTTTTATCTCAGTAACCATTCACTTTTCAGCTATGTTTCTTTTGTAAACATTACTTCTTTTATAAGGAACTAATGCAATTTTGCACAAAAAAAAAAATTTTGAGAATGATTTGATTTTTTACTACAGGAAATATTCAGATTGATTAGCCCAATCGAGGTATATTAGCTCAATCGAGGTATATTAGCTCAATTGGTACCTTTCCCCAACCTGCTGATACTTTGTGAATTGTTGATATCATTTTTTAAAAAAAAGTTTCATTTTAGTGGTATAGTGATGTTTCTTCAGTAGCAAGTTTTAGGATTTCAATAAGATTTATCTGAGGCAGATCTTTTGAGTGAGGAAATGCTGGATCAGAGATTTCTGTCATATTTTGCAGCAACATTTCGCCTGTCCCACACATTATTTCGATTTGGTTATTGGCCTGATTGCAAAGCAATTCCGGTCTATAGATTGACGATATCCGTCCGTCCGTACGTACGTCTGCCGTCAACATTTTGGTTAAAGTTTCTGGTTGAGGCAAAATCTAAGGAACTATATGCAGTAGAAACTTTATATTATACATGAAACTTGCCCATGACAAGACCTTTCAATTTATGCCGTAACATTTGACCTAGTGACCTTGACCTTGGACTTTGACCTAGTTAAAGATTTTGGTTAAAGTTTCTGGTTGAGGCAAAATCTAAGTAACTATATGCAGTAGAAACTTTATATTATACATGAAGCTTGCCCATGACAAGACCTTTCAATTTATGCCGTAACATTTGACCTAGTGACCTTGACCTTGGACTTTGACCTAGTGAAAGATTTTGGTTAAAGTTTCTGGTTGAGGCAAAATCTAAGTAACTTTATGCAGTAGAAACTTTATATTATACATGAAGCTTGCCCATGACAAGACCTTTCAATTTATGCCGTAACATTTGACCTAGTGACCTTGACCTTGGACTTTGACCTAGTGAAAGATTTTGGTTAAAGTTTCTGGTTGAGGCAAAATCTAAGTAACTATATGCAGTAGAAACTTTATATTATACATGAAGCTTGCCCATGACAAGACCTTTCAATTTATGCCGTAACATTTGACCTAGTGACCTTGACCTTCGACTTTGACCTGCTCAAAGATTTTTGTTGAAGTTTCTGGTTTAAGCAAAATCTATGGAACTGTATGCAGTAGAAACTTTATTTTATACATGTAGGTTGCCTCTGACAAAACCTTTCAATTTATGCTGTATTATTTGACCTATTGACCTTGACCCAGTTAGTGACAAAAACTTAGTTTGCAATCCGGCCATACCGTCTTTAGCGGTGTTTTATTTTTGTGTATGGGAGAGCATCAATCCTTCCCATAGACTGCTATTGCACAAGTTGATTGTGTATCACAGTCGCATGTTACCATATGATGCACGATGACAGGGTCACTTAGGTCATGTTAGGTGATAATACTATTACTGTACATGATGTACATATATTAGAATTATCGCCGAGGTCGGCAACATCGTCGCCAGACCCTTCAGATTACAACAATCGAATGATTATGGTTTTGATAATCGATTATAATCGGGAAATTTAAAACATTATAAGAATGAAATATTTGCATCATTAAACCCTATTTTTGCTAGAGAAACAGTTTATGCGTCATACCGGTACTAATCATTAAAGTCAACTGATATACCATTATCTTTGATTGTTTGGTATAAAATAAGATAGTTTTAAGTTTCTAATTGTGGAGTTTACCGATGATATTGATATTCAATCTTCAAAATTGTTTTTTCTTTTTCATTTCTAACGTAAAAAGGAGTCAAAACATGAAACACAAATTTAGTAAAATAATGCATTTTTGTATAATTTTGTCCGCTACTTGATGTTTTCCGACTTTGGTACCCCCTACCTCTTCAAATCTTACTACATGTATTAGAATCTTACAGTAATTATCTCTAGATAAAATATCTGAAAGGAATCTTCTAATACATCATATTTTTATCCTTAGAAACTTTAACCTTCAAAGAAAAGACATCACACCAGAAATAATTGAATGATCTCAGGCCAAAATCTTACAGCTCCTTTAAAATTACACAAAAGAATAAAAGAAGAACATATAGAAATTGATATTCCTCAATCAATTTTTTCTTAGGAACATGATTAATGATGGTTCTCAGAATAGGGACTTATAAGTTATTATTGTAGTACTAGTACTTTTGTACTAAGAATTCATCCTTTTAGTTTATTTTACTTCAATTTTTAATTCAATAAATCTTGTACAACTTCAACCCTAAAATGAGCAGATAAAAAGCCCTGATTACTCTCAGCATTCACTAGGATAACAAATGTATAAGTAATTTTTTTTACCTTAGCATTAGTTTCATAGTAAGGCATTTACATGTAGCCTAATGGTTGTGTAATTGGGAGTCCAATTGGCTACTTACTGTAAACGGGGAAATGATTGCGGTGGTTTTATTTTCGCTATGTTCGCGGTTTTCGAATTTCCCGCGAACATTAAACCCCCGCAATAATTTTGTATAATAGACAAAACAAATACAGACAGGTCCGGGTGTAATCGGGAAAAAACAAAAAACGCAGTGTATTTATTTCGGGTGTTTTCTACAGGTAAATCAGAAAACACAGTGTTATTGTATTCCCCCTCTGTCACTTTCATCTCCCTCTGTAGCTGCTATATGCCCCTCTGATGGAAGGTGTGAAAATCGCTCAGGTGTGGAAGTTACCCTGACAAAAGGCCAGGTAGTGGCATTTATACTAGAAGGAAATATTAGATACCATTACATATATGAAGGCTGTTTTCTGTTTATTTTTCAAAACTTAACAAACACTTGAAGTTTTAACATGTATAAAAGAGTATTTTTAATTTCATAATTTAAACTTTATAATATCCACTAATTTTATAATAAATTGAAGTTTGTTATTGGACATTCAAAAACTGAAATTAAAACATGCTAAAATATAAGATAAAATTATTTTATAATGATACATTTTTTTTCTGTCTAATATCCATCATTATCTTTTTCTTTTTTTTCCACATATTGGACATTCAAAAACTGAAATTAAAACATGCTAAAATATAAGATAAAATTAGTTTATAATTATACATAATTATCTTTTTCTTTTTCTTTTATTTTTCTGTTTATTTATTTTTTTTTTTTTTACATATGGATATCTGAAAGAAAATAATATACATAAAAACAAAACAATGATTATAAAAAAATTATTGTACTTTGTAATTATACAAAATTTCATTCAATTAAAGAAAAGCTTTTTAAGAATTGAAAAATATTTTTCAAACATGTCAAAGAATCGATTTCAGGGTCGGTGTCCCCCCCCCCCCCTCTCATGAATTTGTCCAATACTTTCAGCCGGTAACGCTGCCTGTGCAAACAACATATACCCCTGCGTTAATCCGATTATCTGTTTAGCTTAGGTGACTTCTCCGGACAATGATTTCCCACGCCTCAGATTATGAACTAGATAAAACACGGGAATTATAAATTTTAGAGTCCTCACAATTAAAGCCGGGTATTGGAGTTTGATATATATTTTATGTCGTTTAAACAGTCATAAATGTTTGTATATCAACTTCTCCCAGATTTTAAGTAAAAAACGTCACGATTTTTTTTCATAAATACTAAAGATGGGTAAATTATTTTGCGCTCCTGTAACAGTCAGATTTTTTTTTTGACTGACAACAACATTTATATCGTTACGCGATAAACTTATGACACGTGACGGTACGACGTGAATCAAGCAATACATGTATTGATGTAAACGTTTTCTCGTAGCGCGGGGTATGTCAATATGTCAATATACAATGTACACATGTATTTTGATAATGTAACACGTTTCATCATACATTTAATGAAGGAAAATTACGGCCTACATGTTTAAAGTACGACGGAAAATGAGATTAACGTACGTGCGTAGTACAGGTAGAAGCCACAAAAGCCGTTTCTCTGGTAAATACAAGCTTGTTGTGGACTACAAGACATTTAACGCCTGGAACCAGGTATAAATCAATAAACACAGCGCGGTATTTATGTCTTTTAAACAATCTTATTAGTTTTACAAGATTGGTCCCTAGAAAAACGACACCGTGGACTTTATCATCTTTTAATTTCCCGTCTAAATAGGACCTTTAATATAATATATTGATCTTTGAAATTTACCATCACGGACATTTCACTGACGTTCAATCGTGTACTTATCCCCCAGACTAGGAATTTACAGCATGGAGTACATCGGATACGAAAGCGGGGGGGGGGGGGGGTTGTACCAATACTATGTTCTCAAAACCTGGCAAGTCGGGCGACTACGCTATTTTAGTTGGTGCCGTCTACGTCGCCGGAGATTATTAAAGTGGCGTTCAGTGAGCCGTACAGGTGTGAAAGAGAGTCGTGGTATCGACAGATATTCAATATCAAGATAAACATGATAAATAGACAATCCCCCAACACTTTACCCTTGCTTTTTTTGTAAAATATTATGGAATGAAAGAGAGAGTTACGTGAAATGTATTTGCGGCATCTAAATATTTCTGCTATTACATTTTTTTTTTCATAATATTTTTTTTTATAATAAAATAGCGAATATTACGTCGGCGATTCGGGCCGGTAATTTTGTTTTTTCGATATGTTTTTTTGATTTAGAACAAAGTCGCAGTCTACATTCCCTCCAAAAAAAAAGTAAGAAGGTGGCGGAGTCGAGGAATGGCCAGGCCTAAAACGGCGGAATAGTAAGATTTTTTTTAGTGTTGTAAATGTAGAAGCAGAGTTCGTGAAATGTATTGGTTTTAGCGGATTTGCTGATGAAAAAAAATTTGGGTCCGATAAAATCGCACGTTATATCTTTTATTTGGACAGATAAAATTCCCTAAATGTCCGACATTTTATTGGAAGATTTCAAGAACTCTGTAAAACTCTACAAAAGACTACAAGACTCTACAAAATTAAACGATTAGGTCCTAAGATGGGGGGGGGGGGGGGCTTCTTAGGACCTAATAGTTTAATTTTGTTGTCTTTCTCAAAGTACATAGATAACAGCGATAACCAAATTATTTCCATTACCGCACGTAGACCTGAACACCCTTATTCAAAAGCAATTGTAAACATAGCTACCCCCCCCCCCCCTTTTTTTTTGTTAATCCCCTAGGCTACCGGCAATGCCGTAGGGGGCTTTTTTTTCTAATTAATTTTAAAGACATATATAAAATGATCAAAACAGTAAAGCAAAGGACAGTCGTTATACTCTGCGCAGTCAGCCAAAAAGGTGTGAAAAACAAGTTGATTGTCAACCCCTCTGCCAGAAGATAGAAGATTACTGTACCTGCGTACCTGTAAAATATAATCGCATTATCGCGCCCGCACGAACCCCCCCCCCCCCCCTTTTTTTTTTTAAAGAAAATCAATGGGTGGGATATTTACCGTTTTTAGAATTATAATACAGTAGACAGTGTTGTGAGTCGGGGATATCTTTGGGTTTTTTTTTTTTTTTTTTGGTATGGAATAAGTCATTACTATAAGGGATATTTTATTGTCAATTTTGATGATATGGCATTCCGTATAGTTCAACCCCCCTCCCCCTCTGTCTCTGTCTCTCTCTCTCTTAATATTCACTCTCTTAATTTTTAAATTTCAACTTATTTGGGGTACGACGAATAAAAAAAGAAATAAATAAAGATAAAGTAAAACGAATAGAATAGAGGACGGAAAAGAAAAGTGATTAGTAACTTTTCATAAAAAGTAAATAAAAATGTATTGCGCACGCGAACAGAGCCTTTTACATGTAATTTTCATCTTTTCACCGACAAGTGCCCAATAGCTCGAGCTGAATCGTCAACGTGAACAATATCTTTAGAATTCCTTAGAATATTATTTACAGTGCGTGAATAAAGTCTTTAAGAAAGCATTCTATTCTATCGTACACCATATACTCGCAGATTAGACGTTGCCGTAAAATGACTTGTCACGGCGCGCTGATTGTACGTTGGAACATTTTTTATTTTAAAGACGGATTTACAGGACAATGTTATTTCCTTAGATAAATAGATAGATAGTAAAATGCGATCGGAAATTAACCAGCGATCGTAAACTAGGCATGACGGATTTTTTTTTCATAAAAACGTACGTCTCGTCGGTGAAAAATTATAGCGTGTTATGGTGTCTGGGAAACAACGAATGAATTTTATATGGCCAGGCCTAAATAAAACAAATATGATAAATTAGAGAAACAAGAGGAGCTCAAATACCGACTTCTTTGAAAATTAGGAGGTCGGAGTCCATGGCCGAACATAAATCACAAATATTTCTTTCAATAAAAATGTTTAAACCTAGAATTTTAAAGTCCTTAGGAAAGATGCCAGGCACCAAACACGTATGCATAGAAGGAGTTGATCTATAAACTTTCTGTATATAGTCAGATAGTTAAATTGGTAAACTGTAAACAAATCAAAATGATTTATATGTATATGTAAGAATGAAATTTTTGTTCTATTTCCAGTTACTCTATGGTTTTTTCTTCCTTTTAAAGAAATTTATATATAAAATCAAAATGATAAGTTTGTAAATATATGATTTTTATTTTATTTCTACTTACCCATACACTTTTTATTTAATTTAGAAAATCATGAATAATATAATAAATATGAATATAATTTTTAAAAATATGAATAATAAAATAATAAAAATTGGGATAACTTAAATTCAAAATATGAAAAAAAAATGATAACTTTTTTTTTTTTTTTTTTTTTCAAAATATGAAACAAAAATGATAACTTGGTTTTTTTGTTGTTTTTTTGTTTGTTTGTTTGTTTGTTTGTTTTTTTAATTTCTACTGAATGCATGAATTACTTTTTAACAATAAAAATTCTTCCTTAGAAAGGTGACAATATGACATAAAATATGACAATCTGTATGTCCTACATAGGTGAGGGGAGTTGTTAATTAGCTCAGGTAATAAACATCCCCAATAACACCCTACTACAGGTAAAGTCGCTCTAGGATGGCTCAGGTAAAAACACCTGAAAAACACTGCGTATTCTGATTTTTTCTGCACTGTGTTTTTTGTTTTTTCCCGATTACACCTGGACCTGTCTGTAATAGAGGCAAAGATGTTTAAATGTATTTGATGCATGAAAGCTATTGTGCATGTACAGCTGAATCGTTCAATTCTCTAAACGTGGTTTTCCTCTACGTTGGTAAAATAGTTTGTACAGTAAAGGGTATCGACAATTTAACTTACAATGCATCTATATTTTTATAAAAAGGAAGATGCCACACATATCGCGCTTACGATTTATAGTGAAAACGTACCCAGTTAATTAGTTTCAATCTACTTTTCCGATTCTTTAATTATTGATATTCAACCGTTTCTGTGTAATTATCCCTAATTACTACATGTTTGTCATTAATTACCACGTGAAACACTTAAAACTATAAACAACAATCAAATTACACGTGTGCTTGTGCGACGGAATCTTTATAGATGTATCAAAAGTTTTTTTTTTCTTCTGCAACTTTCGATACCGCGAAAATAAAACCACCGCAATTGGCTACATTCAGATAACCGCGAACTTTTAACACCGCGAAATTAAACCCGTTTACAGTATGTGAGGAGATGATTTATCTCGTCATATTTAGTCCCTTACCGGCAACGCCGAAGGGGACTCTTAGTTTCCTCTCGGTCTGTCTGTCCTTCCCTCCCTCCGTCTGTCCGTCTGTCCGAATATCAGTTTTCCGGACTTTTTTCTGCAACGGATGGAGATATCAAGATGAAATTTGATACACAGCTTGGTCTTGGATAGTTACAGAGCAAGTTTGACTTTCGTCACGCTTGACCTATTTTTCAAGGAGTTATGCCCCTTGATGACTTGGAAAATTCAGTTTTTGTCAGTTTTCCAGACTTTTTTCTGCAACGGATGGAGATATTCAGATGAAATTTGATACACAGCTTTGTCTTGGATAGTTACAGAGCAAGTTTGACTTTCGTCACGCTTGACCTATTTTTCGAGGAGTTATGCCCCTTGATGACTTGGAAAATTCACTTTTTGTCAGTTTTCCGGACTTTTTTCTGCAACGGATGGAGATATCAAGATGAAATTTGATACACAGCTTGGTCTTGGATAGTTACAGAGCAATTTCGACTTTCGTCACGCTTGACCCATTTTTCGAGGAGTTATGCCCCTTGATGACTTGGAAAATCCACTTTTTGTCAGTTTTCCGGACTTTTTTCTGCAACGGATGAAGATATTCAGATGAAATTTGATATACAGCTTGGTCTTGGATAGTTACAGAGCAAGTTTGACTTTTGTCACACTTGACCTATTTTTCAAGGAGTTATGCCCCTTGATGACTTGGAAAATTCAGTTTTTGTCAGTTTTCCGGACTTTTTTCTGCAACAAATAGAGATATTCAAGTGAAATTTGATACACAGCTTGGTCTTCTATAGTTACAGAGCAAGTTTTGTTTTCGTCACGCTTGACCCATTTTTAGAGGAGTTATGCCCCATGATGACTTGCACAATTCAGTTTTTGTCAGTTTTCCAGACTTCTTTCTGCAACAAATAGAGATATTGTATTCAGGTAAAATGTGATACTCAGCTTAGTCTTGGATAGTTACAGAGCAAGTTTGACTTTTGTCATGCTTGACCTATTTTTCAAGGAGTTATGCCCCTTGATGACTTGCACAATTCAGTTTTTGTCAGTTTTCCAGACTTTTTCCTGCAACAAATAGAGATATTCAGGTGAAATTTGATACTCAGCTTAGTCTTGGATAGTTACAGAGCAAGTTCAACTTTCGTCACGCTTGACCTCTTTTTCGAATCGATAAAGCTAAAGCAGATAAAACCTCAGAACTGAGCTGCACAGACAGTAAGTTTAATTAAAACTCATACATGTTCATGTTTAATTGAAGAGTAATTCATAGGCAGAGTTGCAGGACATAAATATATGCCGCCGGTAGGGGACTATATCGCTCAGCGATCATAACATTTTTACTACATGGATACATATTACAATAAATTAGACAGAATTTCTCATTCTTAGTCTATGAATATACCACATTTATCACCATACATGGACCATCATTTATCAAGATTTCTCATCCATATCTTTGAATTTAATAGGGAGGACCATATTTTGAAGTATTTACTCCACAAGGAAAAGACTCGACAGCGTCATGGAAATTGAATGGAAGCGTAAAAAAGGTACTGTTAGTATGATAATCTATTAAATGATTTATAGTTGTTTGCATGTTTTAGTATGTAGAAAAGAATGCAAAAGATTCAGTATAGGAAGTTTTAATGCAGCTAATTGATTCCTGATATTGCAGGTCTATGATAAAGAAGTGAAGGGAAATGTGTGCTCCCTGGAGGGTTCATCAGCCACAACCAAAATGCAGCTTCCTAAAGACAGACAATCATGTATGCAATTTTTACAATTTGATGAGGCATTTTATTTAAGCCTTTTGTCCCCGCTTTCGCGAAGAGGCGGGTCATTAAAAGTGGTTTGATTGCCAAATGGTGGTCACCCTATAGTAATAACCGTGTCCATCCGTCCGTCAAAAAAAAAAAAAACCAAACAAACAAACAAAACAAAACAAAAAAACATTGGCAATGACTTAGAGTTGGGGCTTTCATATTTGGTATGTGTCTTCCTTGAGACAAGACCTTTTTTTTGGCACCAAAATTAGTGACCTGGACGGTTGACTTATATTTGAAAAACAATGACATTGTCCATAAACTTCTTCACCACAAGAGATAGGGCTCATATATTTGGCATGTTTGTTCCTTGTGGCAATACCTTTCTGTTGGTACCAATTTTTTATGCCCTAAAGAGTCAGGGGCATATAAATTTTGGCCTGTCCATCTATTTATCTGTCTGTTTGTCCTTGTTAAAAACTTTAACATTGGGCATAAATTTTGAATGGTAAGTGATAGGGCTTTGATATTTCACATATGTATTCTTTGTAGCAAGACCTTTCCATTGATACCAATAGTTTTTACCTTGTGACCTTGACTTTGGAGTTTGACCTACTTTTCAGAAACTTTAACCTTGACCATTACTTTTGAATGGAAAGTGATTGGGCAGTCATATTTCACATGTGTATTCCTTGTGACAAGACCTTCCAATGGTTACCAATTATGTTTATCTTGTGACCTTGACCTTCGAGATTGACCTACTTTTCAAAAACTTTAATCTTGACCATATTTTTTAATGGTACGTGTAAGTGATAGGGCTTTCATCTTTCTCATGTGTATTCATTGTGACAAGACCTTTCCATGGATACCAAAATTTTTTGACCTTGGGACCTTGGATTTTTACCTCCTTTTCAGAAACTTTAACCATGACCATTACTTTTGAATGGTTAGTGATTTGGCTTTCACATGTGTATTCCTTATTACAATACCTTTCTGTTGGTAACAACATTCTGACCTTGTAACCTTGTCCTTGGAGGTTGACTCACATTTAAAAACTTCAACCTCGACCATACGTTTTGGATGGTAAATGATAGGACTGTCATATTTCACATGCACATCCTTTTCACAAGACCTTTTCCTTGGAGTTAAATCTTTAAATATTTAGAATATTGATAATACAGTACATGAGATATATTATGAAAACTTAAGGATGGGGGGATGTTTCTGTAAGCATTTCTTTAAAGACAAACACCCAAAAGCGGGAGACAATAATTCTTCGACTTTGATTTTTTAATATATTTCTGTCTTCAAATATGAAACAGTACAATAGAATAGTTTTATTTGGTAAACAATTTACAGTAGTGTACCATGTGGTTCGTAACTTTTCATACCATAGATATCTCATTGTGTTGAATATTCATCTCATCATGTATGTACTTCAGATAATTGCTTAATCTGGTTTGATAAGTTTATATGACTTGGAAGAAAGATTTATTGTTGGGGGCATATACATATATGTTTATAAATGGCAATTTTTTTTTACTTGATCTTGCAGTGACCTTGATACAGCGGTACTTGATTTTCCAAATCTTCATTCCAAGAGGCCAAGAGTTCTCCTTTGAATTAGGGTTTGTAGAAACAATTACAGTGCAAGGAACAATATGACAGAAGAAATTTTTACACTCAGACGGATTATATTATGTTTCTGAAAGAACTATTTATCATATAGATAAAAAATTTTAATAATGCTGGAATAATCATATTGCAGAAGAAACAGTAATACAAGAAAATTTTTCCAGAAACTGGCTCTTACTTTATGTAATAATTGTTTACAATGAACGTGTATGTTGTAAATATTCTTAACGTGCTGTATCTATAATTTCAGTGTGACCGATCTTTCAAACAATAAAAGACGTATATTGTTGTCAACTTCTCAGAAGGAGAGTCATGTGACCCCTCTACATGCTAAAGTCCCACTCACAATACTACGCAGACATGTAGTATGTATATGTTAAAGTTTTGTAATGATATCTACATGTATATATACTTTGATATATTAGTATAATTCTTACGTAATTGCACAAAGTAAATGAATTGTTAGGTTTGATAAAGTAGAAAGTATACATTAGTATGCATTAATTCAGTTTTGCATGTAATTTATGCTTAATATGAGGACTACTCTTTGAAATATTGAAGCTTTTGCTTCTCATCAATGTTGATACTGTAAGCTGAATTTTTCTGCTAGTATTTAACGTAACAACAACTTTGTCTCTTTGTCTGTTGCTTTAATATTTCAGAAATTTTCCTGTTTCAATGATTCAATTTTTCCTATTTGAATGTCCTTATTTCAGTGGCTAAACCTTTGCCTTGACCTGGTTTCCTTGGTCAGTGACCTTTGGCGAGGTCAAACCTTCAAGGCCACAGAAAGTATTACAATTTCAGCAAACTGTAAACTACGTAGAGTTTTCACAATGAAGTCTCAACCCCCTGACACTGCAGGAGATGAAGGTACATAGATGAATAGTTAAAGTCATTTATACAAACTGTACTTCTTATATCAATATATAATGTTCATGTAATGAAAATCAATGATAAGGGGAATTCTTTCTTGAACATTTTATGATTCATATTGTGCATGTATTGGCATAAGGTAGGACTTTTTAAATGTTAATTCCAAAGGAAAATATTTTTCTTTATAAATATACATGGCAAAAAAAATTAAGACAGCCTTTTTTATTTCTTATAAAAAATATTGGGTCTTTTGATATCCCTATTTTCTGCCTATTTGGGATGGTATCTGACATAAACTTATTGTAACATTATCAAATTCCATAGAAACGGGTGTAAAATTCTTAGAAAACATACAGATTTGTATGGTACTTTATATACATGTATAATGCCTCAATCGCATTTTAATTTTTTTTCATTAGAAATGCATGGTTGTCCTTCAAGTAACGTAGGAGAATTAGATCAGATACCTAAACAATGTCAGTTTGCCACAGATGTTAGCTTTGTTACTCAGGTAAGATACAAATATTGTGAAATCACTTATTTTCGTGGGGTCCAGTTTTTGTGGATTCATGAGATCCAGTATTTTCATGGGGATGTAATTTCGTGGATGCCGTTCGTTCAAGGTAAGATAACTGTAAAGTTCAAAAGTAGCTACTATAATGTTATATTATTATAAAGCCCCTCCAAGCTAACTGGCCTTTTGCCACTCACTTCAAGATGTCGCTGAAATCTGACCCAATTAAAAGCTGGTTTTGTAAGATTGACTGATGACAAAAAGTTCTAAAACAGTGAGTGTTGACAACAGTGCAATTAAAAGCAATTGGCGTATGTGTCCACGTGATTGGAAGGTGTGTATAAATACGTCAATTGCCTGTGTAATGTGCATGCTTGTTTTTTCATTAAAATTTTTTCCAAATTCTTGCTATATGTACAATTATTCGTTGGGGATGTAAATTTGTGGATGAGGCTACCCATGAAAACCAGGAAAATTGAGCCCCCACGAAATATAATGATTTCACAGTACATGTATGTATGATAAAAATACCATGAATTCAAACTATAGTCTAAGCTAAAGTGCATAAATGTAGGTATGGTAAAATCTTGTCTGGGCCCCTGCATGAATTTGAATAATGTTTCACATATTATGTTATTATTTATTTGTAGTTGATAAATGTGACAAAGATTAAACATGTAGAGAGATTTAAAGGAGGCGGTGAAACACATCGTCCTGTGTCAAACATGGAAGTAGGTAAGTGGTGCAGAGTTCATGAAAAGTATTGATTTTATCAGATTTGCCAATTAAAAATTGTTTGGTCCGATAAAAACTCTATCTATATCTATTACTTGGACTGATAAAAATCTCCAAATTCCATGGTCACCTCTATATATCGTAATAATGTATTAGCGGTTGTTTTTACTCTTTGTATTTTATACATAATAATGTACTTATATACCTACAGTACCTGTTTGTCTTTTTAAGCTTACAAAATTGAATACTTCTTTACAATGCAAAAAGATAAGTCATCAGTACAAAAATTTCCCAAGATACTGCACATGCTGAATCTAGACTATTGTTATGAAGAATAACACTGGTATATCTTGTTTTGTGGATGACTTGACCTACTACTTATGCCCTGTTTTATTTTAGATCTGAATGCCAGTGGGAGGAGGACGTCACTCAACGACTCTAACTATCATATAGCGTTTGGTACGAAAGTACCTGGTGTGCCAAACCAAAGTAAAAGCAAGGTTAGTTATGATTGTCATTACAAAAACATATTGTATAAATATTTGTGTTTGTTGTAGTTAAGCACCATGTATACTAGGGCTGGGACGTTACTCCAATTCATCGATGTATCACGATATTTAATTTGCAATCCAAGTATCGATACACCCCGACGATACCTAAGTTAAAAGGAGAAGGGCCACTAACCATCAAAATCGGCCCTCTTGCCGTTTTTGAAGAAAATTTACGTATATATAATACAGCATTTCTAGTTTCGTAAAATGTAAGCTTTATGAAAATCTGACAAAAGGTAAGCATTTCATGACCCGGCGAAGTTGGCATTGTGAAACGTCAAAATGTGCTTTCTTTCACCATGACGTCATGACGTAAAATGATAATTTACATCAACAGATTTTAACCTAAAACTCTACACTAAAAGTATTGTTGAAGTCAAATTAATTCAGAGGATAAAGTTGATACATATAATGTTTTTAAAGAATATATTTGAATTTCAGTGTTAAATAAATCGGGAAAAGATATCCGAGAGGTATCAGAAGCATCTGAATCGCAATGAAACTGTATCTTTGCTCTCAAATGACGTCGCGTCAAATTATTCATCTTTGAATTCTAGATTCTTATGGAAAGCGGTTACATATATACACATTTGACACATGCACCTTTTTTGTAGGGGAAGGGAAAGGATCTCGATAAACTTTAAAGTAGGTGGATACTCTGAAGGAAGATACAAAGGAAAAGAAAATTCTTGATTTTGACATTTTTAATGCCTTTACAATAGAAAGTAGGCGACGGCTTTTCTCATAGTAGGTGGTGACTCTTCGCAAGCTTCCAGCTTATGATGGGGGGGGGGGGGGGGTCATTATATACGTTTCAGAATAAGCAAGTTAGAATTTTCTCTGACTTTAATGAGATCAGGTTTCATGTCCAAATCAGATTCAGGAGCGGATCCAGAAACTCATGCAACTTTTTATTGGGATGAATTGCAGCACAAAGTAGAAGGACTGAGAGTCCGGACGGGAACTTATATCATCAATGTTTTTGTATAGACTGCTCTTACTCTATTTAAAAACGCAATAATTATCTGAAAAATTCAAAACAATGCAATTTAGGACAAAGGAGAAGGTAAGGTTAATTACGCATTTGCGTGACCAAATTTTGAAAAAAGGGGAAAAAGGGCAAGCTGTAAACAACTGTGATCGTCATTTTTTTTTTCGCCGAGAGGGCTCCATAGGAAGTTGAGAGAGAGGGATAGAGATCCATCACATAAGAATTATTCTATATACATCTTTTTCGTTAAGTTGTTCAAATTCAAAATATAATGCCCTTATTCAAAAAAGTCTCAAATTCTCTTCCTCCTTTTACCTCATTTACACCCATCCTAAAACATAATGGACGTACACGTAGCTAGGGTGTTTTCGATGTCGACGCCTAGTCGCCAACGACAGGAGCGGACCCAGGGACACATTCTTTTTTATGAGGATGACTTGTAAAGTCCAAGTAAGGGACAATATGAAAGAAAGTTTCCCTCTCTCATTGTTGGGGGGATAGGGGATCGGTCAGAGAAAATTTTGAGAAAGTGAAGCAAATTGGTGGCTCTTGACATATTTGAGCCGCATTTAAAAGGGATCAAGAGCACAAAACGTATCTAAGATAAAGGAAATATCCGATATGCCGATATGAACATAAAATTAATGCTGTATTCTTTTTTAAATTCACGCAAGCTTATGTGCAGCCCTACATCTGTCCCAATCGTTGCGCACATTGTTAGCCTTAGAAAATTAAAAAAATTCGAAACGATCATTATTTTTGTTTTTGGGCTATATCTCTGATATCGCTTTTGTTATGTATTAGCTCCTTTAAGTAGACCCCGACATTTTAGGGGGAATGGCGGGGTCTATTTATCTCCGAGCTTCCTTCTTTTTCTTGCGAAAAAATGTGGACGTTTTTGCGTACAAATGTACGCCTGGCTATGCCCGTGAAATCTCCGTATTCACAAATCTGTAGAATTTTTATCTTCTTTATTGTTTTTATCTATAACATGGAAATTTTTTTTTAATTAAAGTGTCGGTATGAACAATTATAATATTTGTCAGTGACAAGCATATTTAGTTTGGATTTCGTCTTTTTGTTGTCGGTTACCGAAGTAAGTTACTCTGCGATCGGAAAGTACATTTATATATCCTTTATTTATTATGACCTTTAACTGTGACCTCACTATTAAATTCTGAATTCCATGTCTATATGGATATATTCTCTACGTAAGCAAACAGGAAATAAGTTTAATAGGAGCTTGAAAAAAAACCAAAAACAAACAAACAAAAACAAACAAACACAAACACAAACAAAAAAGTAAATAAATGAATAAATATATAAAAGATGAAAAGATATGAAATAAAACTAGTAACTCCGAGTCGAGCGAGAGAACCCTCTTTCCTCCCAGCATTCGACTTTGGACAACGAGATTCGTTTATTTTCATTTGTTTTCCTTACACATCTGTGAAATCATCGAAATAAAATCAAATTAAAGAAGCTTATAAAATTATGTGCTGAAAAAAATCAACAATGTAACATTATTGTGTTGTGGTCAAACATTATTCATCGACCTTTTCTTTTCATGTCGCCTGAAACGCAAGAGCGACACAAAGAGATCACTTTGCACTGCGTCCGTCTGTCTGTAGGTCACACTTTCATATACATGTATTTCGCTAGAACGAATAAACTTGATACAAATCAGGCATCTTTTAAATTTTGCAGGAATTGTATAGCATGATGAAACTCGGCATCCAATGAAGGTCAAGGTCACTTTAAAGTTCAAGTTCACTTACTGAGGGAAAGGGCGTTTATAATGTTATATTTTTTGCCCAATCCCACTTTCATGTTTTGGAAAATAAAGCATGTTTAAAATAAATTTAGGATCAAACATACAACAAGCAACATACCTGTTCTTGAACAAAACTTGCTGGTATATAGACTGACCTGTCATGCTTTACTGGTAAGAGTTTTGCACCCCCCCCCCCATATTGTGCTTTTACGCAAATATTCATTTCTAGTTCAATGTTCGTTAATAAAAGTCAGAGGGAAAGAAAAACGTGTTTAAAAACCGAGAGGCCAACATTTGTTGGACTTGATGTGTTTATTGTAATTTATGATATAAACATAATTCCCTATGGGGAGGATTCATTCCGTAAACGGAGGCGTTTAAAATTTTGACGTTCCAGTTCATTAAATGAACGTCAATCAACTCGATCGTTCTCGATAATGTATGTATATAATGGATACATCTTTGAACAAAGCAGGGTTGAAACTTAAATTAACTCGCTCAAAGTTTCCAAATAAAGACACTTTGTTTGATATTATTGAGATTTCGCTGCAAAGTACGAAAATTTAAAAAAAAATGAAGAAAAATCCTTATAATCAAAGATAGTTTTAAAAAGATACAAACTTTTGATATATCTTACCCAATATATCGTTTAATCGTTAAACTTAAATTTTCTTTCCCGGTTTCATCAATACAAAACTTATCAAAATCCGCCAAGAAACAAATAAGAGAAATTTGTGCACCGAAACTACAGAAGGACACGCAGCGATCGGTAAAAAGACTCCTGTGACCCCTACTGCAACCAGAGGGTAAAAAGTAAAATATCGTAACATTTTAAAGGTTTTCATATAGAGCACACGTAGGTACGTAGATGAAAATTCGTTTATATTGAGAATAAATCAAAATTGTTAATCTAAAATAAAAATTAGGAACGTACCCGCCTGTGTTGTTAGCGAAAAATTGCAAAGAATGTATGAAAATTAACGAAAAATACGGATATTACCGTACCGTCACCAGTTTCTGACGTCATAAATGACGTCATGGAACGCACAGGTTCCCAAACTTTTTACCGTTGACAAATACCGATGTTGATAGGTAGATTTACATCAAAATGATTCAAAATTATATCTTTTTAAAAAGTCACTAAATACAGGGCCGTAAATCACGGTTAGTGGACCTTCTCCTTTACAAACAACATGTGTTTGAATTTTCTTGATTTTGTTGTCTGTCATACCAAAAACGAAAATAATGCTTGAAGAAAACAAAAGTAAAGTTTGGAGAAAGCTAGTGTTGAATAAATATAACATGTTGAATAAAAAAAGCTACTTATCTTATGAATATAAATACTATCAAATAGCTTGTTGAGAAGGTTGTATCAATTTACTTAGTATCACGATACCTATTGTATTGGATGTGTGGTATCGTATCGGCTGGGTGCAGTATCGTCCCAGCTCTAATGTATACCTGTTTACCACCATATATGTACTGTATGCCCGCAAGGGCCCATTTTGGTCAATATCTACCATTATTATGAAACATTATTACACAAGAGGTGAATATTCAGTTCAATAATGTCTGCCCATGTTCTTTGTCCCATTGTTAATTCATGTTGCATTATGTTGAATTATCTATAGTTGAGTGTTTTACACAAACTTGATACAGAGCTTTAGTATATGTTGTATAATAACTTTATGTGAAGAATAATTTGAAATAATGATAAATAGATGGATAGGTAAATAGATAATGAACAAACAAACCAAACATCCTACCTACCGTAAAATATTTTTGGAAACATTGATTTATCTCATCTACAATAAAACATACTGTTAAAAGAAAATTAACCTTTCTTTATTGAACATTGCAAAAATTCAATTGTAATGCCCTGTGATAAAAAGATTTTGATGGTTTTAGGGGCTTTCATATCTCATACAAAACTTGCATATTCCTTGTGAGAAGATTGATTTATTGATACCAAATTTTGTGACATGTGATGTATATTTCATAAACGCTTCCTGCTTTGTTGAGAAATAGAGATATAGGGAGATTTATTTTTACACAAATAGTTGATGAGGAGACGGACATTCTCTATTACACCGTACTCTGTGGAATCGTCATTCTGGGTAGTAGATATCCTATAACACTTGTAATTGCTGTATCACGTTGTTGAAGCATCTCTTTTACAAATAAATTAATAAGTTTAAATCACAATATCACAAGTTGAGGCACATTTATAAAACAGTTGTGTATTACACTGTAGAACATTCCAAATTTATAGAATTTGATAGATGTAGTTTGCTATTTGGTACTTTGACCATTTGTATGACAAAGTTTCTCAGTTCTGTATGCATTTTGTAATAAAGAGGACATCTTGAAAAGCTCTGTCAAAATGGTTACCATAATTCTATTTGTAGTGTCTTTCTGTCTGTGATACTGTTTATATGCCTTCAGAGATTAGTGCACTATGAGATTTCCATTTGAAATTGTATGTAAATAGTGAATGTAGGGATAAAGTGTGAGTTTTTATGACTTGCCGGAATTTTTACTGGAGACATTGCGCTTTGATTTGTACTCGGTTTTACTTTTCCATAAGTCTGATAAGAACTGCAATGAAGAGTATATTGTGAAGTGGAACAATTTGTATACCTTGAACATTGATTGAAACAAAGTCATCAGATTTTAATTGATGTTGATGTAAACTGTTGAGAACTTGCATTAGTCAAGTATGATACATGCTAGTGTAAAGAAACTTAGTACTCTTGCTCACCATTAGTCAAGGATGACCCCTATTGGATTTTGGGTCAAAAGCTTAAAGGTGAAGGTCATAGGACTCAGATGATTGAAAATGGTTTCTGGACCATATTAGAGCCTCGGTATAGCACCTATGATCATGAAACTTGCCAGAAATGTTTCCCATGAATCAAGGATGACCCCTATTGATTTTGGGGTCAAAAGTCAAGGTCACAGGACTCTTATTATTGAAAACGGTTTCTTGACCATATTAGAACCTGTAATGCACCATGATGCACCTATGATCATGAGACTTGCCTTAAATGTTTCTCATGATTCAAGGATGACACCTATTGATTTTGAGGTCAAAAAGTCATCGGACTCTGATGATTGAAAATGGTTTCTGGACCACATTTGAGCATGTATTACACCTATAATTATGAAACTTGCCAGAAATGTTTCCCATGAATCAAGGATTACCCCTATAGATTTTGAGGTCAAAAGGTCGTAGGTCAAGGTCATAGGACTTGGATGTTTGAAAATGGTTTCCGGACAATATTTAAGCATGTATTGCACCAATGATTATGAAATGTGCCAGAAATGTTTCCCACGAATCAAGTATGACCCCTATTGATTTTGGGTCCAAAGGTCAAGGTCATAGGACTCAAATGATTGAAAATGGTTTCCAGACCATATTAGAGCCCTCTATTGCACCTATGATCATCAAACTTGCCAGAAAATTTTCCCATGAATCAAGGATGACCCCTATTGATTTTGGGATCAAAAGATCAAATGTCAAATTCATAGGACTCATAGGATTGAATATGGTTTCTGAATTATGTATGAATGTGTATCAACCTGAAACGTGCCAGTAATCCAGTAATCTTTTCAATCTGTCGAGACCATATAGTTATTACAATTCATGTATATTTTAATTAGTCTGCATAATTATTCATACTTACATTCAAGTTTTGCAACTCGTTACTTTGAAGATGCATTTTAAGCTTATTGTTTTGTTTCTTCAAGACCTATTGACATTCTATGTGGAGAATTGATAGTTTCTTACTAGATCTTCTGATTATTTGTTTTTCTTGACTTTCATTCTAAGAACAGGTTGTGAGCAATACCTCACAAACATGTATATTAAGTCACTGTGATTTGTTCACACATTACATACTAGCATAAAAGAAACACTACACTGAATACATGGTCACACTAATATGTTATCATTGTGTGGTATTGTAGTATGTTGGTAAATAATTGGAAAGGTCAGGAAACAAAAGTTAACAAGTAAAAACAGTATCAAACTTGACTTTTATTTTTACTTGAAGTAAAATTCCTTTAGAATTTGACCAAAATTATGAGCTATCTTCAGTGCAATCAGGACAAAGATTTAATTACTGATAATATGAAACAGAAAGTTGTCAAAGAATTGTTTTTGGTTAGAAGTGATTGCCTGTTATCTAAAATACATATGTTTGTATTTCAGGGGAATGTTACAAATAGAAGTTTAAGAAGTAATATGTCCAGAGCAGATGGTTAGTATGTGATGCATTTACGATTTTTCAAAAAGAAAAAGAAGATAATTTATGCATAAGAGTCCAAGTTAAGATGGCTCAAATAGTTTCATGCCCTCTGCCTTACAAACCATGGGCCATATTTACAATTTAGCTTTCTATGCAGTTGATTGGAAATATAACAATATAAACGTAGGTGAAAGGGCTTACATATTTTGGATGTGTATTTAAATGTAGACTTCATATCCTTGACCTTGTCCTTTGACATTACCTTTGGAAATTAATAAAAAAAAATGGAACAAATTAATGAATTAAATGCAGAAAGAGTTTTCATATTGTATTTGATTGGAATATTTCTTTTAATTAGACTCTTTCAGTTTGGGGAAAATTTTGACCTTATTGATCTTGATCTTTGCATTTGACTTATCTTATGGCAAACGTGTGAAATCTATCCAATACTAGTATTTGGCATATCTTTTTGAATGTAAAGAATAATGTATTATTTGACATGCATTTGCTAGTCTCCTACAGGCTCGCAGTTTCGACCCCGTCTGTCTGTCTGTATGTTGGTCTGTCTGTCTGTCCATCTGTCTGTCTGTCTGTCTGTCTGTCTGTCACACTTTAAGTTTTCTGGACCTTTTTTTGCTTTTGTTACAGACAATGAACTGATTTTTTGTATGTGAGTACATCTTAATGTGATGCAGATCAAGTTTGAGATTGGTTTTGATCGACCAATTTTTACAAGAGTTATGGCACTTGGACTTAGCAAATTTCATAGAATATTTCAGTTTTCCAGACTTTTTTACGCTGTTGCAGATCAAGTTCGAGTTTGGTTTCATTTGACCTATTAGCTCGACTGCACTTTAGTGCAAAAGAGCTATTGCAATACCCCCGGCGTCGGCGTCGTCCGAACTAGATGATAAGGTAAATGTTAAGATTACACATTTACCTTTCCTATATTCATATTCTGTTGGTTTTTTTTGTTGCAAATGTTTAATTATACATCATTTAATATATCCAGATGAGGATATAGCCCCTGGGGTTGGGATTTTTAAAATTATTTCAAATGATAAGGCAAATGTTGAGATGATAAGGTAAATGTTAAGATAGCAATAAAGTCTTTAAAAGCCAATATTGAGCAAAGTATAAGTGCTACATGTACCAAACTTACATATTTGATGTATCTTTGATCAAACTTTCAAAAAATGGCCTTGACCTACTTTTTTCCGCTTGAACGATTTTGCCTTTAAAAGCCAATATTGAGCAAAGTATAAGTGCTACATGTACCAAACTTACATATTTGATGTATCTTTGATCAAACTTTCAAAAAATGACCTTGACCTACTTTTTTCCGCTTGAATGATTTTGCCTTTAAAAGCCAATATTGAGCAAAGTATAAGTGCTACATGTACCAAACTTGCATATTGGATGTATCTTTGATCAAACTTTCATAAAATGACCTTGACCTACTTTTTTCCGCTTGAGTGATTTTACCTTTAAAAGCCAATATTGAGCAAAGTATAAGTGCTACACGTTCAAAACTTACATGGTGGATGTATCTCTGATCAAACTTTCATAATATGACCTTGACTTACTTTTTCCACCTTAGTGATTTTGCCTTTAAAAACCAATATTGAGCAAAGTATAAGTGCTACATGTTCCAAACTTATAGTGTAGATGTATCTTTGATCAAACTTTCATGATATTGCCTTGATCTACCTTTTCCACTTGAGTGATTTTGCCTTTAGAAGCTTATATTGAGCAAAGTATAAGTGCTACATGTTCCAAACTTACATGGTGGATGTATCTTTAATTAAACTTTCATAATATTACCTTGACCTACATTTTTCCTCTTGAGTGATTTTGCCTTTAGAAGCCAATATTGAGCAAAGTATAGGTGCTACATGAGTATACAATTGTGTTTAATTATATAAATTGGAGAAAAAAGTGAGCTTCAGAAATTGGCTGTCACTAAAGACATTATGCTATGCAGTCGAGCATTAGGTGACTCTGGCAACTATTTTTTTATGAGAGTTATGGTTTTCTGAACTTTTTTTGCTGTTGTTGCAGATAATAAACTGATTTTTGGTATTTGCCTACATCTTAGTGTGATACAGATCAAGTTCGAGTTTGGTTTAGATAGACCAAAGCAGTCATTTCTTAAATATTTCCATTGTAGGAGAATGCCCATGTTCAGCATCTATTAGGCAAAGGGATTTGTATCCTATAATTCTGGTTGCCTATTGTGATTTTACACTTTAGTTTTGTAAAGTACTGAGAATTTGCCAACATTCAGTTACTTTTGACGTTTTAACATTCAATACGCTCATTTCTGTTATTATTAATGCCAAATTGGATGTCTGATATATGGTACAAATGGAAATATAAGTAATGACTATCCTACTTGGGTGATCATGGTGGTATAATTCTGGTTGACATGTACAAATTTTCCTAAATTATGATTTTGCATTTGACCAGAATTATATTACTGTGAACACCCAAAGTAAGACAGTCATTTCTTAAATAAGGTCCTGTACTGCCCCTTATTTTAATTTAAACTTAATATACCTGTATTTATAAATGTGAAGTATTGAAACAACCTCCCATGTTGCCAAAGACCTCATGTGTATAGGTTGGTCAACTTGGCGACAAAAATGTTTCCAGCATACATTTCTACTCAGGAATCTTAAACTCTGTTAATTAGCTCCTAGTGGGTCAAATACCCCATCAAGATTCAAACACATAAAATGCCATTCTTTAGGGGATATTTGACCAATGTGGAGCTAATTAACAGTTTTTTGGATTCTGTACATTTCTAACTGGGAAACGTGCCATTGTAATAGAAAAAACCCTCCTACATACAAATATGTCCTTATAAGAGATATCTGTGGTATCGATAGGAATCTTGTTCAAGGTTGAACTTAGTATGTCCTTTAAAGGTACATTTTGTACAACTTGGAATTTAGCAAATTAATGCGAGGTCTGAGCAAAATAAACTTAAACATTCTTTTTATGACGTCTAATCTCTCGATTTAGTTTAGTTATCTCAAGATAATAAATTGAACTCCATCAGCCAGAGTATCTAACCAAAGAATGTGTCATTGATGAAAAACCGTAAAGTTCAGATTTAGAGGGCTAAAATAGGCCTGTGTCATATGTATTCCTTTGATATAGCCTAGAAGTTTTGTTATTACAGAAGGTGACTCCACATATAGAGACCTGTCAGCAAGTGTATCCAGTAAGGATGGTTTCCTTGGTGACCAGGCGGGAGGAGCTAATCACCTTGAAGCCGTAGGTCACCATCCGGCCCATCAAAGGCAGCTTTCTGATCCAGCGTCCGTTATGGATACAGACATGCAAAGTAGATTTGGTAAGAAGCTGTTGCCAGGATACAGAATAAAGTTTATCCTCAGAATCTTCACATTTATTAAAATAGGATCACCTTGACAAAAAGCAAACTCTACTGATTGTTATGGCTATTATCATGTCTGTTGTCATGGTAACCTATTGATTTTCATGTTGAGTGTTTAAAGGATTAGTTCACAGATATACACGTGTGTCTGATATTTTTTACCCAAAGATTATGATAAGTTTACATTTTCTTCTGTCTTCCATAAAACGGTAATGGAATAAATTTGAGAGTTTGCAATATTAACAAACATAAAGGCCTATTTACACGGCGTAGTTTACCACGCCTGCACTAACCACGTATGGTTTGGAAGCAAAGCAAGTGCTCTATTTACACGGGGTGTTTTACATACGTGCATTAGATAAAAATGATGACCAAAATAATCTTATATACATGTATTTCCTTTTTATTAATGTATAAGAATTACCTATACACAGAATGATAGTACTAATTGTAGACATATTAGTTCTATACAGGCTTTCTACTGTTCCTACTTTTTCCTTCTATTTCCTACTTTTCCTACTTTTTTATTTTGATCCTATTTTTTCCTACTTTTTCTTCAAAACCTCCTACTATTCCTACTTTTTCATCTCAAAAGTAAAAAGTTACTTGCTTCACTTGTCATCGACATCTGATTCAAAGTTTTTAAAAAAATTCGGGCTCGCTTCGCTCGCCCATTCTGTGTATCTTACATAAAAAATCAACCTGTCCTTATTTCTCTCTGTGATTTCCCCAAAGATGAACATTACCAGTCTACAATCATTGCTTACTGCATTTGTGGGTCATACTTACTGAAAATTGTCGCTAAAAGTGATGGAAAAATTCCTACTTTTCCCCTATTAATTCCTACTTTTTCCTATTTTTTTCCTACTTTTTTTCATTGACTACTCCTGCTTTTTTCCTACTTTTTCATCAAGGTAGAGTAGAAAGCCTGTCTATATATACACTAATTTTTCAATGTTTGGGGATATTTTTTCCTCTTGAGAAGTATCGAAAAAGGACATTAATTAAACTTGTATTTTTGGTACATAAGATAAAAATTATTTACTTAAAAATCTATTTTCTTTATAGTTTTTGCTAAACAAAATTACAGTGACCCGACTTGTGACCCTTAAGAAGGATCAAATTGCTTTGCTTTACCAAGCGGAATTAGAGCAAATTCTAATCGGCGTGCAACCACACATGCATTGCATAGCCCCTATTTCCATGGCATGTTTTGCCATACGTGGTCAGTGCACTTGTGGAAAACCATGCCGTGTAAATAGGGCTTAAGAAAGATAAGCTTACAGAGTATGCCATTTTAAGAAAATTTTTTCTTGTTCATTTTGTTTATGATGTTATTGTTTCAACTTTTGGTTATAGATTAAGATTTAGATGTGATAAATTCAACAATATACACTTGTAAATCTTTCTCTTTTTAGAAATAGACAGATCAGATGTTCCCATGGCGATAGTGCAGCCCCACCCTCCAAGGGAGCCTTCATCTGATAGACTACGGCGCAAGATTAGGGTAAAAAACGGAGGTACCAACTCGGGGAGTGTATCATCAAAAGAAAGAGTGTCTAGTGCTGGCTCACTGAAAGGTGGGGCTTGGTTTTATTTTATATTTGCTGTACAAGACTGAGATTATGTTTAAGATATGGGACATTTTATTTGTTTCAATTTGATGATTTATTTACTAGATGAAGGTCTTGGATCTGTGAGTCAATCCACCTCAGCAAAGTCCAGTAAATCTGGCAGTCAGAGTTCTCTTCCTTCAGGTAAAGACCTCCGTAAGAAGAGGATTGTGTCGGAAGGGGAGCTACTGTCTAACAACCACTCCCTGTCATTGAGGACGGACCCTCATAATGCCATCAGTAAGGGAGGAGACAGCGGGGTCGTATCATTGTCAGAATCAGTGTCAGGCATGGGACTGTCTGACTCACTCAACTACAGAAAAGGTAAGAGTACAAGAGGCCCGCAGAGTACAGGGACCACACAGTATAAAATAAATGATTGGTTTTTGCACTGTCAGCTTTTTTAGTTGCCATGCAGAATTTTTTTAAAATGAGGTAGCCTCAGTGACCAATGCATACTTTTGAAAGTGAAATATCTTATGCAACTTACATGTAGTTATGGAATATAAATGGTTGAACTCTTTGAAAATTCCCTTTATCAGAACAAGCATATGTAGATCAAAGTACTTCAAAAATGGATTTTTGTGCGAATAGCACATAGCGATTGCCTGATTTCTTCACTCATGGGAGCCCCGTCTACTGAGTATGTATAAACGATATATATATGTTACTCTGTTTACATGTACCTTGGGACTGCGTCCGCGTCATGATTGGTATAAAGTCTGATCACTGTCTGAATCAATGAATTATATCTATATGAATCGAGCTGTCGTGTTATGTACATGCATGACCTAATGAAAAATTGCATCTGTATGTACTGAGATGAACACAGGCTGTGTGTTGGAAACCCCTTTCCATAACCAGGTCATTATCGGTTTTAGTGGACAATATATAAATGAAACGGTGCTATCGATAAAGTTAAAAAGTTGAATCATTGAAACGTAAAACTATCTTCAAGTAGGCTTATTTTGTCCCGCTTCACAGAATAAAATCTGTATACGACGGAAAAATTAGAAACTTCCATCATGAAATATGATATTGACAATCATGAAAAATAAAAGATCAAAACATTCCCGTTTAGGATGTATCATGTTTTTATATACTAAAAAAGAAGTGAATTTTCCTTCAAATTCTTAGCACACACCTAACATTGAACATGAAAGGTTAAAGAGAGAGTGGGGATCAAATTAGAAAATAAGATTCGTCTTCTTTCCTTGTATATGCAATCATCAATCGATAGTCATATTGGATTGTTGTATTTTTAGGGGGGAGGGTAGATTTAATGTGATATTATTTCATTTTCATGTTCATTGTCAGACATCATCTTTCAATTCATTACGATAACATTGTGCATTTGCATTTTAGTTCTGTCTTTATCCGTCCATAAACTGGCCTACGAAGATGTTCAGGAACAAATATAACTTTTAAAACACAATATTTTGTCATACATAACAAGTGATATTATTCTGGCTATTCGCACTCAGTACCTTTAGTGCTTTGATTTCATTATAGATTGAAAAGTTGCATACTATGGAAGAATGTATGACTAAGGAGCAACAATTTGCAGATTTTGTTTCTCTGCAATAGCTCATTAAAGTAGGAGAAAACTAATTTTAATCCATAGCTCTCTTTGATTCCCTTCTCTTCTCTTATGTATGAATTGTTTCCTAAGTTTTTCATATTAAATGTACATGTATTATATAACCAACTAGATTTGAGACTTGTACTTTATATTGGACGTTACTATTGTGTCTCCCCAGAGTATAATAGAGAAGATTACCAGGGTGATGGTGCTGTATTTGATGATTCCGTGTCTGATGTTATAGACGTCCTGAAACATGGCATTGTTCTTCATGAAGACTTGTCATCGGGCGATGAACGAGAGGATTACGAAGAAAGTGAAGAGTGAGTGTTATTAACTTGGAGTATAGTTATTTGTTAAAATGGACATTCAAAAACAGAAAATTAAAATTATTGATGAAAATCAAATGTGATGACAGAAAGGCATTTTGCTATTTTGTTTGGCATACCACAAGTATCATGTTGGTATGATACAAAGTCATACAAATGTAATTTGATTCGACCATTTGCAGGGAACCAGAGAAAGACGATGTCATGTACTTGTTTTCATCTAAACCTAAGAAAGCTCCCAGACGCCATATCTCTCCTAATTTCTTAGAGATGGATGAAACTGAAAGCCAAATGGTAAGATAAATCTACATTATGTAAAATACATGCAAACTGAAATTACCAAATTAATTTCATAATTATGTGAGTTTTCCTGCAAGGATAGAATTTTTAAAGTTGAAAGTAAAACAGATTTGAAAATTTTAGTTGGAAAATCAGAAGTACGGCTAGTTGTGAATTTGCATCCTGCTGGTAAATTTCTATGTAATAAACTGAATTTATGATTCTATGGTCTTATTTTCACAGTTAGAAAGAAAGTATAATGTAACAATATTTAGAATTATTTTAGATAGTGAGAGGAAAATGATTAATTACTGGATGTGATGAATAACAAGAAGATCCAACCTTTGCTTCAGGAATTGAATATGTGTTGATCAAGATGTACATGTTTAACTGATCAAAAGTTAAAATACATTTTTCAAATTTCACCTCTCATGTACATGTATATTTCATATAAATAAGATAATACTATCATTTTAGGTAAGAAGTCCTAATACATCAAGAGGTGCTAAATCACAACGTGGTGCAAAATTTGAGAACGATTTTCACAGTAGTGATTCCAGTAGTCAGGAAGACGAAGATATTAGACGCAAGAAGCTTCCAGGGTCACGACCCCAGAGTGGTACATCCAGCCGACCACACAGTGGCAGCACCAGTCGTCCTCATAGTGGTAACACATCACGTCCTCACAGTGGATCCACAAGTCGGCCACATAGTGGTACAGCTAGTAAACCACACAGTGCTTCGTCTAGGGATGCCGCAAGTCCTAAAGGACAGAGACATAGTGTTGTGTCAAAATCTCATAGGAAAGATAAACACAGTGATGGGCAAAACTTTAATCAAGTGCCCAAGTTTATGAATGTGAGCCCTGAACTCAGGATTAGTACACAGTTACCGACCCATCGATCTGAGGTGTCTGTGAATGGTAATAGTACTAATAGAAGTGTGTCTCGCATGAATAGGAAATCATTAAGAGAAATACCGCAGGATGACCTCAGACTTTCTGTTGTCAAGTCAGCTGAGGTAGGTATCTCATAGTGAGCTGTGTCACACATTACAATTCATTTACAGAATTCTTTAGAATTATTTCAGGTATTTTCATGAAACTTGATATTCCACAATCTCACCTAATGAACAATTATTATCTGACACTTTATAGGAGTACATTTAACAATGAGTTCTGTCTTGTATGTTTATGATATATTTTTTATTACTTTATGTCATGTATAATCTTCTCTATGAGCAGAAGCCATACAACCCCCAGGCGTATCAGATGGCAGACATTACCGAGTCGTTTGAGGCCCAGATGTTTGCCAGCATGAAGAGAAGTGCTGAGGATGCAATGGAAGATGTATCTATAAAGTCCCCTACCAGAGTTAACCCACCTCCTGTAGTAAGCCCCAGGAAAACCCCACGCAGCACACATCCAGGGGAGGGAACCTCTGCACACAGACATATATATGATTTCTCCCCTACACTCACTAGTGATGATGATACAAGTCTCAGTACATGGAAAGCTCCGGTAAATACCATCATTCTCTGCAAAGTCTAACTGCAATGTATTAAAAGTAAAACTCTATCTTTTGGAATTTTTACATTCTTAAAATGCGAATCTATGATAAACTTTCTGTACCATCAAGTAACACTTTATTTATCGCTATTCTAGCCAAACCAGCACCATAATTATGAGAATGAGATGAAGCCCAGCAGGATGAGTACAGATACTCTCACATCATCAAATCCAAGGTAAATAGATGTGAAATTGGTCATTATTTTTATTTTACATAGGAAGACATTATAATACATGTATTTAAAAAATTTTTGCCATTCTCTTAAATTTTTTACCCTTCATTCAAACATAGTTTCCTCATGCAGGTTCAAAAAATAAATGTTGTGTAATTGGCTAGTCTGTTCTTTCTCCTCCAATTTGATTTCTATCAGTTTTAAATTAAAAGATGTAATTAAAAGATGTAAAGGGGGAATAATAAAGCACCAGTGAAAACTTTCACAAAATTGTCTCCTATTGATATAAAAAATGTGTTGGAAGAAGTAATTTTATATCTCTGTAAACATTATTGTCTAGATACATGCATGTGGTCAGAATGCTGTAGTTCAAATTCTATCAAAAGGAAATGGAGAGTCATGTATGGTACCACTCTTAATTTTTTCTAAGAATCACATTTTAAGACATACATGTACATTTATATTTGTTGTATAGTAATCTTCCAGTCCTACTGTACTTATTGATAAGGTACCTTGATCTATATCTGTAGGGACTGGAGTGGTGTATTTAGCCCGCCCATTGTTTTCCCGGGGGAGAGGGCCGACTCTACAGAGGATCTCTCCATCAGCAGTTCGTCTCCACGCAAAGATACATCAAGCTCAGGTTATATGATTTATATGGAATTATGATTTATTGCACATTCACTTTATATGCTAAATGTCTTTTGACTTTTATATCATGAAAAATATTGTTCAGTTTTGTAATGTTTCTTTTGTATCTATATACAGGGTCTAGTAGTCCACGTAAAGTTTACGCCCCCACATCACTGGATCCTGGTACAGATGAAGAAGAACTTGACCTACTTTATGATTCCTGTTTAAACTGTTATTACGATCCCAAAACATTTAAATACTACGAGCTGATTGTATGATGAGGTGACCGTTTTATTATCTTGAAGAAGTAATGGTAGACCATGATAGTAAATATTCATACAATGTTGGACAGGACCTTGCATAGAGTCATATCCTCACAGTTAGTGAAGCAATATTACTTCATATCATTATCACCCTCATATTTCTGTGTTTTCCCACTATCCATGCCTCATACAGATTTCTGCTCCAAATCAACATTGTATTACCAGTACTGTCACGGTACAGCAGACATTCAGTATTTACATTATGTTGTGGCATTTTATGCATACGTAGGACGTGTGCTTTATTAATAGTTGTTGATCAATCTACCAACCATGTTATTTATTTATGTTGGTGGCAAAGTATTTTTGATTTATGCAATTGCGTACATGTGCACTGTTGATTAATTCATGTACGTGCATGTCTGTGATTTCAAGTGATATTAAACAGAGATGATAATTTTAACTGTCTTTTGTCCTTATTTTCATACTGTCCTGTATTCATAGATCAAACTTTCATAAAATGACCTTGACCAACCTTTACTTGTGCGATTTTGAATTAAAAAGAAACCAATATTAAGCAAAGTATTAGTGTTACATGTATCAAGCTTACATATTGGATGCATCTTTGATCAAACATTCATAAAATGATCTACTTTTTCCTGCAATCTATGCAAACCATTATGCATAATGTTTATTTTGTAAAACTGACAAAATTTATCTGAATTGCTTACTCCTAAAATGTTTCAATTGAATTTTGCTGTCACGAAAATATTCTGCCACGAGTTGAGCTTTGTAATCTGTGATTACCTATGTTCGTTCCATTATCTTGCAACTGCTCCCTCCCAACCTGTCTTGATATATGACAAACCTGGTTGTGAGGGGGGGGGGGGGTTCTTGCTAAATCAAATTGTCTGTTTCATCAACTATCAGACTAGTAAACTTTATGTATGTTTTTAAATAGTTTTCCCCAACTTTTTAGCTCACCTCGACGAAGTAGAGGGGGGCTTATGCTATCGCCCAGTTTTCGGCGTTGGTGTCCGCACTATAGGTAAAGCAAAATGGGACAGGTCCATTCCCGCCAAACTATAAGTCCTACATCAACCAAACTTGCATGGATGCATCTAAGGATACTTACAACAATGCATGGTACGGAGACTGCACTTGACCTACATTTTTTGCTTGAGTGAGCAGGTTAGGTAAAATGGCACAGGTCCATTCCTGCCTTACTATGAGTCCTACACCAACCAAACTTTCATGGATGATGCATCTGAGGATGCTTACAACAATGCATGGTACCGAGGCTGCATCTAACCCACATTTAACGCTTGAGTGAGCAGGTTACGGTAGGTAAAATGGGACAGGTCCATTCAAGCCTTGCTATAGTCCTACATCAACCAAACTTGCATGGATATTGCCTCTCAGGAGTTTACTGCAATGCATGGTACGGAGGCTGCATCTGACCATACATTTCATGCTTGAGTGAGCAGGTTAAGTAAAATGGGACAGGTCCATTCTCGCCTTACTATAAGTCCTACACCAAATAAACTTGCATGGATGATGCATCTTAGGATGTTTACAACATAACATGGTACATAGGCTGCATCTGACCCACATTTCATGCTTGAGTGAACAGGTTAGGTATTTGGGATAGGTCCAATCCTACCTTACTATAAGTCCTAGATCATCCAAAGTTGTGTGGTTGATGCATCTAAGGATGCTTACAACAAAGCATGATACAAAGGCTGCATCTGACCTTCATTTCATGCTTTTTAAGTAACAAGGTTTAGTAAAATGGGACAGGTCCATTCCTGCCTTTCTATAAGTCCTACATCAACAAAACTTGTGTGGATGATGCAACTAAGGATGCTTAATGCAATGCATGGTTCAGATGTTGCATCTGACCCACATTCCATGCTTGAGCAATCAGGTTAAGTAAAATAGGACGGGTCCATTTCCGCCCTATTTTAAGTCCTAGATCAATAAAAACAAACTTGTGTGGGTGATGTATCTGAGGATGCTTACTGCAATGCACTGTACAGATGCTGCATCTGACCTATATTTCACGCTTGATTGACCAGGTATAGTAAAATTAGAATCTTCATTACCAGACTTCTTTGAATTTTTTATCAACCAAACTTATTTGGATGATGCATTTGGAAATACTTTGTGCAATATAGGTACAGATGCTGGTCATGGGACAATGATGCCGTCGAGGTGGGCGCTGTCATCTCTGATGACCCTATGTTTGAACCTTGACTTAAACTCTGCTGAATTGTCTACTCTTTGAAATCTCACGGTTTGTATGGGCCATGAAAAGTCATGGACTTTTCCCTGGGTCTTGAAAAGTGAATGCAGTCATGGAATTTTCCCTGGGTCTTGAAAAGATATGGAAAAAATGGTACAGTCATGGAAAATCATGGAATTTGCCCTGTGTCTTGAAAAGTTCTGGAAAAGTGGTGCAGTCATAGATGCGAGTGTAGCGGCTTGTTTGAATCATTCTGGCTTTAAGGACCACAGTAATGGTCTTGAAAAGGTATGGAAAAGTGGGTGCAGTCATGGTCTTGAAAAGGTATGGAAAAGTGGGTGCAGTCATAGTCTTGAAAAGGTATGGACATGGAAAGTCATGGAATTTGCCCTGGGTCTTGAAAAGGTATGGAAAAGTGGATGCAGGCATGGAAAGTCGCGGAATTTAGCATTAAAGGTTTGAAAATTTATGGATTGCCACTATCACCCAGTTTCTTGTTTTGTATCCTTATGATCGTCTATGATCGTTTCTAAATAATGCAAAATGCGGGATTTCCAGTGAAGGATTGAATATAATTGTTATAGCAATCGGTCGCTAATCTGTCCAGGAAGTCGTAGAAAATATGGAATGAGTCATGAAAAAGTAATGGAATTTTGGTATAGGATTTCAGTGTGCACCACGAATCTGCTGAAACATGACTAGTTTTAAAAACTAGAAAATTAGGTGCGGCTTGTTTGAATTATTCTAGCTTGAAGTACCACCGATATGGATTTTAAGTTATCCGAAACATGCATGACTGATGAACTGTAGTTGGTAATTGTTGTCCAGCAGGCTGCTCACTAGCTGCAGAGTGGGAACACTATTTATCTTTAACTTAAACATATGACATTACTTAACTTGTTATAACGATACAATTTTGTTGACATACAGTAGTGACTTGCTACGAACATATGATTTTGTCATAGACAAAGTAACATTCTTGGAGTAACTAAATCTACATCATCATGTCTTGTACAATCCACGTTCTCGAGGTGTTCAATAAAATAGCATTTAGACATTATATATAAAGGTATATTGATTTATTTGACGCATACTGAATTAGAGATGTATGATAAAGTTGTGCACGATTTTCTCGCTGCACTCGAGTCTGATAAAGACATTTTCTCATATAAAGTGGCGTACAGAATCCTTTAATGTTGACCTTGTAATCGATATCTCTACACTCCCTGATATCTTATGTCACAAAGCTAAATTCAACATCCATTGTCAATTGCTTTATCTGATATGCCCAGTGTGAGGGCACTTAGCTTTACTGCAAACTAAGAGGCTTAAAAATACCAAAGAATCTGTATAAATAGAAAGTGTTCGAATGTGAAGAGTTGAATGCTCTCTAATATCTTTTTAAAACGAAAACCTTGATTATTTTTATCCTTGAGACACAATTTTCAAGTTTATACTCCTACCTTCATGTTTGACAAATGCATGATTTTATAAGGATAACAAAATTCTCCAACGAGACCACGTAAAAGTGACAACCGCGGAACACAAACACACAAGACGAAACAAAAGACACCGTGCGAAAAGAGACAAACGAGTACACTTATACTACAAGGACCAACGAAACAAAAATAGCATATTACAACATAAAGGCAACACATTGATTGGATTGTTTTTACCATGTCCATTTCTTGTCTGTCCGAAACTTTAAACTTGTTACGGTTAGTGATTATTAAAGTGTTGTTATTTCATATTTACTAGTATGGGACCTTACTCTTTTGATACCAATCTTTCACCTTGCGACTTTGACTTTGCAATTGAGTTTGACGTAATGTACAATCAAAAGAGCAATGGTGTTTCACAAACACGTCTTCGTGTGAATAGACCCCAAATAAAATACAATTTGAAGCGGAGTAAACTTACATAAAAAGACTCAATATTGTATTAATGTTGATAAAGCTATGTTAAGATGATGATACAAGGTGATATTGGTCCCACTTGACAAGGATAATACTCGGCTTGTATGTGAAGGTCAGGTGATAACAAGACGATAGCTGTACGGGGACTAGATAAACGTAGACTGTTCTCACTAATCCACCCAGGGATTATACAATCGTAAGTAATATTTACAAATACAACTTTTCAAACTTTTCAAAGAAATAACTTCTCATTGAAAAAATAGTATATAATTATTTTAGTTAAGAAAAAAAATCAACTTCATTTCTGAAAATTTTAAATAAGTGGACACTGGAATTGTACACATAGAAAACTGCTTTTGTAGAAATGTCAAAATTTATCGATTTGGTCTTCTAGAAAAATGTCAGCCAGCATTGATGCCAAAATTAAGGAGCTAAAAGTATTAGAGGATGGCAGGAAGCTGCAGATCACGTGGGCAGACGGAAAGGATTCTGTGTATGTAATAAGAATTTGTAAAACTAGTTGTTTGTCTGCAAGAAACAAAAGTCTGAAAGTCGGCGAGGTAGAGAAAGGGTCACATCAAAAGGTGAAAATTCCCGTGGGAAATAAATATTCTCATGAGAATCTCCATTTTTGGTTTATTGAGGAATTTCCAATTTCTATGGGGGACCTTATTTTTCCAATGGGGGATTTAGAAATCCAATTAATCCCAGAGAATTAGTTTTCACACATGGAAAAAAATATTTCTGCATAAATTATGATGGCAATTTTCATGGTAGGAATTGATCTCATACGGGAAAATAAATTTCCCATCAAAACATAAAGTCTCCCATCGGAATCTTAAAGAACCCCCTTGGAAATTTGAATTTCCCATGGGAAAATGTATCCCTTCGGAATTTTATTATTTCTCTTGTCATGGAGATGCTGGGGTTTACAATGTTCAGTTATATCGTGGTTCAGCTGGTTTCTTCACGTGCTGCGTTAATTTGAAGCTATAATATTTGCTTCAATATTTTGGCAGAAATAGATAATTCATTGTTTTGTACGTTTAAAACTATTTTCAGTTTTAATTCTAACTGGCTACGCTTTAACTGCCAGTGTGTAAAATGCCGCTGTCCGGTCACACAAATGAAGACCTTTGAGATATCCAGCATTCCATTGGATGACAAAATGGAAGTCAAAATGGCAGGTATGTGAGCATACCAATATATCTTTGGATGGATAAGATTGCTTATAATGAGCATGTTCAGAATTGAAAATACTTTTTCATACTTTACATAATTTTTTTTGTCTAATCATGTGAAAAGACAGTAATACACAGGGGTCCCAGGTAATACAAAAGCTATGTAAAAATAAATATAAAAATGTGTACATACTTATAACAGTCTGTGCTTTGCTGGCTTATGCGAGTTCATGATCAATCACATTAGATGTCTGACCAACTTTCAGATAGGACCTAGACTAAGTCTTAATTCTCTTGAGAGATTTGGACAGGGGCCGTCATGGAGTTCCATCGTATATGGTTTGTCCGTGTGTTATACTGGAAAAGATGCTGGTACAAAACTATGAGTTTCATTGAATAAAAATAATTTCTGTTTAGATTGTGGGAAAATTTTGGTCACATGGAAAAATGAAAATCATAATGGAGAATTTGACCCAGCCTTTCTCCGTAAAAACTGTTACTCCAAGCAGTCTATAGAGGAAAAGAGACAGTTGATTCGTGCGCTCCCAAACAAAAAGGTAAGCAAAAATACCGTTAGAATATTATTGTCAATGAAAATAAATAATATATATATACAATACATTATCTTATGATAAACGAAATCTTAAAAAACGTCATAATCCTCTTTTTTTGGTAATATATGTGTAAAAACCCCAAATTTTCTTGATTTATTGTCTTTTGAAGACTACCATCGAAAAAATGGAGTGGTCAGAACTGGATAATGATTTCGGACTGTGGAGGTAGGTACTGAATTAGCTTCAATATTTCGCCCTTCTCACACGATATTTCAATCTGGTTATTTTTGTTTGTGAGATACACACAGAAATAATCGAATAGGAACATCGTGTTAGACGGGTGAAATATTGAAACTAGTACTGAATCTGTTTGTTTGTTAAATTTTGTCTGGAATGAATAAATTACAGAGAACTTTCTGAAATAATGTTTGTATTGCTTAAAGGAATATATTCTTCAGCAAATTAAGTGAATTCTAAATGGGGACCAACTGTGCTGATATTTTTCTTTACTCACGTGAAACCGATTTTGTTCTGTACATGCTCTCTCACGGAAAGATTCCAATGAATTTTACACACAATTCTATTGATGACAGCTTTTTAAAATTCATACTCCAAAATTAGTGGATTACAACTATCCGTGTGAAACTAGAGGTGAAAGAGACAACAGAAAGTAGTAATCCCTCTTCGTGTTTAGATCTCATTTTGACGATGATAATGGTAACCTAAATACTTCTGTTATGATGAACGTGACCACTTCAATTTCCTTTCCTGAGTGATAATATTCCTCCGTCCCTTGTCTATGTTGCACTCGTATAGCAAGCGATACGCTGTATAGCATAAACTACAGCAACTTCGTTCTTTGGGCAAGGCAACTTTCGGAGAAACTTATCAACCAGGCGTACTATATTTTTGAGCAAATGTCTTTGTCAATGCGAATTTTTGGACAATGAAAATAACCGAGTCTTGTTAAAGGTCCTCTCCTATCTCTTTGTTTTAAAAACTATTTAGAAAGAAGTTTTAAATATGTTATTGTCTCCGTCTGTTTGTCCGCTCTTTCTTTTCGTGTTCCCGCTGTTTTCACTGTTGGGGATAATATCTCCCTATCTTTGTCTTGTTATATATTTTTTCAAGAATTTGTTTGCCCATAGATTGTAATTTTTGTGTCGCCTGCGAAGCATAGCGACACTTAGGGATCACATTGTCCGTTGTCCGTCTGTCCGCCTGTCTGTCACACTTGGATGTCACACCCTATAAAAGTTATTCATGAGTGTCGCTATGTTTCACAGGCGACACATGCATTCCTTGGAATGATTTTTCGATTATGATGTGGGTTTTGTTTTGGTTGATCTTCACTGATTCATACTTGGTGATCTTACTTTTCTTGTATAGGTTACTAAGGACAGTGAACGACGATGGTATTATGATGGTGAAGAATGTCCCCACGGAAGTTGGTACCATTTTGAAGGTAAAATTACGTAAATGTATACATAATGCTTATATTGAAAAGGTAACATGAATCTGGCTCCACGAAGGATGCTTTGACATCGAACATTATAGAGTCCCGTTTTTATATAACTTCAGAGATGGCGTGGAACGGATTGACTATAGGAGGGTCTTACATTATGCGCAATCTTATTTAGATGATTCAAAGCCTTTGTGTAGTATGTCTACGCTTATTTTTTTCATTCATTGTCAAAGAAATGGTCATACTGGCAGATTTTTTCAGAAAGACGAAGCATCGAAATGATTTGAAAATGATTTTCTTTCTATCAAAATTCATAATTTGACTTTCTTTAGCTAATGAAGAGAGTAGGACCTACACAAGAATCATTTTATGAAGAGGTAAGAATTCTCTTAACAGTCATAAAGTCTTCTTTTAAAGATAAATAAGAAACTCTTTACGATATGCTCTTAACACACGCATTTTTTATCATTCGTCTTAGAATTGAAAAAGAAATTAATGGATAAAGATAAAGGCATGCTTAATGTAATTATATAACATTTAAATTTTAGACCTGGCATGCAGTGACAAAGGAGGGGGCCATCAACATATCAGAGACAGGAGGGAAACTTCCCTATCATCTAGATATCCCCATGTACGAGGCCCCTCCCGGAATCCTCTTTCTGGAATGCCTGGAGTAAGACGCTTATAAATGTATCAGTTCGTCAATATAAAACTTGAAAATGGTAAATTTCAATTCATGAAATGATTTTCATTTCGTGATGATTCCAGGTTTGATGCTGGTGTAGATGGCGGGGACACAATCTTTGCTGATTTCTTACAAGTGGCGGAGCAGTTCAGAATCGATCACCCAGAGCATTTCAAAACCCTAACAACTGTACCAGCTACTATCAAACGGATTCACTTAGACAGGTATTCTTGTTGTGGCTCCATGATAACCATTGTGTTTACAATTCTAAATCTACATTGTACACGTATATGTCAAAATACCCACAAATGAATAATAAATGTTCTCTCTTTTCCCAAGGGACCATCCAGTACACATGATCATCAGAACGCCTCACATCAAGGTCAACAATAAAGGCGAGGTAGGTCAACAATAAAGGCGAGGTAGGTCAACAATAAAGGCGAGGTAGGTCAACAATAAAGGCGAGGTAGGTCAACAATAAAGGCGAGGTAGGTCAACAATAAGGCGAGGTAGGTCACAATAAAGGCGAGGTAGGTCAACAATAAAGGCGAGGTAGGTCAACAATAAAGGCGAGGTAGGTCAACAATAAAGGCGAGGTAGGTCAACAATAAAGGCGAGGTAGGTCAACAATAAAGGCGAGGTAGGTCAACAATAAAGGCGAGGTAGGTCAACAATAAAGGCGAGGTAGGTCAACAATAAAGGCGAGGTAGGTCAACAAAAGGCGAGTAGGATAAAGGCGAGGTAGTTCACAATAAAGGCAGGTAGGTCAACAATAAAGGCGAGGTAGGTCAACATAAAGGCGCAGGTAGGTCAACAATAAGGCGAGGTAGGTCAACAATAAAGACGAGGTAGGTCAACAATAAAGGCGAGGTAGGTCAACAATAAAGGCGAGGTAGGTCAACAATAACGTCAAGCCAACTTTTTATGATTCCGAGAAAAAAAATCCTTATTATCTAAATTTTATTGTTAACAGAACATCTCAGATACATGTAGATTATTCATTAAAGCGTTTTATCCGTCAATTTTGATTTTGAAACCTATCAACTTCTGAATTTACAGAGATACTTCAAAAGAACAGGTACCTGCTAGGAGTAGACGTTACCCGTGTGTTTTAACTCTGCATATTTTACCATGTTGCATGTAAAGAATTGACATTTTTTATTCAGCATAGTTAACCCAGTGTCCTTCACATTTCTTGAAATAATATATATAAAAGGCTTTATACTCTTTACAATCTGAACATCAGTATGGATACAGGATTTGCTCGTTTAGACTTCCTTATGTCCGACAGTGAATTAACAAATTGAGTACAGAATGAGTATTACATGCTCGTAAGTTAATGCGCAAATGACTTTGTCAATGCAATTATAGACGATACAAGGAAAATATAATACACTATATCATCTCGTTTCAAAACGACACTTTAGGTTAGATCGTTTGTATTTTCCTTTCTGTAACTGTTTGTAAGACTCTCTTGTCTTATCATGTCACTGGTAACCAATGTCTCTTAGTCCTTTCTAATACCCTAATTGCTAATATCAATAAGATAATGTTTTTTTTTTCAGATTTTATCATTCCACTGGCATCCTTGTCACCATGGACCACTCTGCGTGGAAGAGGTACAACTCTCTCTCTGATCGGAGTTTCATTTCTTAAAGAAAACTACTTTGTTTTATCTATTTCTAGAATAGGTCCATTGTATTAATTTAATTTTATTTGTGGGTTTTTTTTTTTTTTTGAGTATAAGCACATTGTCAATCGACATCATTTTGTATTTGACATAGCGTTGACGCTTTTTGCTGAAAGCACATTTTTGCAAAATACTAGTATAAGATATGTTTGAACGTGTAGATTGTTAGTTTTGTTTTTGATTTTAATCTTCCAGGAATACGTGGACGCCTACTACCATGCATATCAAGAGTTTCATAAAGCTGTGGAAAATTCTCCGTATAACGTAAGTGTATAAAATCAAGATGTGGGTTTTCATAACTTTTCTCCTTGTATATTCGAATATCAAAAACAAATGTTTCTTCCAGAGGGACAGAATGATACAAGTATATGACCACAAAGACACTCTCGTACACAATTTTCGGCTTTCTGACCGAAAATCAAGTGCAAAAATTGAAAAGTGAATATGTTAACTAAGGGCATACACGATTACTGAGCAAGACAGGTATTCATGTTGTTGCTCATTGAGCAGAAAAAAACTCTTTCAAAAATATCAAAATAGAGCGCAAGGATTAAGCGAATTTAGAATGATAACACCATGTTTATATATAATGTTAAACGTCTTCAAATTCAATTGCATCATTTAAGAACAGATAAATTTGCAACATGGACCAGACGTTTCGGGTACTTAACCCTCGATCTAAACAATGTAACACCTCCAAAGAGTGTGAACGTTATTATATCCAAAAATATACCAAAAGACGTAGCAGGTGCAAAAAATAAAAATAAAATAAAATAAAATAAAATAGAATAAAATAAAATAAAATAAAATAAAATAAAATAAAATGTGATAAAATAAAATAAATAAGATTGTGAGACTTCTGTCTTATACTCCTATAGAGCCAAGGTAAGACCTGTTTGAATTCAATCGATAGAGTACAAAAAGGACTGACGATTAAAAGACATGCCAATGAGACTGTGCGCATACAGTCATATTCCTGAAAAGCTTAAGAATTCAGGCAAATATCTTAATAGAGTCAGGTTTGCTTTTGAAAGCGCTGTCAGTACTAGTATTCCAATGGCATTAGTGCATTTGTATATGGTTAACTGTTTGTCATCCTTGCCTCAAACGAAGTAGTTTAGACTGCTATGTGCAGACAATGGGATGCCTGAAAAAAATTTCCTGATCTTCCAATCAAGTTTCAATAATGTCTACTTCTATTTTATTCGCAGAAAAAGATACGGTTCACAAAAGGAGACATGGTAGTCATAAACAATAGGAGAATGGTGCATTGTAGAACAGCGTATGGCGGCAAACCTGGTCAGCGCCATCTACAGGTAAAATTACACAAATAAGTTACTATGTCATGCGTCATAGATGAACTTTGATACTTCAAACATAGAAATAGGGAAAATGTCATTTAATATCCAATATTCCAGGAGGTTAATAAAGTAGTACTCCAGTGATCTGAGTCAAGATCACTACCCCCCAGACGTCATGTACGAAAGCTTACTCATGGCGACGGAAATAGTACAATGTAACCTATTTTCAAAGATAATTTTCTTCAAACATTTTGAAATATTTCCGTTGATTTGACTTTATGGCTGATATATGGCTTACTGCTGAAAAGTACTTAATATATATCTTTACTGCCAGAAAATCCTAATCTACAGCATTGTACAAAACTATGTCTGGAACCTATATTTTTAGAGAAAAAAAACTTCATGGTCTGTTAAAAAAGATTTTGTACACATTGATTTTGGTTTACGGATCCTCTGTCCCTTATTTTGCCAGGACCTGTGAAACAAAATGTGGAATAAACTCTCTTCTCCGGGGAACTATATGATTCAAGAACTTCTGAAGAAGCACCCTCTAGACTCTGCCACTGAAATGTCAATCATGTCCGTTTGTAAAATCCTAAGTCGCTTGAGAATTCGAGAAAGCAAACTCATAGAATTGATCAAATTTGGAGATTTTTTTTCATCCATAAACCTCAGATTCTTTGACATAAAATGTAAAACTTGATACAAGTTTTAACATAATAGTACAGTAAAATTGCGCAAAATTTATGAATCATGGGTCTTCTTCGTCAAAAAAGAGAAAAGAAAAACAAGACAATAAAAAAACCAAACAATCAAACAAACATAACCAAAAAACAACACCCCCCCCCCCCAAAAAAAAAAAACAAAACAAAACAAAACAAACAAAAAATATATAGGCAAAGAAGTAAAATATCCCAACCCAAAGATTTCCCAATCAAAAATGTTTGACACAAAGTCATTTTTTTTTTCTAAGACTATTATAGGTTCTATTATCTTTTATCTTTAACATTTGATTGTCTTTTATCTTTAACAGGGTGGATATGTCTGCATTGACGACTACAAAAGTCGTTTGAACGTGCTAGAGCGTCCTAAGTCGCTTGAGAATTCGAGAAAGCAAACTCATAGAATTGATCAAATTTGGAGATTTTTTTTCATCCATAAACCTCAGATTCTTTGACATAAAATGTAAAACTTGATACAAGTTTTAACATAATAGTACAGTAAAATTGCGCAAAATTTATGAATCATGGGTCTTCTTCGTCAAAAAAGAGAAAAGAAAAACAAGACAATAAAAAAACCAAACAATCAAACAAACATAACCAAAAAACAACACCCCCCCCCAAAAAAAAACAAAACAAAACAAAACAAACAAAAAATATATAGGCAAAGAAGTAAAATATCCCAACCCAAAGATTTCCCAATCAAAAATGTTTGACACAAAGTCATTTTTTTTTCTAAGACTATTATAGGTTCTATTATCTTTTATCTTTAACATTTGATTGTCTTTTATCTTTAACAGGGTGGATATGTCTGCATTGACGACTACAAAAGTCGTTTGAACGTGCTAGAGCACACAGTGGGCAACAAAGGCCCGGTCAGGCACGTCTTCAACGGAGATTGGTTCTGCTAGACCACACATTGTTTCAATCTGTCCATTAATTGTAAAGCTTTCCTTTGTTTATACTGAGACGCTTCATATAAAGCACACCGACATTTATAATTCAGGTCAAGTATAAAGTCCATGTACAATAGTGAAAAAACAAGAGAACTTTCTGATTTGATTTTCCTTGAATAGATTGTAATATCAAATGGGTTATGTTTGTTTGTTTTTTGTGCAAAGTTCCGTCAAAATTAAGCATATATGAGGTAGTTCATGAAAGATACACGGAATATGCAGAATATATACCCTTGTCATATAAGTCATGCGCAAATGCAGATTTTTTTTTCCAAATGGAGTGGGTTCACTCTATCAAAATATATGTGAGAAAGGAGGGGAGAAACAAGTTGGACAATTTGTTGACACCCTCTCCTTCGCTAGATCCACTCATGGTATAAGTAATAAAAAAAGTCTGGTTACCAAGTTCCGATTTCGAGGGGAACCTTAAACCGTCGTACGTACAAAATATTTTTGCATTGGCAGCAATTTGATGAATTAAGGGGAAATCATAAAATTTATAGAAAAAGCTAAATAAAACCCCGCTTCGTTTTAAGATATATAGAATATCATATTTGGTATTAAATGAAAGCTAATTCTTTTATTTTTACACCAAATCTAATATATTTGCATTTCAAATCAAATTCGGCATCAGCTCAGAAGAGAAATAGTCTCATAAAATAATATTTTACATAAGTGTAATAAGAAGTCCATGCGTTGTAAAGCCATCGTTGGTTTACACTTACATGTAAGCCCGTCGTATAAAGCACATTAACGTTTTTAATCTTTGTCAAATGTAGAGTCCATGTATGATTGTGAAAAAAGACAACCTAATGCTTATCAAAGTTGGCATCAGCTCAGAGAGACCTTGATTATACTGAGAGCAAAAAGACAATCTTTGTTTGATTTGATTTCAAACATTTTCATGACCACCTCCTAATCCCTCAAGTTCAGCCATGATATTCAAAGATATTCATAGATTATACTTTTGTGGTGTTTGGAGAAAAACAAGAGAAAGTGAACAAAGAAAAAGACATGCAAGCTAAATGCTGGTACATATATACTGAATACTGTATCTAGCTTTCTTTAGGTCAGAATAGATGAAATTCAATAAGACGAAGGTACTACAATATTTATGTTGTGAGATCTACCCCGTTTGATCCCTCCTCACTCTGGGATTTATACCTGTGTATTGAGTATTGACTGTATAGCTGACATACTGTTTTATGATTGCCCTGATGCCCCTACATAGTCTAAATGTAGCATTGACATATTTCCTGAAGGAGGTGAGGGGATGATTCAGACTGACATTTCCGTATTGACCATATCATCGTCATCGACGTTAATATTTTTGAATGATTTCAAACACATTTGACCGAGAAGATTTCAATTTTCTTTTACATCACAGTGACCGGAAAAAATCAAACGCAATGCTAATTTCTTATTAGCGAGTTAGTAGTTATTGAAAACTTGATTTTGTCAAATTATCAGCTTTCAAACGGTCTACTCAATTGCTTATGATTGGATTGTACAGAAATATTCCTTTAAGTAAAAAGAAATAATGTTTTATTTTAAATGTCTTGAAAATGCTTTCAGCATTTGTCTCTTCTTAAAAAAGCTGGTATTCATGTGAATTTTGAACACATTCATTTAAAATAATATAAGTTGTCTTGGCAACAAAAGTGCATGCCTTATGCCAAAATCCCCTTGTGGTCAGTACTTGACCATTGAATAAAGCACTACAATCCTGTGTAATGGAGAAAAAAAAAAAAACTTACAGCAGCATTCAACTGTTAAATCCTGTCTAATTGCTCTATTGGAGAGAGACTATTGTCTGGAGTTGCATGCCCGATAACCTGCGCTTCATATCCCCGTGTGTTGGCGGTTTACTACCTTTTAACCCTATTCTCCAGCATCCCTACTTCTCTCATTAATTATTCATGAACGTACATGGCAACCAAAAATGGAAAACAAACAAAACAAAGAGAGAAACTTTCTTTATACAACCATTCTTGAGAATCATACTCTTGCTCGTAACATCTCTCACGTAGAACGTACTGTTAATCATGGACGCTGTAGATTTAGTAAATAGAGATCCAAACAATATCAACGACCATCTGAAGGTAGGTAAAAATTTATTACGTCATGCCAGCAAGTCACTCAAATCATAAAAAAAAACACGTTATTGAAATAAAAAAAAATCATATCCCATCTCAACGAGAAATGATGACAATTTTTATATAAGACTTTTTTAGCTGTTGAAAAACATACTTCTATGAATTAAAAAGTATTTTGACTTCGTTCTGTGATTTTCATATCAATGAATCACAAAAAAAAAAAAACCTTTCCGTGCTAGCTAGTCCAGTTAATTGTCAGTTTCTAGCTCCCTAGTTAGTCTCGGCTACCTGCATTGGTCAGTATAAATGCGTAAAACTGTGTACCTTCGTGTCTGCTGTGAGCAGTTAGACAATGTCTATATTGATGACGTTTTCTTTTCACTGATTGATACATAATTTGATATCTTTTCTAGTGGCCCATCATCTTATTTTATATTCCGCTTTCCTATTTGTCAAAACGATGTTCTAAAACATAGGTGTAATTAAAATATCACATCATTAAACATTATGAATGTTATACGTCTTCAAATTCATAGCATCATTTAAGAACAGGTAAATTTGCAGCAAAGACCAGACATACATGTTTCGGGTACTTGTCCCTCGTCAGTGATCCCCTATATAAACAATGAAATATGGCCTAAGACTATGAAAATTATGTCCAAAAAATACCGAAAGGTACAGGACCCACCTACAGGACCCACCTTTCAGATATTTCGATAAATGTTTGTGAATTTTGTATGTGTTTGAAGAAACGTTCAAGCTGATTGGACTTGGCTTCACGTGCCCTCGGGGACTCCTGGTCCACCAGCAGTGAGACACACCAAGTCGTACAAATGTTACACGTCTTCAAATCCATGGCATCATTGATTTATATGGATGAAGTCATTGATTTATATGTTGCAAGATTACCCACAATTTACAATATCAGTAAAAGATCACACAGACTTGGTAAAGAATAGTTACAATACTTATTTGAACCTTTCCCTGTAATGTTGAATTCATTATTGAATTTCTGACTTAATCTAGGATTAGATTTTATAACAATTGTATTTTGTGAAACATCCCTCTTTGCTAGATTTTATTCTAGGTTTGATGATTCAAGTATTGATCTGTTGAGGCAGAAAACTTTATCAGATGATGAAGTCTAATATCGTCTTAATTCAGGTGTTAGAGTCTGTTATGTATTTCACATAACATTGTTTCAGTCAGCAGAGCTCACATGATCTTTGTCTCCTGTTCGTCCTTTATACATTAATTTTCTTATTCTATATTTCTATTAATCTTCCTTAGCCTTGGGATATAATCATAAAGTAAAATAGGGAAGGACGCACCGAACAAGGGATATCTCGCCCCAAATGAACTTTTATATTAAAAAAATGTTCATATTTATATCTTGAAATATTAGTGAAACAAGAAAGCTTTTGCATTGAGGAGGAAGGGGATGCTCACGTTCTTTGATTCTGTCACGGTTATTGTGAAACAAGACCAAGGTCATCAATAGTGAATCTGTGAATGAAAGTCTAATACAAAATCCGTGATAAGATTCCAAAAATCACAATCAAAAGGCTTTCTTATTCTTGATTTTTTTTAACAGAATGTATAGATAGAGGAAAACATATTTGCCCCTAAATAATGATCGACATCGTTTCATTTACATATTTACATATCATTTCTTGTAAGTTAACCCACTAACCTTAATTGTAAAATTACTCAACATTTGATCAGGTATAAATCGGTTAATAAGTGTGTCGATCGGCTTTTTACGGGTGAACAACATTCATGTATCAAGGGAACTTAATATTGATTTCAAATATTTATTGAAGAATATTCAATAGACCGGTGCCATTCCTTCTTGATACAATTAATGTAATTATAAATCCAATATTCGGAACCAAACAAAAATAAAGATCAGCAAAATACATCCATAACCACTATTATTACAAGAAACCGAATGATAGAAGTAATATTACTACAACTAGACCTGAAATAATATGTTAGGTTAGGAATAGGCAAAATTGTATTCATTTTATTAGTTTTGGCCAGAGAAACGGGCAACAATTTAGAATTTATAACAAGACATGTTTCTAATGTCTCAGACCAAAACTAACTTTCGCCTGTCAAAAACACATACTTTTCAAAGTGCGGTTCAGTCGAAGGATTAAAGGTACAAATTGAACAATTATTCCTTAACACGCGAACTTGCATGGTCAAAATGATGAACATTTTGGATTGAGCAAGATGAAAGATATTGGTAACCCTAAGATTTTTAGATTTAGCATGTTTAATTGTTAATAATATCAAAGGGATTGGAAACAAGTTCTTAATCAAAGATCTGCATTGACTATTTATGATGCTCATACCAGGCTATACTCTGTACAAATATTATAGGTACAGTATATAAGTATAGGCTGATTAATATTTCATTTTGCATCCGTTGTTGACCGTCATATCCTCGGAGACAAGGGGCCAATTACGGTGTTTGTATCTAGCGCCATAGTGAAATAGACATCATTATTAATTATTCACGTCCATGTTTTACTAAAGGTAAATAAAGACACGTTTCTACGGTATCATGGGAAAGAAAATGGCTTAAACGGGCCTGTATCGCCAACCTGAGAACCCTGTCGTTGACAAATTACTCAAAATTTATGATTTTCTGTATTCTATATTATTTCATCGAACTAAAATTGCCGAGATGTTCTAAGAATACAGGTGAAAAACATATTTGCTGTTTCCGATTGGATTCAAACTTACAATCCTCATGTCATAAGTGTTGTCTCAAAAATAAGAAAAATACTCACACTGAGATAAAAGCTTTTACAAGAATACTTCTTCATATATCTGTAATAAATCATATATCTATAATCAAAACAAACATAATTGCATAATATAATTATCATCAAACAATGCAGATATAATAATAACAACGAGAGTAACAAGTTTTTGCATACCAGAAATGACTAAACCTTAGCTTGGTCGGTAGTTCTGAAGAAGTTTCGATTATGTGGTGGTGCTATCTTAAAGTTTTGTCAAATGTGGACGCAAAACACTTGGGAGACTATTAATTCTTCATCAGTACATCAAGACCTATTCAATGGTTCGAGAGAAAATAAAATGAAATGTGTGAAAATAAATCCTTTCTTTTATCATCGAAGAAAAAAAATTGTCGACCTTTAAATCACATTATCTTTATCAATTAACAATAAAGCATTTTAAAATAGTTAAATTGTTTCCAATGCACATCATAATGTGTTCTATTAATCATGGAAATATAATTTTCAAACGTTTAGAGTTTCCTACTGACAGAGTTCAAAAGATGCAGAAACGGGTAAAAAATTCATTTCTTAACACGCCCCCTAGATTCCCTCTGAATCTTTCAGTTTGTTGATATATGCTAAATTTTTTTAAATAGAGGATCAAAGGAGGGTACCCGTGGCCTTCTCTTGGTTTAAACATATTTTTTCCTTCCAGTCTGCATATTAAGTACAGAAATGTGAACAATATAGGGATCTGAAAAAAAAAGGGGGAACACACATTTCAAAAGCTTAAATTCAAATGTAACACGTTTGCGTTATATGATAAAAAAATGAATTGTCATTGACAAAAATACACACAACTACAGTTTTTTTTACGTTTATATAATAATGAAGTGAGAACAAGGATCTAAAACGTGGGTCCTGTAGCATCATATCCCATCCATTCTGCTACGTCTTTTGGTACATTTTTGGACATAATTTTCATACTTTTTGGCCATATTACATTGTTTAGACTAAGGATCACTGACGAGGCTTTAGTACCCGAAACGTGCATGTCTGGTCCATGCTGAAAATTTATCAGGTTTTAAATGATGCTATTGAATTTAAAGACATTTAACATTTGAACTTCTTGGTGAGTGTCACTGCTGGTGGACCAAGAGTCCCCGAGGTCACATGTAACCAAGTTCGATCAACTTCGGTTGATCGTCTGTCTCTTCAACGCTTTTGAAATTTTCTGTCACAAAATTTCTTGAAATTTCTAAAACGTTGGTCCTGTAGCATCATATCCCACCCATTCTGCTACGTCTTTTGGTACATTTTTGGACATAATTTTCAAACTTTTGGGCCATATTACATTGTTCAGACTAAGGATCACTGACGAGGGTTTAGTACCCGAAACGTGCATGTCTGGTCCATGCTGAAAATTTATCAGGTTTTAAATGATGCTATTGATTGTTTAACATCATAATCAAATATGGTGAAAATGCAATAAGTAACTTGTATATCAGTAATATTTCTAAAGAGAACGTAATGCAAAAAGCAATTGGTTTTCAGGATATACTCTTGCACTTGGAAAATTTTGTCTCCAAATAAAAGTAGATTGTAATTTTAAGGAAAGTCTAAAGGATACAACAAATTTATCTGCAAGGTTTGATAGTAGCACAATAAAAAGATATGTTGTTTCTATTTCGCCCCAGGAACAGTCTGGATTTTTTTCAATATACACTGAAGTAAATGGTATTTGAGGCCACTACAATTTAGTCTAAGTCTTGCGTGGAGTATTTGACTTTTCCGAATGCCTACATTACAATATTTAGGAACCTCATGGTTGACATTAAGTTTTGAAATATTAATTTTGATCTTCTTTTGGTCAATGGTTGTGTCATTTGTCGAACAACATATAGGGTTCCATATCTTTTGTCCAAGCTGCAAATGTAACTTTTCTTAAATGGTGCTATGGATTTGAAGACGTGTAAATATTATTCATTCCAGATGAGCTAAAGAGAAAAATGAATATACAGAAGTACATAAATTATTCTCTTATCGGCTCTTACAAAATGTATTTACACAAATCTGCAGAGTGAAAACAATGATTCTGCAAAAAAGTTAATGTTCTCATGTGGGAAGAAAGCTTCAATTAATTTATAGGTTCGTCATGTAATGGTAAGCTATAAATGTGTATGTCAATAATGGTATCTTTTGATTGGTCAAAGTCATTGAAAAATATTCAACAGATAATCGACAATAATCTGATTACCGTTCTTCTGATGGCGCATAGAACAATTCCAGAAAGATACATCAATAGAAACTCTGATAGATAAGTATTTGGTTATCCTTTGAAGTAACGATCTTCATTGTTGGACCTGAAGCGACTTTGTAACGGGATTATATAGGGATCTACAATGTCCTAGTATTATCATGAAATGAATTTTGAATAATTCTTATCGGACATGTTGTATCGGAGATGTCCATTTATACCTCAGAGAAGAAGAAGACGTATATGAATAAGTAAAAGAAAAAAGAAAACACAGCCCCACCAACAACTTGGCCGTTGCCGCTACCGCCATCAACAAAATCAAAGGAAATTGAAGCAGGATATATTATTTCCTTTAATGTAATAGCTCAAAAATAAAAATGAAAATATAAAATGATATCTAATTGTGTTGTAGGTGGCGTTTGAAGACATCATAGCAGAACCTGATGGCATTAAGAGCTTGGACTGTGTATGGTCATGTTCCTACAGATGTTTTACATGCTGGAAGCAGTGTACCTACATGATTATGACCACCTTGTTTGGGTGCTGTATAGCCGCTGAGTGGGGTATAGAGTTTGCTTACGTGGCATTTTGGCACATCTGGTACGTCACTCCTTGCTTCAAAATGTTGGAAATCAACTGTGGCTGCTGCAAGAAGCTTTACGGATTATGTGTACATTGCTGTCTGGATCCTCTCTTTGAGGCTTGTGGTTTGATGTTACCGCATTCAAACGAAGTGGATGAAAGGCAACGCCCCCTGACCCCGCCCACCTCCCGTTAGGGAATGTAATCTGTGATTGTACTGCTTAAATTATAAGCCGTCCATTACGTGAAATATGGTGACTCTCATAAAACCATGTGTTGACAATTTTGTAAGCCAAAATTATTTGTACTTTGGATAAGAATTTGTTGTGAGACGGAAACGTTATGCATGTGATATAATTCGTGTATGTCTATACTTCTAACCCTTCTGTCAAACAAAAACCAAATCAAATCTCACAATTGTTGTGTCTATACTATTTCTGAATATCAACAAAATTGAATTATTTATCGACAACTGCTATGTCTTTCGCATTGCTGAATTCTATCCAAATTAAATATTTATCGACATTTTTTTTAGTATCATCGTCGATTTTATTACAAATGTTCTTGACAAGTGTATGCAAATTTTTTTGGCAGAAAAGTCTCTTTCATGTGGGATTTTTTACCATTCCATGAATCTCAGTTTGCCATAAAACACAACACAGCAAAATCAATGCACCAGCTTAGAGATCGCTCTCTCGCAGAACAGGACAAATATTTTATTAGCAGCATTTTCAATCAACCGAGTCAAATAGATATCAAACGTAGTTTTTCATGATTAAGACTGGGTGTTAGAGAACAAAGTACTCAGTTTGGTGTCATCAAAGTTCTTTAGAGTCATGATCTCCATCTCATTATAAAAATTACAGCAATAAGGAGAGACATGGTAAAATTCATCATCGGATATCCACGCTCAGTTTCGAAGTGCATCCGACGATGTAATTACACTGAAAATGTACACAAGAAAGGAAGAATCCTGCTTGCTAGTATTATATCACTCGTCTCTTCAGCTATGTAGAAAAGTCAAAACCGATGAATGAGTAAAATTTCCTCAATTCCGTGCCGAATATGTCTTTCAACATTGTGGAAAAAGATATTATAGCATTTCGAATTTACATTGTATCGTCAAAGAAATAAAATATACAGTGACAAAGTCAGTCGCTTACGGAAGCCCGTAGGTGACAGGTATGAATTATGATTTATCTGGCGGTCTGTTGTACGTCCTGTTGAGAAGATTGTGGTCAGTGTACAATGAAAGCAAGATGAGTTTAGCACCATATATGACATTCTTTTGATTCAAATACATGTTGTAATCCGACTCATTGATAATTGGAAATTCATCGATAAATGAAACATTGTAACACCGGTAATACACTCTGTAACATTTGGAATCTTTTAAACATCTTCACTTTAATTGACAGAAAAAGGAGGATTAATGAAAAAAAAGGCTCTTCGGTATACATTTTAGGTTATGTTTATACTTTCGCTCTTCGTATATTCACTATTTGGATTTCCTCTATCTCGGTCTTTTGCCAGTTCTAAAAGATTTACACACTGACCGATTTAAATGACTACGGTTTTTGAGGACCCTGTCCAATAATATTCAGTCTGAAAGTTGGACTTCTCTGTTTAGTCCCCACCCCTACCCCCAGTTGCCAAAGCGAGGAACGTGTTTGAATATCCTTCATGCTTCTGATACATTTTTATGTACTGTGTTCATTTTTAGTTACGTAGTCCTCCTGTTTGATTTTCTTGATTTCAAGATGATCTTTCTCTGAATGTCAGTCGGACTCCTCGGGTGATTACATACATGAGCTCGCTACAGCTGGCAGAGCACGGACTGTATTACGCATGCCCTCTTTTTATATCCATTTACATATTCATCTGTGTTTCTGGGGCCTCTGAGTTTCGCGGTCTTGTATGTGTGAGGTCATCTTACAGTGAGGAGGTTGTTTTACACCACAATTGTACGTTCTTCGAGACCTCTGGGTAATTGGAGAAGTGAGAGGGTTGTGCGCACGTAATCCAGGATAACCACACCATTAGCTACTTGCGTGACAAATGGCCGTCCAAAGTCGGCACCGGTTGCCCATTGGTCTCGTTGGTTTATGTGTAGTCTTTTGTTTTTGATGTTTACATGTCGTGTGTCTCTTTTCCGCCTCGTGCTGTACTCGTCTTTTGTGTTTTTGCATCGGGTGTTTTGTTGTTTTGCTGTTGATGCTGCAACGGGGTCTTGTTGGAGATCTCCTTCCTTCTTTTACATAGGAGGAGCTATCGTTTACAACAAAGAGACTTGTGGATTACCGGCTAAATGTGACGTTTGTGAAAGGTAAAAAGCATCGCACACATTGTACACACTCTAAATGTGTTTTTCTATCATTGCATTACATTAATTCGGTATCAATATCTCCGGGTCTTGTAGAATTATTTGTAGATAAGGGTTTTTTTTTTGTAATATTGGTATATTGGTTTTACCTTCACGTATCTGGTTTATCTATTCTTTCTATTATTTACCCCCTCTAAATGTTTCTCTTTTTAGTGTAAGTGTGTTATCATGGGTGTTGCAATGGAGTTAATAAACTGTTGGAGATCACCTTCTTTCTTGAACACATTTTACTCAATAACGACTACGTACTGTAAATGTTATAATTTTCACTGGGGAAAAATTCGCGATGATAACTCCAAGACCTTTCTCTCGGAGGAAATATTCGCGATGTTAACGTCTCTGTCTTTGTAGGGTAATTTTCGCGTGGGGAAATATTCGCGATATTAACGTCTCTGTCTTTGTAGGGTAATATTTGCGTGGGGAAATATTCGCGATGTTAACGTCTCTGTCTTTGTAGGGTAATTTTCGCGTGGGAAAATATTCGCGATGTTAATGTCTCTGTCTTTGTAGGGTAATTTTCGCGTGGGGAAATATTCGCGATGTTAACGTCTCTGTCTTTGTAGGGTAATTTTCGTGATGTTAACGTCTCTGTCTTTGTAGGGTAATTTTCGCGTGGGGAAAATTTTCGCGAAGTTCACCGATTCGTTAAATACACGGAAAATATCCCACGCGAAAATTAATATTTTTACATAACTCGTCTAACACAAAATAGACAAACTAGTTTCTGACAGTGTGCTGTTGTCGATTGTGATGATTACATGAAATCCACATATTGTTCTTTCTAGGAATAAACTATCTCTCTGTGTCTCTAAAGCATATATATGTATACACCATGATTTGCTTTTTGGAGGTGTATTGGGAAGTATTGTACTTACTCAATTTAAAACCGTCATCTTTAATTTTATCAACATTGAAATATATACATGGTTTATTGTAATAATTTCAGTGAACAAGTAATGTATCATCTGTGATGCTTCAGACTGACATAGAAACAATCCCAGAAAATAATAATGAAGAGCGAAATTCTAAGATGTGGAAACATGATCTAAAATTCATACCAAATATAAAGAGCCAGGTAAGGCGAGACTTATACCTTCAGCTTTTGAGAAGAATTTTATCAGATTTGCTGATTAGAGTAGTACTGAATCACTGTTAAGATAGACAACCGATATCTTCAAGACTTGCAGTTCACCGGAAGAGATGTATCCTATTGTTGGAAATATATCAAAACTTGAATATATGTTCCCTATTGTAATGTTAAATGTCTTAAATTCAATAGCATCATTTAAGAACAGATAAATTCTATCGTAAAAAGTGATACGACATGTGAATATTTGATATATCACCCGATGGCTTGTTACGTAGAAACATGCTTGATTCGGTCTTTTGTACACAAAATTATGTGGACTTGTATACTCTGGAAAACATTTGCCATAGAAAAGACCAAAAACCATAAATTTCTATTAAAATCCCTTCTCCTGGATTAAAAAGTGTATGACACCAAAACGTGATGTTTGTACGATCTCGATATAGTGCAATAAAAGTATAAGATAAACGAAATAAGTGATTTAATGATTGTAATAAATTCATTGCCTTTATTTATTTAGGCTTATATACTACAGGTCTATCCTTCAAAGTGTATATTCGTATGACTTCCCGGTTTTTGTAGATATATTTAAGTTTCTACGAGAAAAAAACTATTCGGTATTTCTTACCGCTCAAAAAGAACTTGGAGTTTTCATTTGAAGATTGTCATAGGAAATGGAAAGTACGCAAGATGTAACGAACAGAGACCCGAACGAAATTAACAGTCACATAAAGGTAATGTTAGCACATGTTGATAGAGAAGGGGGATTTCATCGTTTTTCACATTTTGATAAATTCTCAGAAATCTTCAATATACTTTCACGTAAATTTTCTTGTGAATAACGGTGTTTTTTTTTCTGTAGATGTATATGTTGTAGGGAGGAGACAAATTATTGATAACCAAGAAATATACTGTCACATAGATTATTGTGATGAACTGTTTTGTATGCTGTAGGGAGGACACAAATTCTTGCATGTATCAAACGAATTTTTTTTTTTTTTTTTTTTTTAACAATTTTTCAGGTGCAATTCGAAGACGTTTTAGCTGAGGTAGACGGCGCCCACAGTGCTGTTTGTGTGTGGACCACGTCAACCTTATGTTTCGGCTGTAGTAAAACCTGTTGTTATAACGTTCTCAGCGCCCTCTGTGGTCTGTTTATCGCCCTTTACTGGGGTTTTCAGTTCGCTTGTTTGACATTCAGCCACGTTTGGTGTGTTACGCCGTGTACTCGGTATTTTACACTCAACTGTAACAGCATCCAGATTTGCTTCGGAACTATAATCAACTGTTTCCTGTCACCAATTTGCGAGAGCTGTTCCCTTTTCTTTAACAAAATTGTGGTGAAACAGAACTAGCAGTGTAAAGTTTCCATGGAAATGTAGACAGGAGTAAATCAAACGGACAGAAAAAAAATAAGAAAAAGGATATCTACAATTAAGCTATGACTTATGCAATTTACTTTATTGTACAAAAATAAAAGCATAATTGAAAGCAAGTCATGTGTATATATTAAAACAAACCATGTTCAGTCAAAAAGAATATATACTTAAATTATTAGATAAAAATCTTATATGTCTTTCTTTATTGTAATTCTTATATGACTCAAAACTTTACCACATGATTCAAACAGAGGGTCAATGATAGCCCTTAAACACCCACTCCATATCACAGATACTGGTCTCAGTTTGATAGCAAAGACTTTGAGGTAGGGCTGTATACACCATATGTAGTCAAACTGTAGGCAAGCGAAACTGATCCCCCAACACAACGCACAGGGAATGGCAAAAATGACAGAGAGAATTCGGTAGCACCAATATTTTGTTTTACCAAATAAAGAGAAACTAAGCTGCCATATCTGATCAAAGCTACGAATTCCTTCCGGTTCAGCAAAGACGTCGCCGAATTCTACCTGAAAAATAAACGATGAGCAAATTGATTAAAAAAACTTGACATTAATACAGAAACTTGTATTAGATTCATATTCGTTTATTCTTCATATAATTGTGTAAGGGAATTTGGAAGGAAATTGTCGGTTAAGAAATGGAAATTATGTCCAACAAGACAACCATCCATGCGCACATTGTGTATTATATAGAATATTGTAGGCGGTGCCACACCTCGACGAAGTAGTGGGGGGGGGGGGGGGGGGGGGCTTATGCTATTGCCCAGTCGTCGGCGTCGGCTTTGGCACTATAGGTTAACTAAAACGGGAAGGTCCATTCAAGCCTAACTATAAGTCCTACATCAACCAAACTTGCATGGAAGCTGACTACAGTGCATTGTACGGAGGCTGCATCAGACACACATTTCACGCTTAAGCAATCAAGTTAGGTAAAATGGGACAGGTCCATTTCCGGCCTATTTTAAGTACGATATCAAATAAAGATGTATCTGAGGATGCTTACTGCAATGCACTGTACGAATGCTGCGTCTGACCTATATTTCATGCTTGAGTGACCAGGTAAGGTAAAATTAGAATCTTAATTTATTTCATTTCCAGCCATTTAAAATTCTTTATCAACCAAACATGTGTGGATGATGCATCTGGGAATACTTTGTGCAATGTAGGTACAGATGCTGGTCATGTGACAATGATGCCGTCGAGTTGAGCTCTGTCATCTCTGATGAAACTGTGTTCTTTATTACAAATATCATGAATCGTATGAAATTTCACCAAACTTAACAATGGATGGCAAATTATGAAATATGTTTTATTAGTTTTCTATAATAGGAGGACGCAACAGGAAGAGAGGAAGGCTAGAAAGCTAATAATAATACCCATTAAGAAAGATAAATTAAAACGCATGATTATAGAAAGCTACAAGATAGACGCTGAAAGTGGGATTTGACACAAAGCCTTTTCGATAAAAAATTCTTTGAGATGCTAAAATTCATTACGACATTTTATATTTTGTATAAAGCATACGATTTGCTAACCGGAAGTTTATTCAGGAACTACTTTCTGTTTTATGTCAAAACATAAGGTTATAGTGCCCAATGATTATTTTCCTTGTTACAGTTCATTGATTAGTATGTACTATCATCATGATCATTATTGATATTAACAGGCATTGATATATTTTCTATGATCTTCGGATCGGCAATTAGAGCTAGGAGAGTAAGAAGGCGGTGCATGCATTCTATAAATACCCACTCAGTGTCGATCATAGTGATTAATCACCTCAAGTTATATGCACATCTATTGCATAAGAGATAATAGGTTCTTTTGTACTGCAAAGAGAATTTGGCAGTGAAATTCTCATAAAACGAGCATGCGTTCTATTTTTGTATCAGCATTCTATTTTCTTGAGATCAATTCATCATCACTGACAAAAAGAATTTTAATTATATTTGACTTCTCGGATTATTTACTTCTACTATAAAATAACTTGAATTATATCTGAAAATTTTGTGAAGTTATTAATGAATGTCCAAATATCACCTGTAGCATCATATCCTTCACATCCTGCTACATCTCTCGGTAATTTTTGGACATAACTTTCAGACTTTTGCTTTATTTCATAGTTTGGATTGAGGATCACTGGCGAGGGTTAAGTATCCGAAACGTGAATGTCTGGTCCATGCTGAAAATTTATCTGTTCTAAAATGATGCTATTGAATTTGAAGACGTGTAATAATGTCCATCATGGTGATACCCTTAAAATGAGTCTCAAAATATGAAAAAAAAAAAAAAAACAAAAACAATTTCAACTGAACAAAAGGTCTCCACAATTCCTTCAGACATTGTCTCTCACAAAACCATGGAAACATTTTAAAATGTTTAGATAACTGTATGCAATTAAAAAAATAGCCAAAGATAACGATGAAAATATGAGACGTTTTTGAGATTCGCATGAAAACAATGGCGTGCATATCAGGTTAAAGTGATTGTGACTTTCCTCTTACTTAGAGGCTAGCCCCGTCGTCTTTTATGAAGACTCTAATTTCGAATAAGCTAATAGTACATAATAATAGTAATAATAGTAATTAGACTGTAGAAAATATCCCATTTGGCAATATAGTTGTAGATCTTGTTTTTGGCATTTACAAATACACAAAGTGAATACCAAACAGAAAGTGTCGAACAAAATTCGCCAAATTTTCAAAATTAAAATATGCAGTGGAATATGATATATCTATTAAACTCTTTGAAATGTATTTTTATTACCTTAACAAGATCGTTCATGCGCGTTGGATCTCTGTCCTCAATTTGCATTTGTTCCGGTTTGGGTTCAGGATGCACAATCTGCCGCATCGGCGTAGTTTCTGCGTGTACTTTAACAGTGGGAGTTCCGGTGGATACTGCACTATCAGACTGATCTTTAGGAACAACAAAGGGCGGGGTCTTTTTCTTCTCTATTTGCTGATAGCCCGGGTCCCCCGGTTGCTGAGGTAGCACCGCTGGCGTGGAGAGAGGGATTTCATCACCTGAGATGTCATCGATACCTTCGTATTGCGACCGTCTGTCCGTCATGTCTAACTTCCGTTTAGAAAATAATTATCCACACTCTATGTAAATTAAAGACACTTCTTTTCAGTAAGTGGGGATGTGTATCAATACCGTAGACATGTATTCCGCGAATACCAGGGATTCAGAAACGGTAGAGAATTAGCGTCAAGGGCTCACGTCCCAGGTACGTTACCTGTGTGTTCTCGAGTCGACTCGGTGTCAAGATTCCCCGAGGAGGTAGCATGGCTAGGCGATCATACACAGAAAAACATGTACTGAGGGAAGGGAACGTCACAGTGAGTTATAGTAAGGCCAAACTGTACTTGATCTCCACCTGTATAAGAAGATGCGGAGTGACATTGTACCTCACGGCGGTAATGGAGCAGATATATCGTTAGCATTGTTTGTTTGTAGCTTGTATCATTTGTTTCTTGACATAATTTGACATTTCTTAAAACCCGAAATAGGTTCCTAATATTTATGTCCATGCTAAACTGATGTGTACAAAAAAAAAAAAAAAAAAAAAAAAAAAAAAAAGAAAAGAAAAGAAATGCTTAAGTACACATCGAATCTATATATTTTCGATGTTTTCATTTAAGAGATGAAAATCTAGAATTCCAAATGGCATGTATTACATTATTCAGAAAAATATCTCTAGAAAAAGTCCCAAAATTTCTAAACCAAAGGATATGAATTCGTCAACTCCCACCTCCTCCCCCTCCCCGGCCAAAGGAAGTTCACAAAACAGTGAAAAGATATAGACCCTTTCACATTATCTGCGGTACTAAATTTGAATGCCAGTTCCGGGGGACAACGAATAGATTGCGCATGCACCAGTGACGTCAACTGATTGTTCTACGACGTTTAGCGCGGAATCATGTTTCGTTTGTTCCGCGGAAAACACCTTGGAACAATCGAATTACGTCACTGGTGCATGCGCAATCTATTGTTTGTCCCCCGGAAGTGGCCTTCAAATTTAGTGCCACAGATAATGTGAAAGGGTCTATAGTGTAAATTCGTTTTTGTTTTTGCATATGGGAATATACTCTGAAAATGGAGATATGATCATTAACTCTTTTAAAATCATACCCCCTTCGCTGTTTTATGATGTATGCAGTTTCGTTTTTGGTATATTAACATTCTCTAATTATTTCAACTTTAACCTGCATCAAAATACCGATATATTCAGATTTCATCAATTTCTCTTTTCTCGAAAAGTCAACGTAGAAATATTCCATTGTCTGCTTGATTTTAAGTACAGGCACACTCTCGTGATCGTAAAATTCAGATGAAGCGCTGTACAGTCCTACGTTTATGTCTCTTTTAATTCACAAATTTATATTTTTGATAACGACTCGTGTAGCGATGGACGGTCTCGTTGTCCGTATCTTGGGACAAATAATGCGAGTGGGCCCTGGATCATTCTTTCACCTGTATATTGTATTTATCAGCAATGAGTGGGACGGACTTTATGGATAGACTACAAAAAGCATGGACTCCATATATGTTCTTGATGATCTTTTGGGTGACTCTCTGCAATGTACAAGTAAGCAATTTTTGAAAGTCTTAATTCATTTCTATGATAAATTATAGCAATGTTATATAACCAAATTCCAAATTCTTTCACACCTGAATGATCGTTTTAAGATGGACACAATGTTATAATTTATTGAATTTTAGACGATGTCCCCAGGAGCAGAGAACATTAATTTGGCACCTTTGGAGCGAGCAGAGTAATCGACAGAATGGCGATCAGCACAGACAGGAAATCATCAGATATTTCTACACTTACCATCGGAGATGATACATCCGTGGTCTCCGTGGAAGACGAATGCTCGTGAGTAAATGTAACATTGGGAAAAAGTAAAACGATGAAAAAATGGTATGTTATACAGAAGCGGATGTAGAGCTACTGATTTGGCTCTTTTTAAATTTCTGTCCTATTTTACAGAATAAAATGCAGATCCTCCACCAAGGTAGTCATGTTCGTAGCAACAATACTGAAGGTTTTCACTGTGGTAAGATATTTTTATAGGAAAGGTAATTGTTCTCTGTCTCTTTACAGTTTCTTCAGCAAGCTTCATATAAACCATAGAGAATTAAAATATTTATTATCTTTCAGGTCGAATAATGTACATGTATAATAGAGTTACGATGGTTACTTTTGTTTTAATAGATATCCGCGTCCACCACTATTCTGTACGGAGGACTAATTGTAACTGACCAGCGGTTGACCAGTCCAGAAGCTGACGGATTGTTCAGACTTATATATTTCTCCAGCATATCTTTCTCCTACATTATCCGTGTTGTGTACTCTGTCCTCCTTATCTTCGGGATCTTGTCCGCCTTGGTGTCTCTCCTTGGCTTGCTGGATTGTCTATGTACCAAACAATTATTCAAGAGGAAAAAAGCGGTACTAGAAAATCGAAAGCATTCCCTTTTATAAAATATACATTGTAGATTTCTTACTTCAATTGTAAAGAATTGCTTCTTGAAAAAAAAAGCCGAATTGTTAAATTTGGATAGTGTGGTTCACAAGATATTTCGGATGTTAAGGTTATATGATGTATTTTATTTTCATGTTTTTGTACAGTTTTCCGGTATTTTGACCCTATCAGCTGTACTGAAAATAATCCTGATAATCGTTTGGGCCCTCAGCTTTCAAAAGGTTGGTTTATTCAAGTGCAGAACATCAAATCTGCTAGCCAAGTGCTCTAAAAAAACTATTTTTTAAAGAAATAACTACGCTACACTCTTATTTGTAAAGTGCAAAACAAGAAAAAAACCTTCTTTTTAATGTCATCAATGAGAAAAACGAACAAATATACTAATTATTTTACTGTGACTTTAATCGCCACCTATGTACAATAAATGTAAACGTCTTCAAATTGAATAGCACCATTTAAGAACAGATAAATTGGTAACATGGACCAGACATGTATTCTATATCTGGGCACTGTAGAGTCTATTATCCTCCGTATTTATTGTGTGTTCTATGGCCTCCGTTTGTTTGTATGTCTCTTCTCGTGAGAATACATTCCGCTGTTTTTATTGTTAGGGATCTGCTCGCTATCTCTGTTCTGTTAGATTTTTTTCAAGATTTGTTTCATGTTTATTGATTGTGATGTTAGACTATGATTTTGTGTTTTTGTATGGCTTTCATTAACTGATTTAATGCCTCATCACTACATTAAGCATTGTGCTATTCATTACAGGTGAAGAGCGAAGTCACCCATCAAATGAAGGTCTTATTTCGTCACTTCTATTGGTTGGCGCCTCAATGGAATGCTTTTCAAGTGAAGGTGAACTCAACTTTCGAAATTTCTTGAGATAAATATAGATATATGTATTTGAATAATTTTAAAACTTTTTCAATTTCTTCTCTAATTAAAAAATCAAAGTTTAGAGCAGCGATAACTGAATGCCGAAAGTTGAATGTTGCTCACCGTAAACGACAAATATGGATAATTACCATATCCCTGTATACAGCACAAAATCGATAATTCAGAAACCGAAGGTATACAAAATCAGGATAAAACAGGAATCAAAGCAAACAAACAAAAACCTCCACCACATGAAAAGAAGCGAACCCCCGATATGGGAGTGAGACCAGGTGCCCAGGAAGAGTAAGCATCTCCTGCTTTGCATGCAATACCCGCCGCTTCAATTCGGTAGAACTGTCACATCCGGTTACTTAATATTGTTATAGTTATTACTAATATTGTTATAGTTCTCCTGCTGTGGAGTTGACACAAACACAGGGATCTATGAACACGTGATAACAGATGACGTCAGAATCCAATGGGTAATTCCAGATCATGTGCCACAGTCTTGTTGCTCGGGCAACAATGTTCCGGATAATGACTTCTTCTTTACATCCGATTGTCCTTTATCAATAAAAGAGGTAAAATCATTGTAACGACAAGAATATTTTAAGAAAAAAAAATCATATTTGGTAAAGGACAATTTAAATCAACAGTTTGCAGTTTTATTCCCACAAAGTGAATAAGGATGTAGTAATCAAGCTATTTTCTAATTCCAAAGCCATGTATTGGACCATTTATGGCGCATATAGAGCGGTACAGGATCCCTGTCCTTTGTGTACTTTGTCTAGCTGCCATATTGGAGGTGAGAATCATACCTTAGGCTAGTCTAGAGGGTTCTATATTCGAAAAGAAAGATCCTCATTTATGCATACATATGATAATGTCGAAGGGTTCCAACTCTCTACCCTCTTGAAGAAAATTCCAAATCAATTTACATGCACCAGACACGTGTTTCGAATATTAAATTCTCATCAGTGATGCTTTCAGCGGCGCCACCATAAATAGTTTCAGTAGCGCCCTCTTTAATTTTTTTGAAGTTAGATTTTTACATTACAGAGAGCGCGCGGCTCCAAATTTCCTGTAGGGTTGATTCAGTGGCATATCCAAATAAAATCTATGTTCAAAATAGCATTGGAGGGATGGTGCTAAGATGTTAAACTCCTTTGATTTCGATGATATTTATCGGTGAAATGGCTAGTATCCGAAATAGCAAAAAACATATTTTATGTCTCATAGATAAAAGGCCAAACAAAGCTTATTTCAGGTGACAGAGCTGGAAAGAAGTAATTAATACAGCTTGACAAACATCAGGCCACGGGGAACGATTTTAACAGCTCCACACTGCAACGTGAAATAAGTGTCTATATTAATAATGTCGAAGGGTTCACTTTAGCTGGAAGTCTAAAAAGACAAAAAATCAAACTTTTTGAAGGATAATAATACGGAAGTGTTCCAACTCTATACCTTCATGAAGGAAATTTCAAATTAGTATTTTCTGATAAGTCATAGAAGAGAAATCACCCTTTTGAATCATGTTCTTGACCTACACTGTATTGAACCATCATTAGGATGGCACAAAAAGTCAACCGGCGAGTTCAAGCATTATTTAAAGTCAAAGCCATTTGTTACGATGTTTCTATCCGGATTACGTGCTCATACTTTTCATTCCGACGCAAGAAAATTCGAACGCAGACTTGTGTTCTTAAGAGAAAGTTCTGTTTTATATTTTATCATGGATTTATGAGCCTTTTGATTATTAATTTTTTGGTGTTTTGTTTGACCTTCATTCACGGATTGTTGTATATGATATCCTTCTATATGTTCAGAAAAACGTTGAGTTAATTTGACGCCTAAGAAAAGCTGACAAATTTGGCTAGTCTTTGGCACCAGCGTATGATCAAGGAAAGAAGGGGATCTCCAACAACACTCGACTGTAGCACCCACAGCAAAACTCCAAAACCCCAATGCAAAAACACAGAACAGACATTCACAGGAAGAGACACAAAAGGGACAAGGAACACCGACTCACACCATAGAAACATGTAACATAAAAGACCACACATAAACCAACGAGACCAATGGGCAACCGGTGCCGACTTAGGACGACCATCTGCCACGCAAGTAGCAGACGGTGTAGAAATCCTGGATTACGTGCGCACAACCCTCCCACTTTTCCGATTACCTAGAGGTCTCGAAGAACGTACTATTGTGGTGTAAAACAACCTCCTCACTGTTAGATGACCACACACAAACAAGACCGCATAACGCATGGGTTCAAGCAACAGAGATGAATATGTAAATGGATATAAATAGAGGGCGTACGTAATACAGTCCGTGCCGGAGTCATATAGTAAACCTTCCCCCATAGAGATCCTTCCCCCCGGAAGGTTTTCTATAATAGAGAAGCTTCCCCCCTGGGGGAAGTTTTACTATATAGAGAACCTTCCCCCTTTGTTGCCATAGAAAACCTTCCCCCCATACCGTTCTCGGCTCGACTTTTACTTGTTTTAGAGAACCATAGACAAACTGTATGGGACTGAAGAGGGAATATTCTCTATTATAGAAAATAAACCCCTCCAAATCTAGAAAGTGTCAAAGCGTTTTGAATCGGACACTTTCTAGATTTGGATGGTTTAGCATCCTCTGGTTTTATTTCTAGAATTTAAATTTTTGCATTTACTTAACAGAGTGCGCGGCTACAAATTTCCTGTAGGGTCCATTCAGCAGCATATCCAAAAACATTATGTTCAAAATAGATGTTAACCTCCTATAATTTCGATGATATATTTCGACGAAATGGCAAGTTTCGGAAATAGCAAAAAATTTTAATGATGTCAAATTGATAAAGGGCCAAAACAAAGTTTTTTTTTCAAGTGACCGAGCTTGAAAGAAGTAATTAATAAACTTAACAAACATCGAGTCACGGGGAACGAGTTTAACTGCTCAACAAGAAATAAGTGTTTATATTAATAATACGGAAGTTACATGTATTTATATCACAGAACCCATCAAATCAACGAAATGTACTTGATGTACTTGATGTGTTGTTTGAAAGAAAGGATGGGATCTCCTACAAGACTCAGTTGCAGCACCTATCCCTTTGCGAAAACATAGAGTAGACAAGCACAAAAAAGAGACGCAAAAGGAACAAATAAACACAAAATACGACATCGGTGCCGACTAAAGACGGCCATCTAGCATATTTACAATGTTCTTGTTTAAAAAAGACATATACTTGACATATACTTGATGAAACACTTCGGAGCATCGACGCGCGTAAATAAAAAACGCATGAGGTTGAATAAATCAATTTAATTTTATTTAATTTTATTTACATATTCATTTTGTATATGGGTGAATGTGTTTTAATTAATTTAACATTTTGAACAAATACGGTCTAAAGATATTAATCACAGAAAGAATATTAAGAAACATTTGATGTTTACTTTTCACACTGAACTCCAAGGATCTGGATCGAAAAAAAAACATATAAATTATGAAGATAAAAACAAAAATTTAAGTCCAATTAATTTTTTTCGTTTGGTCTTTCATATGTTTAGTTATTATCCCTCGAATAATCGAAAACACTTTAAATCTTATTTCAAATAGCAAGTTATCTTTAAATTTCCATGGATCTATCATGGAAGAAATTCAAAAACCAAAGACGATATAAAAAATCCGTATGGCTTTCCGGATTTGGGGGGAAGGTTTTCTATGATGGGGGAACGTTTTCTATATAGAGAACCTTCCCCCTGGGGGATGATTTTCTATATAGAAAACCTTCCGTGGGGGATGATTCTCTATATAGAAAACATTCCGGGGGGAAGGTTCTCTACATAGAAAACCTTCCGGGGGGAAGAATCTCTATGGGGGAAGGTTCTCTATACGATACCGGCTGTAGCGAGATCATGTATGTTATCACCCGAGGAGTCCGACTGACATTCAGAGAGGACAGGTGGTCGGGGTCCTGTCTTCTCTAAAGAGGTTTGGACAGACCATCATGGATTCCCGTCGTCACAGTCAGTTGGATTGCAAGTCTTAAAAATGCGCTAGTACAAGACTGTAGATTGGTCAAGTACCAAGCCTAGTGTCCGTCTGGTGACATTTCGATCATATCCACGGTATAAAAAGCATTTGATTATTCTAATGCATTTTCGATGGTTATGCTGTTTACCTTTGATCCTTCTTATTTTGTTAATTATGTCATCATAAGATGCAGACTGTGTAATACCCAAGTACCATCAATCAGTGAATGAAAGTAAAACCAAATTCCAAAAACCACAATCGATAGGCTTACGAATTTTGGTAAAATACAAAACAGAACTTTGTGCTAAAAGAAAATCGGACAAATACTAGTAGATGGAGACAATGACACAAGCTCCACTGAAACACGAGGGACAACTTATCAAATGAACCATCACCAGTGCAAGTGCGAAAGGCGAAAGACAATTAAACGAAATTAAATGCAGTGTCTAAGATCGAATCAAACAATACACTTAATATGTGCTTTTAAGAATGGCAATGCATCTCGAAGGAATCAGAAATTTGAGGATCTTTGATGAACAAAATTGCATACGGTGCTATAAATCATTACGATAGAACATATGTTTTTCAATATTATTAATTTTAACTGTTAGTCCACTAGTATATCGTTTGCCCAATTTCATTGTGCTTCTGTACTGAATTTATTTTTTCTGATACCAAGTTCGATCAATTATTCTTAACATATGGGGTATCTCCCTAATTTTTCCTTTAATTAGCTTGCTTTTTGACATAAAGTCTATGTCATGTTTGGAATTTCTCTCTTCATGACTTGCGACATTTGGCATCACTGATGATGCATTAATTGTTGAAACACTATGAAAGGTTCATATTTGAGTCTGTCCTTTTTCAGATTTGTGCAATAATAACCACACTATACGAAATAAGGAAGATTCGAAGTCTGCTTGATGAACAACAGGAAACAAACGACGGAGACAACAATACTTTCTGTGAGAGGTACTCACAAGACGTTGTCAATGACAATTCAGACCATTTTTTCATTTTACCCCAAAATTACTTGACTGATTCATAATTGCTCTGTACAGGTCGTATTCGATTTAATATTGATAATACGAAAGTATCTTTTCGAAATGCAGCTGCAACGGAGAAATGCTAAATACTGTGTATTGAATCCCCCATTGGAGCTAATTCATGCATACAGTATTCTTTTAGTCTGACAATCTACCGTTCACTAGCTGCATTTCAACCATTGGTTTGTTACCTTTTTTGAATGAATCTTGGATTTTGCTTTGATTATCTAATTGTATAAATTCATTAAAACTAGCAAATACATGTTTTCACCCGATATTGTCTAGCATTGACAGAGTCAACATTTTAAATAAATGTAATCCCCCTGAAACTCGATTTTGTCGCCATATTTCTTCCTATATTAAAAATGGTGATTAAATCCACATTCGAGAAAAATATACATGTAAAGCATCAGATAGCCATGAACATATAATTTAAATGGTATGTAGCATGACTTCCTTGGTTCGTGAAGAATTTATACCTAAAGTAGTTTATTTTCAGACTAAAATATGCATGAATCAGCAGCAATGAAGGAGAAGCAGAAAAATATCACTTTTCCGTTGCAGCTGTAACTAATTATATTCCATTTTAAGTTTTTTTAAATGATTATTCATCAGACGGCAATGAAACCATCTTATAAAATGATCGAGTAACAGCAGTCTACAATGAATTCCTGAAAAAGAAACAAGTAACATTTATTGATTAACATTACAGATTCACTACCACAAAGGTCATGTCCATGGCTTTTTGCATTATGTGCATTGTAAGTAATATGGTAATTTTGTAATTATTCAAATCTTTTCCTGTACATAGCTAGATTGTACATGTATAATGTGTCAATGTAATAGTAAAAATCATTCTCTTATATCATTAACACTTCCGCGTATAATCGAATAACTTGAATAATATCATAATTGTTTGAAAAAGAAAATCTAGAAGTAAACTAGGATTTTGGCACAAAGTCTTGATCAACTATTTTTTATTGAATGTGAATAAAATAAAGAAAAATATTCCAACTTGACATTTCAAAGGATAAAAGAGATTTCATAAATATAAATTTTTGTCAAGATGTCAAAACTTAAAATTTTTATGATTCATACACTATTTCACTACAGATTCCGAGTGCTGTCCTTACTATTCTGGGTATTGTTTTCTGTTATGATGAGATATTTTCACATCCGCTTATCAGAGAATTATGGTCCGGTATCGAGTTCAAGAACAGTAATCTACACACAACAATGACTTTTACCTCTGTAGCCTCTATCACAAAGGGAATCGCAATGATCAGCTTCTCATTGGTCGGAATTTCATTCTTACGTCAGAGCTCCGTAAAATTCGTTAAAATGGTAAGTATATCACTTGGTGAGTGTCACTGCTGGTGGACCAGGAGTCCCCGAGGGCACATGTAGCCAAGTTCGATCAACTGTCTCTTTCAGCGCATTCGAACATTTCTGTCGTCAAAAAATCTTGAAATTTCTAAAACGTGGGTCCTGTAGCATCATATCCTTCCCTTCCTGCTACGTTTTTTCGGGATGCTTACTCCTCCCGGGCACCTGGTCCCACCTCTGGCTTGCTGGGGGTCCGTCGATGTTTAATTTTGTGCTCTATTGTGAGTGTTGTTGAGATTATCGTCAGGATCTTCTTTAACTCATTCGGTACATTTTTAGACATAATAATTTTCACACTCTTTAGCCATATTACATTGTTTAGATAAAGGATCAATGACGAGGGTTAAGTACTCGAAACGTGCATGTCTGGTCCATGCTGCAAATTTATCAGTTCTTAAATGATGCTATCGAATTTGAAGACGTTTAACATTTGAACCACTTGGTTAGTGTCACTGCTGGTGGACCCCGAGGGCACATATAGCCAAGTTCGATCAACTTCGGTTGATCGTCTGTCTCTTCAACGCATTCTAACATTTCAGTTGTCAAAAAAATCTTAAAATCTAGAAAACGTGGGTCCTGTAGCATCATATCCCACCCAACCTGCTAAGTCTTTCGGTACATTTTTAGACATAATAATTTTCACACTCTTTGGCTATATTATATTGTTTATATTGAGGATCACTAAAAAGGGTTAAGTACCCGAAACGTGCATGTTTGGTCCATGCTGCAAATTTATCAGTTCTTAAATGATGCTATTGAATTTGAAGACGTTTAACATAGGACTAATACAATAATTGTTACCATTGGAAGTCTGTTATTAAGTCTGGGTCTAGTTTTACGTGTAGCACCCCTTTTTATGTCTCATGTGTGTGTATTCCACTGCGGTTACTGCAACGTCGTCTTGATGCAGATCTCCTTACTCTGAATATAAATACATTACATTAGTAACACAGAATGCTCCTTATTCTGAATACTCTTCCAAGAAAATCTTTTAAGACTTTATAATTGAAAAATTATACTTATTGCAAATAAGCAATTGACTAAAATCATGTACGACCATATTCCTATATTCACTGCTGTCAAAAATTTGACATTTTCTCTTTATCCCCGATTGGTGGTTGGTGATGTTGTTTGATGTCAATTATTTGTTGTAACATGCGTGTTTGTTCCGACGCGTAACTGCAATGTCGTCTTGTACATTTTTCATCATTCCTTTGTCCGTAGACTATTTGTCTCGGAGGATATTGTTGGCTTGATTATAAGTGTATCTTCACAGTCTAATTTGCAACAATCAAGGGGTGAAACATTCTGTGGAATGCACGGTCATTTTCCTATTTTGCTATTCGAATGTTCATGCTTTGCTAGTCTAGATCCAGAGTATCACCCAATAGATAACATGATTCGTCGAAATGCACACATTGTGCGCTAAAATCAATCATTGTACATATGGTATATTCATATACTTGTATTAATTCTTCATGTACAAGGTAATATTGTTTTCAAAACGACTAAATAACTAAATTTCTTGATTTTCCCATCAGTTCCTGGGTCTTATAGTTATACAGCTCATCATAACCTGGGTCAATGTAGCGTGGTGGATAGTATTTGTTCAAGGGGTAAGATTGACTTCTTTTGATAGTTCTCACTTAAGCCTTTCTCTTTCATCTGCTTGTCATTTTTGAATAACTGTTTACTGATCATACATGTAGATTTGTGCGATTGACTGCATATTTTGTTTTGACAGATTGAAGATTTAATTCAAAGAAAACTTCGGAATATTTTACAGCACACCTTTACGTCAATGGAGAACCACAAAAGCTATTCTTTCTCTATGGAAGGGGCTTGGAATAATCTCTTTGCTAGGGTATACCTGACGAATTTTTCATTTGAAATGCAAACTGACAGTTCCTATCAGTTTAAATGAAACTGATAACTTGTATGACTTTTCATCCGAAGCCTTTAGATCTATGAAAGTATTAAAAGCCAAACTTAAAATGGTAAAACTAAGCCGACGTGAATAATATTGAAATGGCGTGGTGATGAAAAAATCCTTTTTTCAAAACTTGAGATTTTTTTTTCTTTTATTATGTATGATCAAAAGTTAAAGAAGCTTTTTTGAATGAATCTGATGAATATTTATGCCTATTTCATAAATTGATAGTACTTGTATATACTATTTGATACAGACTGAGTGCTGTGGCATAGAAAGTATCAAAGACTTTCACGCCATAACCTCAAATCAGATATTAGGACCAGTTCTGGCTAATATTCCAGTCTACTGCTGTACGACAAATCCCTTCAGCGAATTATATCACGGACAAGACACAAAATGTACCGTGAATTTGGAAAAAGATCTGCGTTTTAATACAGTAAGTATGTACTTATTTCGACAGCGGTTATTCTTTTTGATAAATGAAAAGGTAAAAATTTAATAAAATGAAAAAAGAAAATTGCGCCAGAATCATCAAACGCCTTTTTAAGTTTTATACCGTGGATATGATCCTGCTGTCACCAAACAGACACTTGGTTTTTTACTTGACCAATCTAGTCTTGTATCGGCGCCTTCCTAGAAGAATTGTACTCTGAAATACTCTGACGACAGGATTCCATGACGGGCACTGTCCAAACCTCATTAGAGAAGTCAGGGTCCGACCACTTGTCCTCTGTAACTCGTGCGCCCTCTATTTTTATATCCATCTATATATCCATTTATGTGTTGTTCGGGCACCTGTGTAATGCTGTCTTGATTGTGTTGTCCTGTAGCATCATATCCCACCCATTCTGCTACGTCTTTCGGTACACTTTTTCGAAATAGTAACTTTCATACTTTTTTGGTATATTACATTGTTTAGATTTAGGATCACTGATGAGGGTTATGTACCTGTACCCGAAACGTGCATGTCTGGTCCACGTTGCCAATTTATCTGTTCTTAAATGATGCTATTCATTTTGAAGACGTTTACAATTACAGTGAGGAGGTTAATTTACACCATTAATGAACGTTCTTCGAAACCTCATGGTAACCAGAAAAATGGGAGGGTTTTCGCACGTAATCCAGATAACCGCATAAATTGCTACTGGCGTAGAAGATTACCTTCCTAAGTCGGCACCGGTTGCCAATTGCTTTGTTAATGTATGGTCTTTTGTGTTTTATGTTTCTGTATTGGTTTTAGTATAACAGTGCCTTGTCCCTTTTGCGTCTCTTGCCGTGCATGTCAACTCTGTGTTTTTACATGAGTTGTTTTGGTGTTTTGCTGTGGATGCTGCAACCGGGTGTTGTTGACTGCTAGAACTGATGAAGTTGTCTACAGATTCCCGGCATTCATTTGAATAATAATCTCCGTAGAATGGACATGCCAGGTTATTGCCATTCGCTGGAAATGCTTAAAATGCTGAAGTTACGATCGTCACGTTAGTTTTAAGATAGATACTAGTAGTCAAGAGAACACCAGCGAAATGACAAAATATGCAAATGAGAAAAAGAGAAATCCGTGACCCCCCCATATATTGTCTCGTGATGATGTAGATACATACTGATATCCTTATGCTTATGTTCTTGAAATTCAGTGAATAACACAAAGATTTTTTTCAGTCATGTAGTGTCAAATTACTATCCAGATTCAGATGGTATAGTACGACGTTTTTTGTCGCATCGGTCATTCTCCTGGCATTGCTGGTAAATTTATACGTTTTCATTAAGTTTAAAACAATACATAATATAAAAATGAATAACTCATTCTCAAATGTAAATTTCACTTTTGAGATTCCCAGTTCAGTTGTAGATGGGTAAATTTAAAGTTGATTAACTTGTTTCTACCTAGCTATTGAAAGGAATTGTGTAATACTCGGAAATATAATTTCGAAAAGAAAATTAAGACATCTTTGCATCGTTTTATCGTTTGAATTGTCGTATTGATAAATGTTGATTGTGCGTGTATGTGTGTTTCACTGATGAAATATGGGTCATAATTATCATATTTTTGGAAAATGAATCAAAATGTTGTGAGAATTCAAAATTTATATTACAGAAAACTCTAGTGATTCTCAGTGTAATTGAAATGAAAAATGCAGGTGTCTGTTTCAAGGAAAAACCTCTGCCAAGGTATGGTTAATCTTGTCTCTTTGCTGATATTCCACTAGCGAACTGAATGTACATTAATTTGCGAGAAAATAACATTTGAGTACGTTCAATGTCAAACTCAATAAACATGAGTCTAGATTATGTAATTTGTAACATTCAATCTGTACCTTTTACTTCATACAATAGACGACGCAGGATAAAGAGCATGAGACGAGTTAGTCGGGTAGGGAGTGTAATGTACGGACCGACATACAGACAGCCACCGTCCAAATCAGCCTGGAGATCCAACTCTATCTTCCAATGTCTGTCTCCACAAACAGATCACGGTTATAGCTGATTGTCTTTGACATTTTCTTTTATGCATACTTGCTACTTTCCTTTTGGAAATTTACCTGTGTACGTACGTTTAAAAAAGAAAATTATATCCTTCACATACATTATGAGACACATTTTTTCAAATACGAAAAGAAAGCTATCAATTTTGTACTCCTTACATAGTATCAAAATGATTTATATAAATAAACAGATAAATTTATTCTTTGTCAGTATAATCATTGCCCAGACTTAATGTGTAGTTGACGGTGATGTCCCTAGATTACCGTCCTATGGTATCTATATTTCACAGCTCATCCGGTATGCTAGAGCATACACTGATGTTTTGGATTTTCATAGTAGAAATTTACAAATTACCAAGAAACTTTTAGAACAAGGTTTTCGCTTTCACAAACTAGTAAAGACTTTCTGGAAAATTTACAAAAATTATTGTCAACTTCTTCTGAAATTCGGACCAATACAGGCAACAGAGTACATTACTTTGGGTATTTCACAACCTGCATTTTATGGTGACATTGTTAACAAGATAAGAAGGATCAAAGATACACAACATCACTATCGAAAATGCGTCAGAATCATCAAACGCCTTTTATACCGTGGATATGATCCTAATGTCACCAGACGGACATTAGGCTTGGTACTTGACCAATCTACAGTCTTGTACAAGCGCATTCTTAAAACTTGCACTCTGACTGACTGTGACGACGGGACTCCATGACGGGCCCTTCCAAACCTCTTTAGAGAAGACAGGGCCCCGACCACCTGTCCTCTCTGAATGTCAGTCGGACTCCTCGGGTGATAACACACATGAGCTCGCGGCGGCAGAGCACGGATTGCATTACGTACGCCCTCTTTTGATATCTATTTACATGTAAACGTCTTCAAATTGAATAACATCATTTAAAACCTGATATTCATCTGTGGTGCTTGGGCCCCTGCGTTTTTCGGTCTTCTTTGCGTGTGGTCATCTGACAATTAGGAGGTGGTTTTACACCACAAATGTACGTTCTTCGAGACCTCTGGGTAATCGGAAGAGTGGGAGGATTGTGCGCACGTAATCCAGGATAACCACACCTTCTGCTATTTCCATGACAGATGGCCGTCCTAAGTCGGCACCTGTTGCCATTGGTCTCGTTGGTTTATGTGTAGTCCTTTGTGTTTGATGTTTCTGTGTTGTGCGTTGAGGTTCCTTGTCCCTTATGCGTCTCTTTCTGTGCTTGTCTGCTTTGTGGTTTTGGGGTTTTGCTGTGGGTGCTGCAACCTGGTGTTGTTGGAGATTCCCTCCTTTGTTTCAAAATCAGTGCATCGCATTGACCTAATTATGTTCACGTTCTTAAAAATGAAAAAAGCAATACCGTCACAAGTTCGGAAATGTTGCATGTAATTTGATTACTAAGATGACATTCTATAACGTATTCCATCAAAGTTTTCTTTAATAACGAAGGATCTGGATCATGTGCTTTAGATATACATTCATACTTGTTCATTATTCTAGGCAGAGACTTTACCTATATTCTCATGACTGTCATTTTGAAGACATATTACAATTGCACCACTTGGTGAGTGTCACTGCTGGTGGAACCATGGTCCCCGAGGGCACATGTAGCCAAGTTCAGATCAATATATTTGATCGTGTTCTTCATAAGCCTTCAAAATTCACTGATCAATATATGACATGGAATTTTAAAAAGTAGGTCCTTCCACATCATATCCAATCCTTTCTTCCACTCTTTTGTATTATTTTGAGTATGTTTTCGCTGTTTGGATACTCATTGATCTTGCTTTAGGATAATTAACGAGAGTTCTATATCCGAAACGTGCGTGTCTGGTCCATTTCTTAAAATTGACCTGTTTTGATAAATGGTATGCGAGATCACACTGAAAACTTTACATTTACAATTTGGATGGTCTAAAGGAGTTAAAGAAGATCCTGACGATAATCCCAACAGCACTCACAATAGAGCACCAAATTGAGCATCGACAGACCCTTGCAAGCTAGAGGTGGGACCAGGTGCCCGGGAGGAGTAAGCATTCCATGTTGGCTAGCCGCACCCGCCGTCGATGTTCACGCACGAAAATGAAAAGAATATGTAAAATGCATGCACTGTCTGAGGCCACGTCTATATAGAAAGTGCTATGGCGACAATGTCGGGGAAAAATATTCAAAATACTTACTGTCAAAATAATAATCACTAGTTCGTACGTTTGCTGCTCAAACATTTTATTTTTGCTTTAGGAACATTGCAAGAGAAAGTGTATTCATGATTAATTTCCGGAAATGAGACCAGATGTTATTGCATGTAACTAGAGGCCTTCTCATCCATCTTCAACAAAGCAAACAAGTTTATTTTCTCTGTCAGCATGTGTTTTATTGCATAATTCACAGCCTTAATTGTTTCTGATTGAATCGACAAAGCATAATATCCTGCATAAGGGCAAATTAATTTAATTTTTACTTTAACAATGTCTTAATATATATATATATATACATGATTCCACGAAGTGCCCTGTCAATATCTGTTAACAGACAAAATACCCTCCAAAACGATTGGTCTTGACTCTTGGTGTCACATGAAATAAGCTCGCTGAATCATAAAGATGTGTATGCTTATGACACCAGATACGTGGGCTTACAAATCCATATTCAGAGTTTCCTCAACCTTGTCTCATGCTCTTTCATGCAGTTTCTTTCGTTCAAAAATGGGATATTAATTGGACCATAAGGCAGTACATCGTAAATAATAAAGCAGTATAGGAAACCCACAGTCTATTGCGCTAACGTAACGCAGCGAAGATCTGACGATGAAAACAGTAATAACTAAAATCGTCTCTAATCCGAAAATTCTAAAGCGAAGAGCATACAAAGCCAGTCAAAAATAGAGAACAATGCAAACAAAATCGAAACAGAACACTGCGTGAGTAGATGCAAATCCAAAAATGGGACCTCAGTCAGCGCCCATTCTATGATTGTATACCACATTCGTAACAGCAGCTTTGATATGAAGTTGTCAATCCGGTCATTCAAAAGGCTGTCATAATAATTCTACCCAACCACCTACCATTCGAATACTAACAGATTTCATTGAATATTTCGTCAAAGTTTTTATCAAGCATGAGACTTTCTGCGCCATATGTATAAATGAGTTAAAGAAGATCCTGACGATAATCTCAACAGCACTCACAATAGAGCACCAAATGGAGCATCGACGGACCCCTAGCAAGCTAGAGGTGGGACCAGGTGCCCGGGAGAAGTAAATACATGCACTGTTTGTGGTTCTGTCTATATAGTACAAAGTACAACATATTTGTTCAACTGATTTATTCATCCAGGTACTTTGAAGATGAAGCAAACAAGTGATTTGTTCTGAATATTGACGCATGATGCTTTCACTTTTACCTCAAAGGGGTGGGACGATCTTAGAGCACACGGAAGTGACGCGATGCAACCAAAATCCGGACCACACCTACAAAAGAATTATCCAGATCTAGGATTTCTTTTTGCAAATTTTGTAAACAATGTTGTTTTGTTGACAGAGATCTGTTTCCTCCCAATGTAATCAAGCAAACATAAGCCTCTCAGTAAGCCTTCAGCTGCTGAATGTGTCATAGATATACATATTAAACACCACCACTTTTATATGGCCACACGGGCTTTCAGGCTCCGAAAGACATAAAAAAAAGGTAAGGTTATCAGAGAATCTAGAGTATTTGATTAATTAGCACTTAATAAATTATATTCCGTCAGAAAAGGAGGCTTTGATTGTTCTTTATTTCTGGCTACATTGACTAATTATTTTACAGAGATTTTAAGATTATTTCTACTTATTTAGTGAATGAATGTCAAAACCCAAAATCCCAACTCAGAATTCAAAATTTAAAACCAAGAGATATAAAACAATTTTTAAAAACACAAAATCTAAACATTTACTTAAATATCATACCACGGAGCAAACATTTATCCCAAATATTATTGAAGAGATCAAATACTGGGGGAGGGTAAACATCTAGCAACATCGGTAACGCTAGCCGTGTAGAAAGTGTCTAATTCAGTTTTTGGATATATTGAAATATATGGACAGCGATATACAATTATACCCCTGGCTGATTAGTTTCTCGATTGGCCGCCTCGCCCTCAGAGAGGAGATTTGCGTAGGAATAAAGTATGAACATATACTGTCGACAGGAGTTTATGAAACGCTACCACCTTAGAAATATGTAATTTTGAAGATGAATTTTTATGGTGACCATTGTCGTCAAAGGATAACATTAGTTTTGGGTACTGAGCAAATGTTATATTTTCGTGCGTGGACATCGACGGCGGGTGTGGTAGCCCAATAAGTGATGATTACACCTTCCGGGCACCTGGTCCCACCTCTAGCTTGCTAGGGGTCCGCCGATGCTCAGTTTGGTGCTCTGTTGTGAGTGCTGTTGAGATTATCGTCAAGATATTCTTTATCTCATGTACACGTTTTCAATTTCATCGCATCGTTTAAGAACGGATAAATTTTCAGCATGGACCAGACATGCATAAAACTAACCATAACATACTTAGTGCAATTATTTGTTCTTAAATTAAAGTATCAATTGCACTATAGATACATTAAATCTTCATACTTCGATCAATTAATGAAAAGCTGTATTCTAGGGGCAACAATTAAGGACTGCGATACTTTCTCAAGATAAAGTAACGTCGGAAAAAGTAAAAAGTTGTCGAGTGGTACAAATAAACATCAAAGAAGTACCACAGTTATTCAGTCTTAAGGTCGAGAAGGCAATGCCAAATCGTGAAAATTCGCATCGGAACAATTGCCCGGAATGAACAACATTACGAAGTAAGACCAGGTGCCCAAAGAGAGTCAGCGTCTTCTGATTGCATGTAACACCCGTCGCAACAGCTCCATGGAAACCCGACAAATTCGGTGATTGTCTCGATGTACATTTTGATGTACATATAAGGTAAGTATTACTTGTTTGGTGATGATGACAGCCATTCAATCACAATGTCACTGATTATTCTGGAAAGGGTGATCTGATATGCTTTTATAATATCCCCGTTTCGACCGAAGAACTTCCTCAATGAGGATTTCAGCCGTTGTGTAATATAACCCTGAACAAGAAGCGTACTTGCTAGCCGTCTGGCTCTAATGAAGATATCTTCATATTTGGAGCATGCCCTGGCGTACCGTATCAGCTAAGAAACAAAAACGTCATGAGCAGGAAAAGACGGAATGTTAAAATATAGAATATCAGAATAATTTAACGTCAGTCTTCAAAAAGCGATGAAACCTAACATTATACACTGTAATTAACCTCTGAAACACTTACTGGTATCCATGTTATTTGTCAATGTTTCACTATCTGATAATGACGCTTTCTATGAAGTCTTTCTTTAGTTTTGTTCCTCATGTTCCAGTTGTATTTTACGGACATTCTTGAGTAAGATATCTCCAATTGACCGACTTTAACCTATTTGGACATTACCGGATTTGACACGTTTCTATTTGGCATTCGCGGCGGGTGTTACATGCAGTCAGCAGAAGCTCACTCCTCCCGGGCACCTGGTTTTGTCTCAATTCGGGGGATTCGCGTTTACCTAGTATTTAAATGTTTGCTCCATTGCTATATTGAACATTGGTTTATGAAAAACAGTTTGGCTGGAAGCATCACTGATGAGAATTTAATATTTGAAACACGTGTCTGGTGCATGAAAATTGGTTGAAATTTTCTTCAAGATGGTATAGAGTTTGGACACTTCTGTATTTTAACACAATTATGCCATGTTCACCTGGATATTTGACTCACGAACTACAATTGGTACTTCTCCTCCAGTATACTTTGCCTTTTTTGATGGCGTTTTCAGTGTTCCACTATCTGCCTATGATGCTTTCAATAAAGTCATTTGACTCCGTATTTTTTGGGTCCACCATGTTCCAGTTGTGTTTTGCCTTGTTGATAGAGTTTTCTTGTGATTGCTTCCGTTGTTCTGTTGTTGGACGTTGAAGTTTTACTGCTGTCATTTCATATCTAATGTGTGTATGTTCCGCTGTGATCATCGTCTTGCTAGGGTTCTTCTCCTTATTTCACTATTTCACAAGGAATTTGCAAAAATAATATTACATAGGGGAAATGAGTAGTGCCTTCATCAAACTATTTCGAAAACTTGTCACTCCATTCAAAACTATCAGCGAAATTAAAGGAGGTTAACATCTTAGCACCATCCCTCCAAGGCTATTTTGAACATATATTTTATTTGGATATGCTGCTGAATCGACCCTACAGGAAATTTGGAGTCGCGCACTCTTTGTAAAGTAAATGTACAAATCTAAATTCAAAAAGTAAAAGATGGCGCTACTGAAATGAATTTTGGTGGCTCCGCTGGAAGCATCACTGATGATAATTTAATATTCGAAATACGTGTCTGGTGCAGGACAAATGGTTTGGAATTTTCTCCGTGAAGGTATAGAGTTGGGACACTTCCGTATTATTTTAATCAATACGGATGTGTTCCAACTGTTTACCTTCTTGAAGGAAATTTCAAACCAATTTCAATGCACCAGACACATGTTCGGATATTAAATCCTCATCCGTCATGCTTCCAGCCAAAGAGATTTTCAGACACAGCCCAAATTTATGTCAGTAGGGCCCTCTGGTTTTATTTCGATTAAAACGTATATATGTGCACAATGTAGATTTAATTGATTAGAATGATTTATACAATTTTGCTATTTCCTTTCAAACGTTACTTCCATTACTTATTGTTGTCATCACTTGCCTCTGTCGGAATAATGCTGGAAACATTGTTTTCTTCCAAACCTATGATCTATGAAATGTGTTAATAGCATAATTTAAGAACAAACAAATTTGCAGCATGGACCAGAAGTTATAATACATATGTTTGTCCATAAGAAAATTAAGCAAAAGACACCAGCAAATAGAGCGAAAGTATTCTGTTACACAAATACGATTAAAATCTCATCAATCTGTATTAGGGGATACAGATGTACTTTTACCAGTTTCCCCCTTATCAATTGTACAATTCCAGTTCATGAGATTGTTGTGAGGATTCAAGCAAGATAATCATCGTATAATATTAACGACCCATTTCCTACGACATCATGTAGAGGGGTCGCCTTTAAATGGTCAGCATAAATGATCAAAAACTTTTTGGCTTTTCCGTCAGAAAACATAAGTATTTTAAGGTTATATTCTTTGTTGAATCTTAATAAGGTCCGATCAAAACAATCTGTTACTCTTATGGTAATGAAGTAGGATTATATCCTGAATACAGAAAAAATGAACTATGTAAGTGATATCGTTCGAGAAATTATGAAACTTTATATCGTTTTATATTAAATGGACATCTTAATATTCTTCTTCAATGAGTTCTTGCTTTAATTGTACCTTTTGATGTTGAAATAAGTTAGGATCGTTTAAAACACAGACAAACATAAATGTCTGCTGATCCATTCCAAAAATTGTGTCACAATAAGATAGTAATTAGTAGTGATCACTTTTCTCCTCAATTGTCTATAGTGAAAATTAAACTCCAAATATTATAATCACATAAATTCTTGAAAAATATAAAACAAAACTAAGATGGGGAGAAGATCCTCAACACCGAAACCAGCGGAACATTGTCTGAAGATAAAAGAAAAAGAGATCAAACTGACGGAGATAGTAAAACAGCATCATAGAAACACGAAGGAAAACCATCTTCACAAAATCTAGTGTAAGAACGTAATTTATTGTAGGTGGCGCTGCTAGATACACGCGCCGTATTAATTCGCACTATGGCCATGGGATCAGAAATTAAGATGAGAAAACTGCCAAAGTCTGAATGTATGGAATTAATCCAAAGAATCTATTCCGTTCACAGAAAAGGGAAGGATCTCCAGCATGACAACCCTGCAGACACCCAACGAAACAAACCCACAAGAAACTGACACAGATTGACATCAGACAAAACTACAAACCACACAAGGTCGCTAGAACATGATACAAAATATTCGAAACAGGACGCACAGAAACATCAAACATTAAAGTCAACACATAAAAGGAAGGAAACCAATGTGCAACTGGCGCCGACTTTGGACGGCCATCTGCTATTAGCAGATGGTGTACAGTAGTTATCCGGATAACGTGCGCACAACCCTCCTACCTATCCGGATACACGGAGGTCTCCATAGACGCACAATTGTTGTATAAACATTAAACTTCTCATTGTAAGGTGACATCACAAACGAGAAAGCTAAACGCCGTGGCCTTTAGTATGTATCTAAAAAGTTTAATGCTGCGTTTAACAGTCTGTGCTCTGCTGGCCGAAGCGAGCTCAAGATCAATCACCCGAGAAGTCTGACCAACTTTCAGACAGGACAGAAAAGTACAACTGTATACTATGAGTACGGAGGAAGAATAAAATTATTATATCTATCGTTATAATCTAGTACACCTAATGCGCATTCCAACAAACAATGTATCATCATTGATGCTCATGGCCGAAAGAGAGGAATTTCAAATAGTGAATACATGAAGAGCGAAATTCAGAGCCAACTAAGGAGAGGCCTACCCCTTACTATCAATATCAGACATAATTATAATTATTGAAATATATATGACAATGATCAGTTGTATTAATTTCAGGTCGATATGTGCATTTCAACAAATAATGAAATAATGTACACATCAGTGATGCTCGGGGCCAAAATGGGGGAAATCGAAATAATGAATATATTAAGTGCGAAATTCTAAACATGGTCTTACATTCATGCATAAGATTAAGCTAACGACAGAACTATACAGTCAGGGGGTCACCACTTAAGCCCTGGTCACAACCCGCCGTGCGTGCTTTTAGGACGTGCGTGTTTGTGGAGGCTACGTGCGCTACGTTTTTCTGAAGACGCAAGGAAGGAAGTGACATGATTACGGAAGGCGTGCGTCACGTACGTCGCACGTACGGTTATATGGATGGTTACACGCATCATATGTAGCGCAAAAAAGTAAGTACGTTGCACGTACTTACGACTTACGTGCAACTTGCTTACAACGTACTTTCTTCGTATGTCTTCTACGTTAATGTAAGGATGTCGATTTGACACTTACTGCTAACGCACGGCGTCTTCACTTCCTTGCGTCGAAGACGCGTTGCACGTTCTTGCAACGTACTTGCAACGTGCGTGTCGTACTTCTTGTTGAATTCTTAGACAGCACACAGACAGGTCGCAGCGAAAGTTCTGTATGCACTAAAACTGCTACGTTCTGTCTGCGTGTTCCCAAATCTGCAAGGGGGACGTACAAGAAACCCACTGATAACGCACGGACATCGTACAGCTACCCAAGGTTTGCCTACGTTTTTGAACGCAGACAGCACGTACGTGCACGTACGGCGGGTTGTGACCACCGCTTTAGGTTTAGAAAATTTATAGAATTTGGAGACGGAGAATTTACAAAAATGATTCAAGTCAAATGCCGAAACCTTGTAAAATAAGCGAAGGATATTATCGGAAACTAAAGGTCCAAAAACAGAGACTTCAACAGTGGTTAAAATTATCAATATTGAATTATATGATAGTTCATATACATTCCTAACACTGAAAATTTAGAGGACTACTTTTTCTATGTTGTCGTCATGACTGACTTTGAAATACTTTAACTCATTTTAAATACGACTGGTTCTATTCAAAAGAGTCTCCGAGCTAACATGATACGAGTACTTGGATGCTGTTTCAAACCACCTACATTGCAATCGATGGTTCCAACAACATACATGTAATGCTCAAAGTATTTTACTCCAAGAAAGACGGAGTTAAACGTAATAAAGCATAATCCCCCGACTCATGTTTAATATTTTTTCTCTTGATCTAGATGTGGTCATTCAAAGGCTTAATATCAAGCATAATTTGGGTGGTAGCCATATGGTCGTGCAATGGTCACGTGTACGAGAATCCCCTACCAGGTAAACTTAGGGATTGTCTGAGATTCATGGAGAAAAAGTCCAACATACTCAAGACACCATCTGAAGCTATAGATTACATGTGCATTAACAAGTACATATACCAAACACCTGAACTAAGATGGAAGCCAAAAATAACACCAGAGATTGATAGCATGTTATTGAAAGACCTGAAGCGGTGTAAGAAGGACTTGGGTTTAGGCCAGACAAGCTCGAAAAGAGTTTTGTACACCAAAAGAAGTGTGAGAAATCATCTTATTAAGGAAAAACGAAAGAAAAGACAAGCTGCAGGAAAGGTCTTCAGAAAAGAATACCGAATGATGACTAACGAAGAGAGAGCTAGATTCCATAGGGCGGTGTTATTACTGAAACAGGACACGGTATGTTATTTCTACATTGCAAGGGGAATTTAGAAAAGGTTGGAAATGAATCTCAAATGAAATGCATAAATTTATTAGAATTTTCCCAAACATAGTACACATGTTTATGGTGATTAAATTTTGAGTCGATGACGAAGTTAAAATTTTTAATTGTATATATTTGAAACCAGAAGGATGGAATTAATTTTCATTTTATTCTAAGGAAATGTTTATCTATTCCAGTCAGTTCAGCCCAATTTGTACGATGCCATTTGTAATTTACATCCTAATGTAAGAGCTCCAAATGCCCACTATGGTCCTGCTTTCCTTGGCTACCATCGGGTTCTGCTCTGGTTGTAAGTATAGTTATATAAATGATCTATTCTGTTAAATGTCTTCAAAATCATCTAAGAACAGATAAATTTGCAGTATGGAACATATATTATCGCAACATTCCGTTGAATAGGAGTACACTCGGCAAAACGTCTTCCATGTAACAACCAATTTTGATTTTGGTTTTTTTTTATATCTAAAACATTTTACGATCACATAAAGATGTAAATGTTTAATTTAATGTGAACTCAATTTCCTTTTTATGTTTTATTAAAGCTTCGAGAAACAATTACAACGTAAAGTTCCTGGGGTTTACCTGCCTTTCTGGGATTCAACAAAAGACAGTTTGATGGCAAATCCAACAGCATCAGTTATTTTCTCTCAAGCATTTGCCGGAACAGGAAATGGAGTAGTTAATAATGGACCCTTTGCAAACTTCCGACATCCAGCCGTTGGAGTGCTGGTAAGAAACTTGGAAGCCGGAGGCGATCTAATGACACGTAGGGATATAGCAAATATAGTGAGGCAGACAAGGACAGCGGACATGATGACCCCATACGCTAGCTCTGAAAATAACCTTGAACTTTGTCATGCAAAGGTACACGCATGGATAGGAGGAACTCTGGACAATCTTAATTACTCTCCAGCAGATCCTTTGTTTTGGATGCACCATTGTTATGTTGACTATATATGGGAACTCCAGAGACAAAATGAAAGAAGAGGCGGCAGGGACCCTGATACCGACTACCCGTCTATGGATGATGGTCATAACGCTGATGGAATCATGTATCCATTCACAAACCTCAGAAATAAAGATGGCTTTAACAGAGGCTGGATCGACACATACTATGGGTATGAGGATGCTCCAGTGAGGTGTAGGAGAGATGACTCCTGTAGATCTACATACTATAAGTGTACTAGAGGACTTTGCTGTAGTCGTACTATAGGTGAAGTATACGGTGTTGGACAACAACAAACGTTCGGAAGGAAGAAGAGAAGCGCACCAACAAAAAAATCAAGTACCTATTCTGGTAAAGCAAGCTCTCTGGTTAAAAAGGCACCTGTGGTAACAAAACCAGTTACTGACATCCAAACACATTTGAAGAGTTATTTCCCATATCTTGCAAAACTTGGGGATAGTGCTGGTACATTTTACAAATTCAAACATGGACAGTCTGCTGCTATAAAACCAGGACCTGAAAAGGTTCAAGATTTGTCCTTTGAAGATTTGGACCTACACACCACTGGTCTATATCATTCATTCCAGAATTCGTTTACCTTGGATGGCGTTGAAGACACTAAAAATTGGGTCTACCTTCCAGTTATTGTTTATTATAGAAGACCAGCAGAAGTCAAGTATGATGCTCATCCTATAAGAAATGGAAAAGTCATGGCAAACATGGACGTGTATTCCACGACAAGGGCAGATAAGTACCACTTAGGAAAACCAGTAAAAACAGCTACAAGTTCAACGTGTAAACACATTGGCTCTGGTGCATTCAAAGTATACGTGAAAGCATATGGTCTCAGTTATGATGGAGTATTTACAGACTATGCAGTGGTGGACGAGAGACAACCTCTGTCATTTGCTCTTACTCAAGTAGGGGTACAAAATCCTCGCATGAAAAATACTACAGTATATGTGACAGCATATGATTCCTGTAATCGACAATGTAAGGCACGGTGTCTTATACCAGGATCCAAACCAGCACGATACAAGCCATGTTCAGGAACCATCAGAGTCACTCCTGATGCACCATTCATGTATAGTAGTGATATCGCCGATGCTCACTTACATACATATGACTACAACACGATACCTCCATGTCTGTCTTATGACAAGATCTTTCTGGTGTTCTACTGCGACCAGAAAGACTCATGGCCTTGGCAACAATCCATGGGACCAGCACATGTATCATCTGCAAGAACAGCAGGCGGCTGGTTACGCCCCTCCTAGCATGCCTAGATATGCACCTCAAAGGATGCCGGTACATGTACAAGCCCATCGCTTTGCTTCTCAACATAATTTTGGTTTCAGACCGCCTCAAAATTTTGCTGCATTTCATGGCAAATTTTTAAAATACTAATATTTTCAGAATAAATATGTTTGGTCGAATAAAAACAACTGATTAAATTCTTTTTTATAAAAGTATGTTGATAATTGGATTTTACAATGCAGACACAATCAATTGTTTGATTAGCAGATGGCCGTCCAAAATCGGCTCCGTTGCATATTGATATCTCTCCTTTTTCAATGGCAAATATGGATAATGACCATGTCCCTGTTTATCACATGAAACACCCATTATGCAGTTTCATAAAGCCATTTCATAAATATATGATATGATAACACGTTACATATGGCTCTGCTTGTATACGATTGGTCAAGTTTGGAACCTCATCACATTAACCTTAACAAATTTGATCTTTCAAATATCGGTCAACTGTTAAATTCAGACCCGGAGTCAATATCAATGATTAAAATTGTTGTTGTTGAATTAATTCTTGCATTAAAATACTTTTTGAAATACTTTTCTCTTACGCACAGAATATCTATATATTCAGGCTAGAAATACACATGTTTAGGCAATATCATGTGATAAAAAGAATTTCAAATGAATTTTCATTTCATACGATGTATTATGAAACTCGTTGTGTGTTTTATATCCCCTCGCCAAGGCTCGGGGATATAAAACCCACAACTCGTTTCATAACACATCGTATGAAATGAAAATTCATTTGAGATCCTATATATATAGCACAAAATCGATAATTAAGAAAATCAGAAACCGAAGGCATATAAAATCGGGATAAAACAGCAACCAAAGCAAACAAACACAAACCTCCTCCATATGAAAAGAAGCGAACTACCGATATGGGAGTGAGACCAGGTGCCCAGAAAGAGTAAGCATCTCCTGTTTGCACGAACACCCGCCGCTTCAATTCGGTAGAACTGTCACATACGGTTATTTCCATTTCGAAAGACATAGAGTACAATCTTTGGTCGGATGGTTCAAATGGTCTGTGACAGAATATCATCTACAATTCTGGAGAGTGGGACATCGTAGTGTATGACGAGTTCCCCATATCTACCGTACGAACTTCCTCAGTGACGAGGTTAGTCGGTCACAAACATATCCCTGACTGAGAAGCTTATATGAAAGACGCCTAACACTTAGAACAAAATCCGTATATTTGATAGTTTCTCTGGCATAGCGTATCAACTGAGATATGAACACACCATAAGCAGGCGATGAAGGGATGTTGCTACTCAGAAAAGGAAAGTTTGTAATGCTGAAATTGAAGTCGTCACGTTTGTCATAGAGTGAGGTGTCCATGTGACCATCAGTGTCGTAGGACAACATTATGTCCAGATAGGATGCTGAATTATTTGTAGTTTCTTTGACTTTAATCTACGAAGGATAGATACAGCTGTGTAATCCGCGAATTTTGGATTATTGATGGACAACACATCGTCTATGTATCTGTAAGTGAAGGTTGAAGTCAGAAGCGAAGTATCTTTTCCCTTCAGAGACCATTTTAATATTGTTGTTTTAGTATATTTGTTTTTGTAAGTTTGTCTTTTTGGTGTGAGTTTGTCCTTGTTTGTTTGTGTGGTTGTATACGTAGTATTCGTCACTTGTTTCAATCTTGTTTATGGGTTCCGTTGCTTTCGCTTCAAGGTTGTCTCATTGCAGATTTATTTCTTTTTTCAATAAGAAGACACAGTTAGAGTGAATACAGCGAAGCATATCGACAAGAAAAATTTTAAACTATACCAATATAAAATGATCTTTAAAACAAACACGTAAGACAAACACATAATAACGGAAACCTGGTGAGAGCGCGACCATTGAAAATTCAAGAACCAGATTTTTTCCAATGAAACATGATTTGAAGGAAATACTAAAATTGAAAACTGACCCAACACACGAACAATCGGATACCATACTGCATTGACCATAGAACGTCATCCAAGATAAAAACAGTTTATCCTAGATGGATGTCTCCCTGAAAAGCTTGTCTTAATTATCCACACATCTCCCGTGTCGTGTTCATTTCTTGCTTTGTATCTTATATTGTCTTTGTGGTCGGTGGGTTGATTTCGTTTGTTGAAGACTGTTGTTACATTTCCTACATTTTCTTTAAATATTTCATTTCAGCTCGCATTATGATAAATTGGTCGAGTTTTATTTTACCTTAATAAACTTTTACCTCTCTGAGAAGCAAAATTCAACCATCATCTCGCAAAAATTATAAGCAATACGTTTACAAGCAAGAACGACAATTACAAATATAAATTTATTGTCGTTAAATATGACAAAACCTACTTTGTAAAAGAAAAGTACAATTCAAAAAATAAGTACACTGAAACAGATATTATTCAGATGTTAATTTTTCTGATCGACAACATTTTTGTGTTGTTCGGAGGAAAGATCTTCCAACAAATTATCGGAATTCCAAAGGGAACCACTTGTCGACATTTTTCTTTACTCGTACGAAGCTGAATTCATTCAATCTTTAGTCTCTGAAGGGAAAAGGTGCTTAGCTTCTGACTTTAACTTCAACTGCAAATATATAGAGGATGTGCTGTTCATCAATAATATAAAATTTTGCGGATTACCTCAGCAGAATCTATCCTTCGGATCTTGACGTCAAAGAAACTACAGAGACAAATTCAGCTTCCCATTTGGACATAATGCTGTCCTGCGACACTGATTGTCACATTCATACCTCTCTCTATGAGTTAAAGAAGATCCTGACGATAATCTCAACAGCACTCACAATAGAGCACAACATTAAACATCGACGGACCCATAGCAAGCTAGAGGTGGGACCAGGTGCCCGGGAGGAGTAAGCATCCCCTGTTGGCTAGCCGCACCCGCCGTCGATGTTTATGAAGCATGGAAATGAAAATATATAAAATTCATGCACTTTCTGACGTTATGTCTATATAGAAAGTGCTATGGCGACAATGTCAGGGAAGTATATTCAAAACACTTACTGTCAAACCCCTCGCGGGGAACTTTTTTACGAGCTCCACACGGCAAAGGGCATAAGTGTGACACAAATGAGTTAAAGAAGTTCCTGACGATAATCTCAACAGCACTCACAATAGAGCACAACATTAAACATCGACGGACCCATAGCAAGCTAGAGGTGGGACCAGGTGCCCGGGAGGAGTAAGCATCCCCTGTTGGCTAGCCGCACCCGCCGTCGATGTTTATGAAGCATGGAAATGAAAATATATAGAATTCATGCACTGTCTGACGTTATGTCTATATAGAAAGTGCTATGGCGACAATTTCAGGGAAGTATATTCAAAACACTTACTTCGCGGGAAACTTTTTTACGAGCTCCACACAGCAAAGGGCATAAGTGTGACACAAATGAGTTAAAGAAGATCCTGACGATAATCTCAACAGCACTCACAATAGAGCACAACATTAAACATCGACAAACGCGACGCAAACTTTCCTTTTCTAAGTAGCAACATCCCTTCATCGGCTGTTTATGGCGTGTTGATATTTCAAATGATACGTTATGCCAAAGCAAGTACCAAATACATAGATTTTGTTCTGAGAGCTAGGCATCTTTCAAATAAGCTTCTCAATCAGGGATACGTTTGTGACCGACTTACATCGTCACTGAGGATGTTCTACGGTCAACTCGTTATACCCTACGATGTCCAATTTGGTAGATAATATTCTTTCTTAGACCATTTGAACCATCCAGCACAGAATATGCTTATATCTTCCGAAATGGAAGTAACCGGATGTGACAATTCTACCTAATTGAAAAGACGGCTGTTGCATGCAAGCAGGACATGCTGACTCTTACTGGTCTCACTCAAATATTGGGAATTCGCTTCTTTTCATGTTGTGGAGGTTTTTATTTGTTTGCTTTGGTTCCTGTTTTATCCTGATCCTGTATGCATTCGGTTTATGATTTTCTGAATTATCGATTTTGCACTGTGTATGGAGATATGGTCATTATCCATATTTGTCATCTGCAATTTGTAATCCGGATATTCGTATTATTTGCAACTAGCATTGTAATCACAGAAACGGCCAACGACGTTTGGTTATTTTAAAGGTTTGGGTGTGTTGGTCTTAGATCGGTGTGCGAGATAAAATTGGACATAAATTCAGAATATAGCCAGCACGAATCAACAAGTTTTTCAGGGGATTACGGATACTTAGCGATCGGTAATCATATTTCAACTCGTTAATCTTAAACGTCTTAAAATTCAATAGCATCATTTAAGAACAGATAAATTTGCAGCATAGACCAGATATGCATGGATATAAACTCACAACATGGTGCTTGAATTCGAAGCGGATGCAAGTGGAGTTCCTGCTTTATCATTCTTTATCGCACTGATAGTAAATATGATTTTTGCTTATAAGATTCAGGCAAAGTCAGTAATCCCCTGAAAACTTAACGATTCGTGCTGGCTATATCCTGAATTTAGGTTCCACTATTATCAAGTACAGCCATCTGAGGCCAGCACACCCAAACCTTCCAAATAACCAAGGGTCGTTGGCCGTCTGTGCGTTTACTAACGTGGCAGATATAATGGCTGTCCTAACTCGGCACCTTTTGTGTTTAGATGTCATCTTTGGTGTTTAATGTTCGTCTTTTTTTGTGTCTCTCATTGTGCTTGTCTACTCTGTCCTGTAATGTTTTGTAATGTTCAATACTTTCTGCAACAGATGTCAGAGAAGATCATCAGATGAAGGAAAAAGCAGAATAAGCAATTTATAAATGTGCCCAATTTGATAACTCACCATCTAAATTTCAAGTATTACATAACTTTCTCAAACTTTCTGACAGACATGAATATGACAATATACCTCCCTCACTAACGCTGCATGAACATCAATAAATTCTATCATAATAGAATTTATAGAGTTATGGTCCTCCCCTTTTGGATGTGTATCATAAGGTCAATTTCAAAAGTTCAAAAGTCAAAATCACTTTTAATATCTTAAGATCTTACGACAATATCCAAAGCCATTCAAACTTTATGCTAACCAGTAAAGCTTAAGACAGACAATATCCTTGTGTTTAAGATTACTAGAATGTGATTATAAGAAATGTTCCCTAATCTCTTCTAGTATCTTCTTTCATCTTATTTTCCATTATTCTTTCAATAAATCAGCAAGACAGTAAATATCTCTCAAGAATACTTTATTATTATCTTCTAGATTCATTCTTGGATGTATTGTTGTGTAAGGAAAAAAAGTTATACAGTTACTTTGCAGAAACAAAGTATTATGTCATGTAATGCACCGGTCATAACAAACCTACATTAAATGTTGCCCATTGGTCCAAACAAATCATGTGACCACAATGATCCAATGAGGTACACCAATAGATGAGGATGGATGTACAATAAGTTTGATGATGTGTAAAAGGTATGTGCTTTACAAAGAATAGAGTTCCTGAGAAAACACACATAAACAAGATCTTGATATCAGAGCTAGGGCTGGGACGATACTCCGATTCATCGGTGCATCGCGATATTTTTTTTCGCGATCCAAGTATCGATACACCCCGACGATACCTAAGTTAAGATTTACAAAGAAATTGTGCTTAAACTTTCCGTATTTTCAAGTACTCAAGTTTAAATCCAACTTTCTTCAGTTTATATATAGATAAATACTTGCCGTTGTCCCGCATTTTCGACCGTAAAAAATCTGTCCCGGCCGGGAAATCCCGATTTTTGGACGTTCCATTTAAAAAAAAAATAAGCGTAATATTGATTATTAGTAAATCCGTATTTTAATAAACTTAAACTGTTTCATAATATTTATCTAACGCACGCCATATACCCATGTACAGTTATCAGCCGGTAATCTGTCTGCTGTACCACAAACAATAGTCTATAAACGTCGCTAAATAAATGCAAGTAAGACTTCTCTTGTTCTTGTTGTTGTTGGTTTTTTGTTTTTTTGTTTTTTTTTTTTTTGCTAGAAAAATAATTCGATCATTGAAAGTAATAGTTATAAGATGTTCGAGTGATACCATTTGTGTAAGCCAAGATACAAAATTCTTATGAGAAGAAACAACGTGAAGTAAAAATGTAAACAAGATAAAAAAAGAAAATACGGCAACCACGGAACGTTCTGAAGTTATTATAATACTCTCTTTAATATTATCACGTAAAAAAACCACCTCAATACTAATCAACGTACGTCAGCTTACTGTGTTTTTCAATACCCGAGACGTTAACGTATTGATTGTGTATTTGATTTAAACTCCCTTGTTATTGTTCGCCAACGTCAACTCAGGTAACGGCACAGGTGTTTAATACTTGTGAATAAAAGGGTGGACAAGTTCGCTGAAGCGCCACTTTTTAGAAATGCGTCCGACCAGGAGCCGACGCCCGTGTACACGGCGCGCGTGAATAAGATTTATTTATTCTCTGACGTTCTTGTGTTTGCAGAGAGCTATCATCTAGTGCAATTTTGGATGGTAATATCTAAAGTTCAACCTCCTAGTGGAAAGTTACCTTAAACATGATTATGAAAATTAGCTCAGGATGTATTGTGTGCGACACACTCAGATGCTGATACTTAGTGATATAAATTTCAGTATTTTCAGAAAAAAAAAATCAGACAAATTGAAGAGGAAATACTAGTATGTGAAACAAATTAATACCACATGGTCTTTTGTTTTGAAAGTTTTACACTTCTCATTGATTTGACTGTGTTGCTCCTTCAAAAGTGAAGGACCCCCCCACAAAAAAAAATCCCCATTGATTTTTAATACGATTTCCATATTTGAAATGAGTTTTTGTTTTTCAATTCTTCTAGTCAAATAACAAACCATTTATTAATTGTTTTCATCTTTATTCTAGACAGAAATCTAGTGTTGGATAAATATAACATGTGGAATAAAAAAAAAGCTACTAATATGATGAAAATAAATACTATCAAATAGCTTTTTGAGAAGGTTTTATTACTTAACTTAGAATCGCGATATGTATCGTATCGGACATCAGGTATCGTGATACGTATCGGATCGGCTGGGTACAGTATCGTCCCAGCCCTAATCAGAGCTAAGACTGAGTAATAGATTATGTGCGGATAAAGATGACTAGAGAAAGAAAACATCTGATTGAGGTATACATTAACAAAGAAAATTCCCAAAGTCACAAAATTAAACCCTTTCTTTATGAAAAATAAAAGTTATAATATAGGCAAAAGCAATGCCTAAATCTTTACACTAATATAATCTTCATACTAATATTTTTGATATTTTATTTTTTTTCACAAAAGCCCTAGATCTCTTTTTTAATGATAATTATCAGATTTTCCTTTTTACTTCATTGATAATTCTCAGATTTTCCTTTCAATGTCAGAACATTTTCTTTATTATGCTGACATCTTTTACACGAGATTCTATGATAAATATGTGACAAAAGTATGATCCAATTGAAGATAGAATCCTAATAGAATAATAACAAGGAAGTGATATGTTCCCAGACTATATGTAAAGACCTAATTTCTAAGCGTATAGAATTGGTACTAATTGTTCCCTGAATCTGATTGGTCAACAGAAGTGAAGAAGATGGACTCGTTAATGACTTGTGGTCTGTTAAAAAGCTGGGCAAACAAGAAAAATAAGAACATTGATGGGTGAAATAACTTAAAAATTAAACAATTCAATTTTCTTAAAAAAATCACTATATACATGCCTTAGTAAATATGAGATCCATATAAAATCAAACCTGTCAGTATGTCAAAGATGCCCTTTATATCATACAAACTATTCAACTACAGAGAAAAATGTAGATTCCAGTAAGCTGAAAAAAGGTCTATATCTTAACTGCTACATATACCACAAATATTAATTTGACCTTAACATGAAAGATCAATACTTAATAACTTCTATGGTTCAATAAATGAACTTTTAAACTATTCATCTAAATACCTCTAATTTGTGCAACCTTCCTTTTCCAGCCTAAATATAAAATTTTCCTATTCTAGGTAAGAAAAAGATCTTTTTGTTAACTGAGTTACCTCCCATTCCCTGTAATCTTGTGATGCTTTCCACTGAATTTCAAACATTCCCAATTTGGAAAATTTTATTCCATAGCTTTTACAAATAATAAACTTAAGTTCTTCAAACCAAAATTTGGAAATAAGTTGAACTTCTGAAAATTTCTTGTAGTCAAATCAAATCAGAATGTATTATTTCGTTGTATGAAGAAGCTTTTTTTCGTCATAAAACTAATCATAAACCTTAACTTATTATAAATAAATAGATTACCGCTCTTGACTATGATCATTCTGAACACAAAATGTAAACAATATGAAATTAACAACAAAGGAAATACTGCAATGTAAATGTCAAGATTTTGATTACGATAAGGACGAAAGTCAAAGCACATCTCAACAAATAAAATACATGCACTGAAGGATGAATAGTTTGTAATTGAAACGATACAATGATAAAATCATTATGTATTTTTCCTGGTACGTAATGCCATTTAATCGTAGGGACACAATGTTGTCGTATTTATATCGTACAAAAAATATACACATATAATAAGCATATCATCCTCTCCTATGTAGGTAAAATGTATACAAAGCACTATGAATTAGGAATGACGACACGTAATAATGAGATGAACTGACAAATTTTACCCTTATGACATATACACTAAATGGTCTCTTTGATATCAAATAAATACCTTCTTTTCACAAACCATGGGACAAATTCTTTTATACAACCAAATACTAAAGTAGAATTGAGACAACTGTCTTTAGATTAAAAACTGCAGAAACTATGAAACGGTTCATTTGTTATGAGAATAGCTGTTAGACATCTTAAATTTGTACATATTACTGTCATTTCAAGTTTTTTATAAAACAGGTCGTCATGTCTACTAAATTTCCGATTTGAGCAAAACTACAAATACAGATACAAAATGCAACGTATTTACACATACAACATCAATGAATCTTTGGTATTTACTGTAACAGTATATTCATCAACTTAATCATAACCTGCTTTATCTAATCATAATAATAATAAAAATAAAAACACCGTACAGCATAATGGAAAGCTAAACACTGAAAATGTCTAGAGTGATACACGGAGAAGCATAAACTTTCACAAAGCAAATTCATAATTAATCCTGATAACAGTCTAACGGACTGATAATTGGTAATTCTGTAGAATGAATTTTTATTGCATAAATCAACCAACATATTGCACATAGACAACTCAACAGAAACAATCAAAATAAAGAAGTGATGCGGTGAAATGTATCTCTATGCAATTTTTGTTTTTAGAATGTTGTCTTTTTTTTTTTTAAATCAAGATTTCATCTTTGGAAAATTTTTTTCGTAGACATAAATTTGTTCATCTTTCAAAGAAATCCTCGTGATTATACAGAAACACCATCACTGATGATATTCAAATACAAGGATCGAAGTAAACGTTACATGTCATTGAAAGATCTAATTCATTGAAAACAAGAGAAGCTAACAAATAGAATTAAACAAACAAAATTTAGGTGAGTTTTAAAAGAAGCAAACAAAAACTCAAAAAAAGATAAGCCAACAGTAATAACAACAGAGTAGCACTATTATGATGAAAGAATGAAAAATGAAGAAGTTTTGATTCTCACAAAGAAAGCTAATTCACAAATCACTCATTGTACAACAAAGTTAACATGCTCACACAAGGCGGGCATGTAGTACTAGTCATATTTAAATAAGTCAAGTTTCAGTTAGACTGAATGTAAAAGTCAGCTATAAGTCATGATAATGCTTGTTATATCAGGAACTCAAGGCCTCAGGTATACATGATATACCAGGCTCTCCCTGCTTATTGATGGATAGGTACATATCCTGACTGGGAGACAACCGCCCCTGATTTGGTGAGATCCTCCCCTGATCAGGTGAGATCCTTCCCTCGTCGTGAGAATTGGGCCTTTCCTCCGTTATATATTGTTCCTCCGTTCGTAAGTAATGTTCATTCGGTGACTGCTGTAAGACAACTGCTCTTTCTGCCGCAATATTCTCACTAAACACCTGTTGACCGTCTTCAGAAGCTTCCTCCTTAACAACGCAATCTAGAGAAGAGGATTGTAGGTTGAGGACAACACTGTCACTAGGTGGCGTTGTCCTCATTTCCATGGTAACTGCCATTTGACCATTCCTGAGGAATGCCTCCTCCTCCTCGTAGCTTGCCTCATCTTTGACATCTGGGTAACCATCCCTGTTAAAAATTCAAAATATTTTGTTAAGAGACATAACAAAACCAATTTTTACTAGTTATTTTCTTCAATTCTACAGTATGTACAGTATGTATGTGAGGTTTTCATGTTTGTTCATTTTTCACCTGGTTCTAAGCAAGTAAAAATAAGTCTTGCTATAAAGATGTATGTAAATTAAGAGTAATTTGCTAAATTCAAGATGAAAAATGTATAAGTGGCAAATATCTCCAAACAATGAAGCCTTGTGAACAAATGTGGATCTCCTGTGAACAAATGCAGGTCCCCCAATAAAGTCTAGTGAACATTTATTGATTAACAGAAATGTAATCATCTTTTGTATTTCAAATGAATTCATGCTCTTCTCCATTTCATTGCAAATATTTGTACCTCTCTGTCCTGTGATCTTGCACTTGAACAGTTGAACAGTGCAATACACTTGAGGGTGTTTTGAGGAATTTCCTAAAAAGTTTAATGTCGGTACAGGTGAATGTTTAACTACGATTTCACAGGTGACTCACCACCATAACATTATATCAGGTTGTATATAAATCAATTCTTTATGCACTTCAGACAAACTCTCATGTTTACAGGTAAAACTGCCGACATTAGTAAACAACTATTTCTGTTTTAGTTTCCTTGTCTTGTCATGTTATGATATAAATTTATGTCTTGTATCTTTTAAATGTTTTGATTTGTTGCATAAAAAGTAGAAATAAATAGACACCAAAGTAAAATCACCTGCGTGAAAATGCATTAAGCAGAATGATGAAGTAATAATAAGACAGAAATGGTGCCTGTCAATGACCTGGTAACCTATAAAGAACATAAACTCTATGAATGATGGAGAGAGAGCAATGATTGATCATTTTATACTTATTCTATAGTTTGATGGGAATTTACATGTTTGTATTGCTGATGTGTCCATAATAATCATTTTCACTAAAACTTCAAATTTGCAAGTCACTAAACCACATAATTCTGAACTTTATTTTGTGTGCCAATGCTTCAGTCCCTTAATGAATAATCAGTCAAATAACCGTCTATGTTGTTTGAACAATCAAGGAACATCTCAGCCTGGTATCACTTCAAATTCACTTCAAATTAACTGTTACAACATGTCAAAAAATTTTGTTTTATCATTTACAGCTGTGCAGGTCTTAAATAAATAAGGAATGCAATGTCTGTGACACTGCTATTTATACTTAATGAGTGCAATTTTCCATGTCATAAACTCATTAACTCTTCAGGAAGCTAGGTTTTTGTTTTCTTTTTTGTTACATGAATTACAGGTAAATCCGTAAAGTAAGATAGATGATGGACAGAATGCTTCATCACACGCACCTAGAGTTTGACAAATTGAAGACCTTGGACTCGTTGGGTTCTTGTTTTTAACACTGTTAGTACAATATTCATTTCTCCTTATGTAGATTTGTTTATGACCACAGCTGACATAATTATAGTGTCAACTTCATTGACCCACTGAACTATATATGGGGGCTCAAGTCTGACCACTTTGTCCAGTTGTCAGTTTCTATGCGGACAATACATTTCTTTTCACCTGTAGACAGGTCAACTGACGGACGTGTAAGAATGTCTCCTTTGATAGGGAAACTGCTGATTTGTTCTCTTTAAATGAGCATTTGAACTAAATTCAAGTTCATGACATATTCAAAAAGTTGACTTTACACTCACTTAGGAGTTCACATGGAAAATCCTGTTTCATATGAACAAACTGAGCTGATCCACCACAAAAAGTGAACTAACAAATCGTGTATCAATTAAGATGACCCAATATATAATGCACCAAGAATGTGGCCTGATACAATATGTAGAGAAAGGAAGCTAACATCCATTGTACTAAGTAAGAAATGCATTTACTGGAATCACGTACTTGCTGAGAATAGAGATTATCAAGATACAATATACTCACTGAGAAGGTGAAGTGTCCTTATGATAGTCCGAGCTGCTGGTCCTATTGGACTTCATAGACAGGTCCTCCACACCATCCATGGGAACGGTACCGTTACTATAATGATGATTCAGCAAGTTGGCCTGCTCTAACGCCGCCTGAACATAAAAGAAAAACAAAATACTAACAAAATGCCATATACCAAAAATGCCATATACTTAAATGTCATATTCTAAGAACTTTGTATTCTGAAATGTCATATACCAAGAATACTTTATATTGAAATGTCATATAGTTTAATACCAGATATTAGATTTATAACACTAAATTTATAACAAACCGATATGAATGCAGAAATAGACCTTTGCAGACTGGTATTTATTAGCGTTCTTCAGGTTGGTAGAGTGATGTTCTCTTGATCTAAGACCATATGTTTTTGGAATTATAACAATATTTAAGGATCTTACCCTCAGACTGGCGTTAAGATTTTCTCCAAACATTGGGTCAGGGATCATAGGACTCTTTATATCCTTGATGGGCATGTTCCTGTCAAGATGAAAAATACAAATCTGAGGTTGTTGATTTTTGAAAGGGTAAAGAAACATTGATTTTCTTGTAAAAATTTAAATTGTGGAGTTGAATGAAATGAATAAATATGACTTATAATTTAGCTTTGTCGTACATGAATAACATGGAGAAATTGCATTTACGTTCACTATTATTCAATTAATTTTAAACTGTTATATGATATCAAAATACTGCAGCGATAATCAATTCAACTTTATTTTTCACTTTCTTCCTTCATATAAATTGAAATGAGGATTCTTTCTGACACAATTTTCATCAACGCAAAGTTTTGTAGAGTTCAAGAAGTATGTCTTACAAGTGTTGATCACAATCATGATATTTTCGAGGCCTGCCTCTACTGAGATGGCGACGACGTACAAATTCTATATCATCCACCGTCCAATAAGATCCAAAGTCATCCTCATATCTTATAAAACATTTATGCAGTGACAAATTCGTGCGGATTGCATTCTGTGCATTGAGAAGAAGAGAGAAAATTGTGACAGTAAAGTGAATGTAGGTGTATTATAAGTCTACCAGGCCGCCCTGCAGAATCCGTGAAATCATGGGGGAAATTGACAGAAGATCGGAAACGGTAATTTGAATGCTTTACTAATTTCAAACTGTCTATTCCCAAAAGCTGGTATTAAAGATCAATAAAAGATTTTCTTCCACAATTTTTACGGATTTTGCAACTGTCGCCTGGCAAACATTATACAATTTAATAACTTAACGTACCCGCCTAATTTTTGGGGACGCCTTTTGTAGAATTCTACCTCATCGACAGTCCAAACCGCTCCTTTAACATTCTCAACTCTCATAAAACATTTGTGAAGGCTTAGGTTGTGCCGCACTGCATTCTACACAAAACAAAACAAAAATTTACTACTACCAATCTAAATAACATGCATATATCATCTACAAAAGCAAGGGATTTGTTGATTGATGTACAAGCATTGCACGTGCATCCTAATAAAGGGTAAAATGTAAAAGGAATTAAATAAAGAATAAATAACAGAATACATGCAATTTTTTTTTATATTTACAGCATTTTTTTTTCCATTTTAGAAATAAAAGAAACAAAAAGTTTTGATCTACTGCAGATTTTTTGGCAAATGACAGAATAATGAAGTTTCCTGCTAAGCATTATGTATGAACATGTCTTACAAGAACAGGGTGATAAACAAGGCCATTATTTAAAAAAATTTCAAGATTTTGATTACCAATTATAATTTTTCTACACATTTTGAGAAATCAATCTATATTAAATATCTAAAGTGCCTCTTATTTCATAATCAAACATGACAGTTTGACAGGTGTTTTACAAGTTTCCCTTAAACTCATCAAACTTATGTATATTATGTATACCTTCATTACATTTCATAAACAAGTAAATTATTTGTATCTCGTTTTGGAAACACTATGACATGTAATTTTCATATGACACTATAAACTGGTCAAATTTCATTTCCTTTAGGAATCTGATTTATTTACCTACACATTTGGGGGACATTTTTATTGATATTTAGTTGTCAAAACGGAATCATTATTGACACATCACAGTGATGCAAAATCTGATATGAATAAATTTTACTATGAAATCAATTTTTGATAGCAACCATAAATTTTCTACCTGCAATTTCCAAACTACAGTACCGGAAACCGGGACAATGTACGCCCCACTTTAAGTCATATTCATCAAAATACCAAGTTTTTGTGGAAGTAGATGGCAATTTTATCTAATTGAATCAATAATATTTCAGGAATTTAAACCCTCTCTAAGTGCCTTTTCTTTATGTTTTACTTTTTTTTTACATAAAAATGTGAATACCTTCCAAGTGGCTTCATTTCGTCTGAAGTAAGCAAATGTTGACTGAAACCATTGATAGATTTCATTCAAAGTCAGCTGCTTGTGAGGAGATTCTATGATTGCCTAAAATTAGAAAAACAATAATGTAATTCATCTACGCTTTTTTTTATCTGGTGGTCTGCCTCTGGTGATCCACTACTTCAAAGACACAATACATGTACATTCATTTTTCAACAAATATTGACAAGCATTTGTCAAATTACTTTTTTTTTTTTTAAATAAATCTAACTGAAAAAATGGTAATATATATCAGTGGTAATATAACTTTAATAAGTCTGGCTTTGTTCTGAAGACAAAACAAAAGCAATTGAACATAAAATTGACAAAAATTATTCTGGTGCGAAGTCTTTTGAGGTATGACTCTGCCCTTTGCAATTTTTTTCATAACCACAAGCTGGTCTACCATAGAGCTTCACGATTTGCTAAAAGTTTGGGGGAAATTCCCCCTTAATCTAGCTTGGTACACATGGATATCTCAATTCAGCTTTATGCAGATTACAGTCTGAACATACCTGTCTAATGAGAGAAGCATAGGTAAAAGGTGGCCTAACGTCTGTACTTTTGTAGAAGTCTCTATTTCTTTGGATTTCTGTAAAATAATTTCATAGTTTGTAAATACAAGAAAAGTCTAAGTTTGAAGATATACTGATTCTGTTTTATTCCCTAGTAAACAATAATTTAAACTTTCTTTGTTTAGATAGGCAAGTATTTTAAAAGAAGAAATGAGGATCACTGTGACTTGTGAAGATGTGAAAATACATGAGTAAACTCCCCTAGTCATGATAAAGAAGAAGAGAGGCAATAAAATATGTTCACCTTCAGAGGTACCAGAGGATATAGGCAAGTTAGACTTGTCAGATACCCTCCTCCTCATAGGACCTCCTCCTCCAGTAGGTGTGGCTGGCTGGGAGGCCTGGGACAGGGGGGTTGGGGGCTTAGACATGGACGGGGGTGGGGCAATCCCCAGGGGCAGAGACATGGGGTTAGACACCAAGGCCACGGGGGTGGGAGGGGCTGAGACAGACGATATGGTAGTCATGCTTGGCTGCAACTTCAGTGGACTGGAAATTATGGAGGCTGGTTTGGGCGGACTGGAAGGAGCTGAATGAAGAGTTGTCATGGAAACAGGTGATACAGGAGATGACATTTTCTGGGAAACCAATTTCTGAAATAAAGTCAAACAATGATTACTGTATTATCTCTTTATATCAACTGGTAATATAATATTTCCTGCAGTTGTGTTTCTGTTTATAGTAATGAATCGATAAATCAATACTAATTATTGAGATCTGTTTAGCACATGCAAGGAAGTATTTGTAACCAATGAGATATATATTACAACGTTGTATCAGATGGTACCTGAGCAGTGGACGTGTCCAAGGTAGGATCTGCAGGTTTCTTCATGTGAAGATGGAGCATCATGCCTTGTAAGAGATCACGTTCCCTCGTCAGCTAAAACAGAAACAAAATCGACCGATATAGCTATGTAGGCATGACAATTCTCAGATTTCAGACTTTTGCAGCTCAGTATGTTTTGTGTGATTTTTACAGTAATAACTATGCATTCTCACAAACTAAGATGAGTGGGCTGGTTAATGACAGTATACAAATATCTATATTAATATCAGTGAATACACGAGGAAAGTCAAGTATCGGATTCTGATCCTTATCAGGCACTATAACGCTGAATTAAGTCTTCATGCGCAATTATAATAAGAATACGGATAAGGTTCCATTCTTCTAACATATATTTTTGTTACCATGGACGGCTTATAAACACATCTTTATGTTGCTTGCTGTTTAAACAAAAGATTGCCGATTTGGTTAACCAAACTGCAACGGAAGCTCATCTTATTTTAGAGACTGTTTTATCATGAAAGTTCAATATTCTCATATCGTCAATTTGGGTATTTTGCACTTGCGATGTAAAGTCACAGTGGACATTTACTGACCACTTTGTAGCTATATGCGAGACCAGGTGACTTGATGAAACGGCATCTCTTGCTTTCCATGCCGCACAAAGACACAGTCGGTATTTTCAGAGAATTTTGTATAAGGAAAAATTCCTATTATAGAATTTATTTTTGAACTCGCTTTGGGTTACTAAGTCATTAGAGCGGAAAACGTTCTCTGATTTGATTTATGTCAGATCAGCATTTTACCTCTATGATCCATTATCTATTGACACTTTGACAAGGTCTCATTAAAATCGTGTCGGGAGATTGTTTTGTTTTTATTTTATTTTTCTTGACACTTTAAGTGAAATGTTGACTATGAGAGACGTTGAGCACGCCCTACCTTCTCTATGTAGGCACATCACGTGGACTTCATCACGAATACCTTTATTTCTAACATGCGGAAAAGTAACTTTAGAACAACTAAAAACTGAAATGTCATACGGCAGATTATCTATGTTATGTGTACGTATATTCTAATGCTTCTTCGGGAAATGATGTAAAAATTGAGAAAATGTTCGATTGAACGCTTACCCTCGAACAAGTTCTGTTCATTTGCATAGAAGAAAAATAAGATTATTCACTTCTTTATTTTTTGATCGCAGCCGAATAAATTAAGACATAAAAGACTAAGTCGCACCGATTTACCGTGTTACGTCGCCTACGAACAAAACACGTTATGACTAAATAGGATAAAGTATGTTTTGCCCGAGAAAATAGATGGGAAAAAACTGAAGCGAATTTATAGACACGTGTCTCTTTTATTGTCATGGTACTGGCGGGCTTATGAAGATGAAAGGACAAGTTTCCAGAAAAGGCAGTCGATCGATGGCGTAAATACAGATTATTTTTGTTGGTACACAAATCTGCAGCCTAGAACAATCTCCATACCGCCTACCTATATCCGGTGAGGGGGCTCTGTAGAACAATGACACTCTAACCTACTAACCTAGTCTGTATAAGGAGAAAACCGATATCTTGCCGTTTTATAATTGTTTTCCTTTTATGATCATTGGTAATTTTAGTAAGCACTCCTTTCGCTCCTTTCTGTACTTGGTAACTGGCGATACTTTATGAATGACATATTTCCTTCTCAACATTTGTAAAAAAAAAAACTTGAAAATAAATGGTCTACATTCTAACTTACATGAATGAAATTTATATTTCATCTGAAAAGTCGTCATTCGGGCAAACAGGTAGATCACCGACTAACCGATAGAGAGACAGGCAGATCACCGACTAACCGATTAAGAGACAGACAGATCAACTGACGGACAAGATAGAAAGGGGCGTTTTAGATAACTCATATGTTATATAGTACGCTAGCTGAATTCATGAATGGAACGTTAGGTAGTCTGAAGGGCATGTGGATGGGGTGAATATGAATAAGTAAAACTTAAGAATACATCTTTCTTCCTGTTATAAAATTGAAACAAATACTACTTAATAAAAGTCAGGAAACGCGCGCACTCGAATGATAATTTTCATAAGATAACAACAAAGCGTAAACACTTGAAAAATATAATATTTATATGAAAACAGAAACAAATACTGTAGTACAATACTTAGATGTTATAACTCAGGTTTTGTTATTTTCAAGTTGACCTTGCTATAAGTATAATTATGTTAAATACTAGTGTTGAGGACATATATAAAATTCTGCATAAATGTATGAAACAGGAGAAACATGAACCCAGAGAGTTTTGAAATGGTATTTTGGTATAATTCCTTACCTGGATCTCCAACTGACTAACAACCTGCATCTGTACTCGCGCCTGCGCAGTGCTCCTGTCATCTAGCTGATGTTCAATATTCAAATGTCTGAAAATAGAAACATTTAAAATGTACATGTACGTAAGGGGAATTACTGTGAATCGTAAAATATGAAGTCATCAATTTTTAAAAGAGTGGTAGGTGGGGTTGGTATTGAGTACTGACTTGTGGAAAGCTGCCTGGTCTTCACATGGTGTGTCACATCCGGGCCATTTACACACACCGTGTCTAAAAAGGATGGCGTTCTTCCTCTCAGCGTTGTCTACGTCAACAGCTACTGGCGGCTGACCAATTAACCCTGCCAAAAATAAAGTACTACCATTAATGAAGTTTTATTTATGGTCACAAAAATGTTTTTTTTTTCTTTTCAGTGAATCGTCTCATGCCATGATGACCATGCCTCAGAGTCATCTGAAATACTTGTGTTTTAAAGTTAGTTCTAGGAGAATCACAGAAACTACTTCTTCTTATGCTACATATGTATTACTATATAGATACTAGTACATCATTAATGCTTTATCTATAAACGCAGTGCAACGTGAAGTTCAAACTAATTCTGAGAGCACTCGGTGATATGAAAATAAGATATAAGAAACCAAGACAAAAACTCCTTTTCGTTTCATCATGATCATTGGACTTACCGGCAGGAAGATAATTAGAGTTAAGCCCGTTGGTCCATGCGGAGGGTGCCTGGGTACTGGGTGTGGATACAGTACTACCCAGTCCGTTAAAGCCGCCTTTCACGCCGTTCTCTGGATCCGCCCCTGACTGAGACGCCACCTCCTTCCAAAGCTGCTGTAACTCAGGATGCAGCATCATCCCTGTGAAAATAGGGCGTGGCATGTAAAACATAGCGGAGGGTAGCAAATCCCCGGGAAACGTCAGCAACATGCACACTGAATTCAGTTATAAACGTAAACAAATAAGATCCCGGCTTATTAACAGAATTTAATGAGAAGCGAGCTAACAAAGAACATGGTCGTGAAATTATAAACCACACGGATCGGTACAGGGTAGAATTCTCATGTAATATGTTCCAGTGTAGTTTATAACAATAAGCTAAACAATGGTACGTATAATCTATAAACACGAGTAAACAACGGCATTGTGACAAACAAAACAAAATTGGAAATGATTGCCCGCGGCCGCAATGTAAACCCCAACACAAACAAAGTTCTGCTCCATAGGTAATGTAATTGTAGAAAGTCGATATGGAGCGAGCTATCAAGGTCACAAACAAATAAACAACACCTAAATGACCCGCTTCATAATGGTCTTAATACCATTCAGCATTTTTTTCTCCATGGTGACTTTAATATTTCGGATGAGTTTGTTCAAACCTCTTTACGTAATATCGATTTGTCTAATAATTTTCTGAGATAAACCGAACCATTGAATGTCTATGTTTCAAGCAAAAAAAAAAAAAAAAAAAAAAAAAAAACCCACATTTTATGGGTATATTAATACATCAAGTTACCTTCGGATTTTACTGGATTATTTTTTTCAAATGTGTTAACAATATCCAAGTTTCGCATGGGCGACAAAAGACTGCGCTATGATGCAAATTTCTAGGGAAACAGAAGGCAACGTTTCCCTCGAGAAGAAATACCATGCCTACTGCAATGACAGTAAGAATCTTCCCAACAAACAAGGCCATTAGCCGCTGGCAGCTCAATTTTGTAAACAAACAACTAGGCCACCCTAGATCGATGTAAACAAAGCCAGATATAAATAACACAAGTTTTATCAGTTCTCGAGCAAAAGGAAATATACAATCAACGGGCGCTAATTCTGTCGGGTTGGAAAAATAATCAGTTCATGTGGGATCGAATTGTCTATAACTGCTTGAAAAAATGTGCTATCGATTTTTGGCTGTAGTTATCGGGCAATGTTTATATAGTATTGCAATTTATCTTTTCCCCCATTCATAATTATGTTTACTGTATATGATTTATTCACAAGACTTATAATTCGTGTTATTTCGTTTGTTAGAATTTTTGCGTACAGATCCATCTAGGCGTCATCGTTACTGTAGACGAAGAATTTTATTATCAAAAATAAATTATTAAAAGATTCGCAGGTCCAACAGTGCGACTTTTAAATGCTTTACAGGCTTTTCCTTAAGCATGCATTATGAGTATTAATACTGAAATTCGTTCTTAAACTGGGTAAATATCAAAGGTTGTTGAACCAAAAATCTGAGAATTTTTCCTGTGCATTAATGCAGCATAATCGTACGATGACTTTCATGTGACAAATACAGACCAAATATTTTAAAGAACGGATATGCAAAACAGGCAATAACTTCATCTGTTAGTTTTCATGGTAGGACTTCTATGCATAACATCTTATGTGAAACCACTAATAAACTTTCCGAAAAAAAAAACACTCATCACCAAACATTTTATTGAGCATTGGAAATGCAGTATAATTGTTTACGTTAAGAGACAATATAAATAATGGCTAGAACCCTAGCTATCCTCACCCTCACATAAATTTCAAAGTATCGACATGATAAAGCCAAATCATTACTATTTTACTCCGTAACTCTATAGGACCGCATCATAGATTGTATAATATTTCACTTCTTTATTGCACATTTTCATATCTATCAGATCTGTTGGCCTCTCTCGATTCAAGAAACAATTTTCGCGGGAACAGGTTACAAAAATCAGCTAACTTGTACACAAGACATCTGATCTAGTTATTTTTTTCACTCTCAAATTTTTTAGTGTTCAGTAACAGAAAACCGACAGCGTCTAGATTTGATATGCAAGGATTAGGTGAAGCGTGTTGTTTTGTATCTTTTGTAAACAAGTATGTCAGGAATTGCAGTGTAACAATTCAATGCATCCATGACCAAGTCTACATTACTTATGATGTATCATTTAACCTATTTAAGGAAACCCAAAAGGATTGTCATTTCCATGCTGAATGCATCACATGATGGAGAGATAAACTAAAAGCCTGTCGCTGATCGGTTATGTACAAAATAACAATAAACTGATTGGACAGACCGGGAGATTGAGGAGGAAGATGTCTGAAATTATTTTCCTGTAAACCACTCCTTGTTTGATGTGATTTCTTCCCTTTCCACACTCTGTGTCTACAAATGTATTTTCAGCACTTTTTAAAATCAAATATATCATATGACAATGGATGAGCTAGATATAGATCCACGTATAAAGCTGTAAATGACTCCAACGTCAATGAATTTTGAAGAATATGAAACCAGTGTTCAAGGAGCATTATATTAAAGAATAGGAAGTGACGGTCAAGAACCTTGAAAAAGTGTACATTCAAGGACACACAGATTGTACTTGCAAAGAGCTTTTATTTAGTATCATGAAGTTTGAACCTGACCTTGTACTTTTACAACTTTAAAAAGGAGCGTTGGTGAAACACGAATGCCCCGATAGGTATTTTTTAGTGTAAACATTTCCAAGTCTGTAAAGTTGGTCAAACTCCGAGGTCAAGACTTTTTATACCAATAGTTATTGTCACAATTATGAACATGAAACACAAATATGAACAAGGTTAATTTTTCAAAAGTCTATGTAAGTTAAACGCTAAAATTAAGGTCAAATTTTTGGTACCCAAGGAAAGGTCTTAATGCTACCACCATTACCGTTCAAAAGTACTGATCAAGGTAAATTTTTTTAAAGTACGTCAAATTCAGAGTTCAAGATGATGAGGTAAAATATGTTGATACCAAAGGAAAGGTCTTGTAATCGGGAATACGCATGTAGAACAAGAAAGCCCCATCACTAATCATTAAAAAATATGGGTAATAGTCAATAGGTTAAAGTTTTTGTTGTTAACGACCTTCCCATATCACATTGTAACTGTTCAGTGTATGTAACTCACCTTGTTGCATTCCGAAAGGGGAGACAAGACAGGCCAGTAAGTACTGCCTCTGTTGTAGCTGGATCTGTTGTATTTGTTGTATGAGTTGTTGTTGTTGTACGGAGAGTTGCTGGAGTTGCTGCTGTGCTTTGCTGCCCTTTGACTTATCTTGTTGCTGCATGAGCTGTGATTGTTGGATAACGTTCATCTGTAACTGCTCATTTAACTCCTGTAACATTTGTTCATGAAGCTTCTGTTGTTGCTGGAAAAGAAAACGATTGAGATAGAATAATACACAACGACATACAGGGAATCTACACAACATACAGGGAATCTACACAATGTAATGGGAATTTACACAATATACTGTATATATCTCACTGTACAACAACAACAACAACAACAACAAGACAACAGAAAAATCTTTCTCACAACTTCTTACACAAAAGCCCACGACAGATATATCTATAAATTCTATTGTAAGACAACAAAACACAGAATAAATAACCCTAGAAACCAATATCTCATTGTGTAACAACAAATAACAACATCTCACTGTACAACAACAAATCCAATCTTGCTACTAAAACTGAGGTTTATAGTTATGTACTTCTCGCAGACTTTAGTTCAAATATCTCTGCTTTCTGTCATCAAAAATTAACGAAGATTTGTTCCCGGTAAGTTAGTTCAACGAGGACATTTGTTTGTTTTCTCTGAATGTAACTAGTGACGTATAACATGTAATTTTGTTTATGTGTTTACTTTTTTGCGGAATTTCATTATTTAAAGTCTTCATAGTAATCTATTCAAAACGAATGATACTTTGCGTCTTATTCTTTCATAGTGTCACTTTATGAAATGAAATTTCAATTTTAGCTATTAATATGCATCTGCCTTAACATACTTTGATCATTTTGAGCAATTGTAGTCAAACCGTTGTAAACTACAAGAGAAAGTGAATACTATTCCTGCATCGCTTTATAAATAGTAAAGAAACAGTGACACGATTGTGTAGTGTCGTCCGATGATTATATTCCATCGATCAGACAGGAGGTCAAAATAAACAAAACAGACAACATAAATCAACCACTTGTTTTAACACGAACTCAATTTAGAAACATTATTTATTAAGTCCGCCCAAAAATAAAAACCGTCAAAAAGCAATAAAAGAAAAGCTCTTCCTGTTTTACCTGTAATGTATGTAAATATTGACATTTTACTCACACCAATACTTTAAATAAACAATGATGTATTTCAAATATGCAATCTGCATAAATGATAAGGTAAGAAGTAACAGGAGCGAAACCAAAGTAATGTACGAGCTAACAGAGGACAAGCGAGACCACTTCCTTCACTCCTTCACGATTGCCGAATTTACGCATTTTAGCGCTTAAAAATGTGACATTACTAATATGATCGAAAGTGTATATAAAATCCATTTTGTTTTTTAATTTATTTTTCTTTATTTTCCCCATTTTTTTTTTGGACAAGAGTCCTACAAACATGCGGAACTGTACATAAGCATTAAGTAAAGCTGTTTATCATGGTCTTGCATTTCTTAGTGACAAGCATGAGTCTACAGAGACGTAACATTAATAATTTTTATATATGCTGATGACATACTTTATATTTATGTACAAAAGCGCATCTGTCTGCCCTATATAATGCCCTTGGTTATTTTCAACTTTATACCTGCTATATTTGTCAACAAGGTATCGCTGACAAGGAACATTTAATGAGACATGTAATTTAAGTTTCACCTCTCCATTTTGAATTCTCACAGCGCTTCCTTTTAGTTTATTTTCAGTTGATGGAGCACTTTTTTTCTAAGACATGAAAATAACATCTTCATTCAGTAATATCATCATCTTTTGACAACTTAAAATCTGAAATGATCCTTTGCGACTTGCAATTGAAGGGGTGAAGGGGATGGTTTGACTAGAACAAAGGAAAGGGTACAGCATCCTACTACATGCAAGAGAGTCTAGTTGTGGGGGGGGGGGGGGGGGGGGGATCTAAATCTATGACGATAGTGAAAAAACTCAGTCTCTAAGGGCTGTGAGGTTTCAAATTGATAGTCCTGTGATAGCCTCGCTCCTTTTACATGTATATCTATCGTATCCTACAAAGGTTTTGATTCTATTAACGTTAGATAGATACTTTCTGAATATCGTTCATGCAATGGAACTCATCGCCTTTGATCCGGATTACCATTAGAAACAGAAATTGTTCTGAACTGGTGGTAAGTATCAAAGGGGCGTGAAAATGCAAAAATGCATTAAAATACATAAACAAGATAAGCAACGAGGGACATGGATACATGCAGTTACAAAGTCCAACATCAGCAAAATGTATGCAGACGTCTCAGGTCATCGGCACGTGAATTTCACACGGAAAGTTTATCTTTTTACGGCGAGCTGTCGGCACTTTGTTTATAGTGGCCAGGGGGCAGCAGACGACAAATAACACCTAGTTATAAACCAATCTAACGACAACGTAATAAACATGGCTACCGGTGCTGGACCTGACAGGTCAAAGTGGCCATGTACTGATGCATTTCACACCGTGTACGTCTAGGCGTGCGCAATTTTATGTTACAAACGTCTTTGTCCAACAATACTAACATTCACCGATCAAAAATATGTGTGTCTTGACAACAGCAACGATGTTGTACTATTTGTTGACTAAATAAAACTTGCTTTGTCATGTAATGGTTTTCAACCATATGTTGGAAATTAGTAAAGGACAATACAGCTCAGAACAATGGCACGATTCACTTAAAACGGGAAAAAGACAAGATGGTTCAGTCGTTCCTTGAATGTAATCATGGTAATCTTTAATATCTGCATAAGTATTTCAATTTCTACATTTTTTTTAACAATGAACCACGTTTATTTCCGGATCATATTTCGAAATAGATAAATCGATCAAATAATCTTAAAAAAAATCCCATAAACCCAGACTGAGTGATAAAATATCGTTGTTTGCTAATTTTCTTTGTTCCTGTTTTGGCTCTGATTCTTTTTCAATAAATTCAAATGTAATCGAATATATCTCTAACCTCCAATTTGTGTTAAATTGCTGATCCATGCAAACGTAGTTTTTGTAAAGTGACAAACAGTTGTTATTTACGTTACAAAAATTGTCATGTATGACATTATATGTGACAGAAATCTACACAATTTATTACAGTTCATGCTTTCCTCTTAGTATTTTTACTTTGTATCAGTTTTATAGCAAAAATATGTGAAGTTCATACAAAAAAGCTTAAATACATGCATTTTCAAATAAAATAACCTTGTTTCGCTAAGCTTTCCTGTTAATAGTTCATTTCATAGAGTAATTAATTTATGAACTGAATATGTGTAATTTGCAACAAGTTGACCATTTCCAATTCCAGATTTACAAAGTCCTGGATTTTCTCCGTATCTTATTTCAAGCATATCACACTATATGTTACTCATTCAATCTATTTACTTTTTACTTAATTATTTTCTATTTTTTTTTGGGAAATTAATTAATTAATTAGGAAATTATGATTATGCCAAATATTCCCAAGTTCAGCTTTTGAACTTTTTAAAAAACGATTATATATGAAGAACGATTACTGGAGCAGACAGTTCGGATTGAAATAGACAGTTCGGCAAGAGGTAGTAGGCTCGATACTCGTACATGGCACGATTATTCGATTAAAAAAAAGATAAGAATGGACGCAAAAGATTTAGCTTTGTGTTTGGAAAATAAAAGTAGTATTAATAGTCATTTATGATTTGACTGGGACCAAATGTACTTTATAATCCTTAATACCCATTCTCTGTAAGCACCAAAAAAATTTTGGAAACGCATGTTCTCCTATTTTCATGAAATTTCATATATGGGTAGGGATGAAAGCAAGAAGTGAAAAATAATCAAAATTTTCTTGCCAAGTGACTTGGTTGCCATGATAACCAACTCAAAAGATATAATAATTGGTGTTAAGTTTCTTGTGTACACTTGATACTAGTATGATATATACATGCTTGTGAGTTATTGATTGTAGCTTTTTGTACTACAGAAAAACCTTATTATTCCGTACCCGATGTTTCTTGGGTACATTCGGCCGTGTTATACAAAATGTAGATTGTAGATACAGAAAAACCTTGTTTTTCCTGTACCAAACATTTCTTGGGTGCCTAAGTAAATGATTAACCACATGTTTTCATGTTATTGTAGCTAAACTTAATTATTCCGTACCTGATGTTGAAGCATGGTTTGATGTTGTAAAAGCTGCTGTATCTGGGGTGTGGTCAGACCCTGCCCCTGCATCATTTGTTGTACATGCTGCTGTAATAGCCCTTGCTGAGCCGCCATCATCATCAGTGGCTGGGGCGGACTCCCTAGCTCAACAGCACTGTTACATTTTGTTTTTCTCTTAGCCGCCACGCCGTTAGAGGGCGCTCCAGGAGAAGTTTCATTTGTAGGGGGCACTTTGGAACCATTTGGAGACGAAGGAGCTACATCCTGTAGAATAGATAATTTCTTACTAATAGTTCTTGTAAAAAATATAGAGAACCAATTTGGTTTTGAATTTTATTACCACCAATAAATGATTATGATTTTTTTTACTATGTATGAGTCTATGACACAGAATGATACAGACTGTCCGTTAACAACATGATCATCATCCTACCTGTGCACTCTCCAGGTCACCATTCTGTGATATTTCTCCGTTCATCATATGTTCTGATACTACATCTTTTGTCGTGGACAAGTTTATTACACCAGCTTCACTCCGCTCCATTATTCCATGACTCTGCAATGAATTTATATAGGATGCCATTATGTTACTATAGGACACAAAGAAATTCGACATCACCATCATTTGTATATATTTTCCATTGAATATATTTTCCATTGAGAGATTTCAATTTTTTTTCTCTGTACAGACCATTGCTACCGTTCGTGTCTCATTCCCTACCTGTGATATTGTTTAACAAGTCAGAATACGTTGAAAGATCAACTTAAAATAGAGGCATGTTAAAAGGAGACTCCGTATTTGGTGAAAGAACAGTCAAAAATAGAGCAAACAAGAACATTACAATGTAAAGAAGGAGTTGTTTAGTAATCATACATGTTGATATAAACAAGAAACTCTTGGTCAGATTTGATAATCGTGTTTAGTACAGGAAGCGCGTCTCGCTGACTCTGGTCTGTTTACCACACTAAAAACATGCAATTCTGCAAAAAAAATGCCTGCAGCATTAACACGAATCTTTAGTTAAATCAACAATTTACAGAACAAAACACCGGTTGATTTAACAGAATGCTTCGCCACATCTTGCATGGCAACAGTAAAACAAGGGTCAGTCATATAAAATTCTAGGCAGGACTAAAGCGCTCAACATCATTAGAAACTTTGAAAATGACGAAGACATTTGTTAAATGGGTAAAAATGGTAGTAAAATGTCCTTAAAACAACAAGTTTCTCTGTAAGAAGGAGAGCGAAGATGTCACTCAATAAAAGTTGGTGACAGGACAGAAAGTTTTCGTTTGTTCCTCGTATTCATTTGTTAGAATTCTCCCATTGAAACATTTCCTTGTTGGCAAAAGAACGCAAAACTAAAGTCCAGTTTGTCGAAAAATAAAATCTATTTTGATAGATAAAGTACGTGGCATTCCAAGTCTGATATGTTGAGGATGCCCACACATGACGACATTGCCGTGGACATAACACACACAAACACACACACCATACACATTAGACGAGCAGCCCGTAAAACTACCAAAATCATGTCAAAACAACCAACAAACAAAACACCATCGATTCATGAAGAACAATACATTTATAAGAAGTAGAACATTGGCTTCATTGTACGGACTGAAAAGGAATTAACTGTACATAGCACTACCTAACCAGAACAAGAAACAAACAATTCAACATTGAAATAAAAAATTAACAAGCAACATTCTGGCACTCGTAGTCGTATTGGTATATTGGATAACCATCCTACATATTGATACTGAAGTAGAAATCGTCATGTTTGCAATGTAAGAAATGAAAAGTGTTCAAATGACCATGTCCAAATGCGAAGATGATATACTCATAAATCATGATTGCCTGCTGTGTACGAAAGTATTTTACCCTCTGTAATTAATTCTCGTTGTTTATTTTACTCCAAGTTCTCCGTGCGTAGATCAATCATCTATGTCTGCGAAGTAACCGAATGTTCATTTAGAGAGCAGAGAGTCCAGAAATTCAGCATTACTCACATTAAGAATAATTCGACGAGGCAATGGACACAATTTGTACCCACTGGAACGCCAATGATTCGTTAGAAATGCATCGGGGGAAAATACTTGATTAGATGTACAATGTATACACAGATTTGAACAACAATCTTACTTTGGAAGCTTACTTAGTTCGCCAAAATGCGGAATGAACGACATCACAATGAAGTGAAATTCTTTTAAAGCTTATACCAGGAATAGAAGATTCTCTAATTAATAATCAATATTCACGATGAAATGAGAAGTGTTTTCTACGCTACTATTTGCAATATTGTAGCTCATTTAATTGAATATCGAATTTGTTCCATGTACTTTACTTTCAAGCAAGATAAAGCGTTACATCTTTGTTAGTTTTTAAGATATATAGCGATTCTCTTGTATCACCTTTGTTAGTCTGTAAGAGTATGACCCTGTACTATTTGGTCAAAGTAAAAATGTCTGGCAATGCAAATACCAATACCAATAATAGCAAACTTTGACGTGTAATTAAAATCATTAGATTAATAAGGTATTTATGATTTAAAGAACGTTTTAATATAACTTTTGAAATCTAAGGAATGAACTGGGGCGTACTAATTCCTATACCGAGTCAGTTTACCGTTTCCAAAGTCTAAACACCTCCTCTGTGATTTTGTGTATTGAACAACATTGTTTTTGTTTACTAAAGCCTTATACTTTAACCGACCTTAAACAGGATCACAAATAGATATAGATATAACATGACAATCACACCTGAATTATTAGTTCTTCATTGTTTAGAACTTATGACAATTATCTTCAATATCTAACAACAAAGGTAGATACACATCTCATATTAATTAACATAAAAGGAATATATAAGAGATTGGCTTGATCACTACCTTATAATATAATCCTGGCATACATCTAACTGCAGTGTATAAAGTATATATAAAGTCAGCACTTTTAATCGGACTGGTATCTTTATATAGACATTCCAATGACACATTTTAGTATGTTCATATACTAATGAAAGTAATGATACTTATTAGTGTCAGGGTACAAATACACAAAAAAATGTATGTTCTTTTAACTTGAAAATGTGCTTCTGTTGCAAAGTTTGATAACATATTTTTTGTGTATCAGCTTGTTAATTCTCATTTGGATAAGAAGTTACTTGGCACTTGAAAGATATGAAGACTTTTAAAACACACAAAACCTCCCCTCCTTTCATGAACAAAATATTGACTTTCCATTGTGACTTTTCTGATAAATATTTTTCAATGCCATACAGGGAGGTTTCAGCCAGGATCATGTGAAATATTATATTCACATCAATAAATGAATTGAAAACTTACGAATATGATCCAGACAGGATTAACGGACAAACTCATAGATAGGATAGACTACTGCTAAAATGCTAAGGGTATCATTCGAATTGGTGACATAACTGACTTTTATAGGTCATCCTTCCTGTGAAATGTCTATTTCAAATAGACGAGTCTAAAAGGTCAAAGAAGGAACAGAAAGTGAGTGGTTGAGTGTTAATCATACATGGAAAGGCTAAGAAGTAATAGGTCGGTGATAGGTCCCTTTTTGCTTCTACTCGCTGATTCACCTTGTAAATGTGATAATTAGCACACCATGTACTAGGTCATAGCAGTCTAGGAGGTAAAATAGGTCTACATTGGCTGTGATGAGAAATTCATTAGGTTGTAAATAGGGCGTTTATCACTTTCAAACATATAAGAAAATTCGAAATCTAATTCGACAAAAGATTTTTTTTCTTTCATGGCGAAAAAAAAGGCTTTCAAATAATTAGAAGCTAGAGAGGTCCTTTGTTTATTCTGGTTGACATTGACCTTTGACCAATGTGACTGTCGTAAGGTATTCTCATTCGATCATTGTCAATTTCGGTGTACAGTATCATCAACATAGGTCTTTAAGTATCTGAGCTATGTTACAGAAACAAACTTTCCATAAATACCAATACTGAACTAGAACTTTTTTGTTTTTATAAAAAAAAAAAATGATAGGGGTCATACATGTACCTTGGCTATGACAAAAATTATCAATGCAGTCGAAAAATTCCTCGAGTTATTTTGATTTGAATATAAAAGTACGGATAACATATTGATAAGCCAAGTTCTAGGCCACAAGGTAATTTTTAAGGGAAACTAAGACAAAATATTTGTAAAACATATTTCCCCGCTGTAACAGCTTGACTCTTATGACAACAATCAGTTAAAAGAATAATGACCTTGACCTACTGACCCTAAATCAAAACCCAGTGTCTCCCCTCCAGTTCTGCATTAATACTTCATAATTTGATTTGAATAAATCATACAGATGTTATCATCGAAAATCCATATTTGAAGTCTGTTTCTCCTAACAATGACCTTTGACCCCAAGATTTCCCCTTGTTTCGGAATCAAAAGTTGGCTTGGATGGTGAAATTCTTCTAAGAGTATTTTTCCTAACAGTGACCTTGGCCTTTGACCTAGTGACCTCAAAACTAAGTCTTCTTCCCTTCCTAATAAGTAAGCATATTTTTTTTCTTCAAATCTACTAGTTTGAATATTTTAGTGGTGGCAGTAACCTTGAACTTTGACCTATTGACCCCAAACTCAAAAGACTTGGTAAGTAAGCATGTATCGGAATTTGGTTTGGAAAAGTGATATAGTTCTTGTTTTATCACCTGGAAACAAATATTGTTAGTATTTTTTCTATCAGTAACCTTGACCTTTGACCTACTGACCCCTAAATCAAAAAAAAAAAAAAAAAAAAAAAAAAAAAAAAAAAAAAAACCCAGCTAAGACTTCTTTCCCATTTGATGCATACTAGTATATAAAAAGGAGCTGCTATGAATATGATGAGGATTTGATTTAAGCTTGAAATCACTCGATATTTTCTCGTGTGCTTTCCTTCCAATAATATAAAGTATAATAAGATTCCTTGTATGTAATTAGATGAAAGATGATATAATTAAATGTTGAAGAGGTAGGGCTACTAATGACGGAAAACGTATGCATTATTTTACTCAAATTTGATGTTTACTATGCTTCTGCAACTTTTCATGTTAAAATTGGATAAGAGAAATTGATTTTGAGGTTATTTCATCAATGTAATCGGCAAACTTTGCAATCCGGAAAATGGTTTTATTTTGTTCTTCTCGGCCTCTTGTGCAGCTTTCTGGCGCCTCCTATGGATAGGTGAAAGGATTCTAGAGTGAACATCTAGAAACTGAAATTGTGACTTAATGACGGACGAACGGAATGACAGCATGACGGACAAAGACGACTCTTATTGCCGCACCATTACATGGCGGGGACATGAAAAGGAAGTATTTCATGCAGAAACCTCATTTTAAAATATTGAAGCCATATCATGTCTATCACATACGAGTCTGACTTTCAAACAAACATACAAACTTTTCCGATAAAATTTGAGCAAATAATGTGTCAACTTGATGCAAAGAAGTGGAGCAATTGTCAATATTTACGTAAACAAAAATCTAGTATAATTAGTAAACTAAATAACATTGTCATTAGTGTTCATAAGAACAATAAATAAATAAATAAATAAATAAATAAATAAATAAATAAATAAATAAATAAATAAATAAATAAATAAATAAATAAATAAATAAATAATGTATTCAAAATAAACATTAAGTGAACTAAAGATATTTTTAAATTCAACGATCGCAAGAAAAAAAAAAACTCCTGAAAGAAAACTATAATTACTTACCCGCGGTGGGGAAGGGGGACCACTCAGATTTCTAGAAGAGGGGTACTTCAGTTTCCCGCATGATTGTTCCGGTGAGAAGGGTGATACCGGACTAGTAGAATGTGAGCTTCCACTGTTACTAAGGATATCTCGTCGACGATAGAAGTACTCAGAAGGACTTATAGGGGACTGTTCTTTGACGGAATTCCTCACATGAGGGCTGGTGACATCTAGTTCTAACATCGCCCCTGGGTAGGAGGAACCTTTCTTTTCTGTTAAATCCCTCCGATTCCTCACATCCCCTTTGTGATTAACGTCATATAACTTTCTTTCTCTGTCATATAAATCTGAGATGCCATTATGATGGAGAAGTTTGTGTGAGAATTCCGGGTGATACTTTGGAAACATTTTTGGATCGTCCTTCCTGTCTTTCCATACACTGTGTTCCATGAGGTCCATTCGTCCGTCGTATACTCCGTTCGGTGGAGTTCGCATGAAGAATGGCGGAGGGAAGGATGAGTAGAAAGGCGATATGTCCCTGGAGTCAAATCTGCTCATTTCATACCTGTTCATCATGTCTATTTCAGGATTACTCCGTCCTACCAATATGCTCATCGTCGGTTCACCAACTTTTAATAGACACTAATAGCACGGAGAGAGATAAACTTTCTTCTACTATCAGTGAGACAATTAGTTCTTTACAGCATAACAATGCATTAAATCAATTCTACCAACAAACCACAAATTAAACAGGAAGAAATAATTTCGATTCTCCACTTTATTCAACTTATAAACTAAGTCATTAGATGCAGGAAGCCAGAAGATTCTTGCTTCTCACAATGGAAGGAAGAGCGGTGTTAGTTACAATTCTAAGTAACTAGTTCCGTCGTGAACCCAAAAATAATGCACCGTATACTTCACCTAAGTACATCAAGTACCTACAGACCTGATCGCCAACCAGTGCGCAGCAAAAAACAAAAGTGTCACTTCACCGTTCTTTCTGTATCATACCGTCAATACAAACTGTGTCAAATATCACAGAGAAAAGGAAATCAGTCCATCCAATTAGCACGAGTCAAAAACCATCAAACGCCGATACCGTTCCTCGTGGAATGAAATTAGATAACAGAGCAGTGCATCCTTCGGGAGAAAATAAAACTCTGGTATTGACAAAACGGTTACAAGCGACTGAATGAAAAATCCCTACAATTGAATGGAGTTGTACCGTCCCTGCAATATTTCTAGGAAAGATGAATTGTCGGATACGTTCCCAGGTATGAGAGTCGGTGGACGCTTGTCGCTCAGTGCCGCGGAGGATGGTATACTGACAATGCGCCGTCTCTTCGCGCTGTCAATCAGCGCTTTATGTGTCAGTTACTAATATCATAACAAACATACATGTTAAATGGGCTTGTTACACGGTGTTTAATCACTCAGTCAAACGTAACATGTCAGTCGTTATAACTTAACAAGTCCTTTAATAGAGTTAATAACATGCCTCCGTGTAAATATTAATCCTTACCCGCTTAATAAAACTTTTATATATAATAAATAATACTATTAATACCGTGGAAGTACAAAATTATTTCACAATGATCAAAGATCAATAGAAATGAACAAAGCAATCTTATATAAAAGGATGAAAAGAAATTAAGAATTATCCAAATGTTTTTAAATTTTTGTTGATTATTTTTTCATTACATGGATCTGACCTACATTAATCCAAGTTTTAGGTCAACAGATAAAAACATGTGTTGAAGCGGCGGGACTAGACAGAAAGCAATCAAATTGTGTTTATCGTTAAAAACAATTCGCCAGAGGAAATTTTCATTCACTGCCGCAGCCAGATGTAAAGTCTGGTTTCTTTAAATTTAACAAATAAATTATGTACAAACAGCCTGCTGAATTTCTATCGGTTGAGATTTGTTGGGTATAGTGATTCATTCATAAACTCGAATGCTTCTGTTCCTTTTTCGCATTATCTATCTACACGTGCATGAATGAAACAGGCACATTTTCACGGTATCTGAACCATTACGACCTTCCTAAATATTACGATTTCAATGGGAATGGTAAAATTTCAATTTCTATGTGTTTCCCGTGTAATGTTACAATACTGGCAGAGGTTATAACGTGTTATTTTTAGGTGTGTTTCTAGTACATATACATATGTACTTTCCACTTTCAATTTTCGCTATGATAGAAACATCAAGTATCATCTACTGATAATTTGAATAAATCAAGACCATTTGCCTCATGTGTTTGTTTTTACTCATTACGAAAGTTACCATAAACCAAACATGCAAAAAATCATTACTATTTTTTTTCATTTTCATATTTTATTTTCATACAATATTAAAAGGACATAACTTACCTGTCATGGAGAGAGGTGGTGATTTTTCTACTGAGAGTTATTTCCCTTAGAATGGATTATTACAGTAAAAGCTGCCTCTGTCTTCTTGTCCTATATAAGAATACACAACCAAAGATGAACTTATTTAGATATTTACAGGTACATGACATTAACAAAATTTTTCGTGTGATTTTACATATATGCTGAAATAGAGAAAATTTTAAATCTATAATTTAGCTATGAATATTTATAGGTAACGGGCATTATGATTTACAGTATCTAAATTTAGAGACTACAATCTAAATACACGGTTCACGTTTCCCTCTAACTCTAAAATTACTTGCATAAATTGTGAGACAACTTGTCAAAACATCCTAATATATGCTCTTATTGTCATACAGAGGGTGTCAACCGGTTTATCATGATCTAAGCAAAATTTGAAAGATGCAAATCACAGATATGCATCAAACAACTTGTAAAGTTGTAATCTTGTGAAACAGAAGCTTTTTTAATATTTATATGTCTATAGCATCTTTATGATTATCTTTTATCATATATACTATACTAGTAGATAATGTTAGTGAATATCTTTATTGTTTTGAGATGAGCATATGCATATAATCGTACAGAGGTGTACAAGTATTTTAAAGATGAATTCGGAAATTTGAACAAAAAATCAGAATACTAAAACATCCGCATACTTGGTATGAAATAAGTGAATGAAGCATCAATTTCTTTGTTGAAAATTCCGACAATACACAATGATAAAAGGAACATTTTACACAATGATAACAGAAACATTTAAGGTTTCCCTAATGCAAATCGTGTTTTATGAAATTTCAAGGTGTGAACTCTCCAGACCAATAAATGTTGTAAAGTTGTCAACATACAACATCCCTCTTATGACAGAATTATGTCCTCTTCATGTAATATAGCGGGAATGACACTGCTTGCTTGTTCATTGTTTGTATGTGAGAGGCAGGGTGAGAAACACACATTCTTGGGCAATAACAATAATCAAATGACAAATTGTACGTTGTTTATTGTGTAAAACAATTCATGCTCTGTAACAAGAGCAGACCAACATAAAAATCCATATTGAAAAAAAAAAGAATGTGAGAAAATAGAAAGAAGTCTGATAGAAGTATTCCTTCTAAAATTTTATTTTCAGTGAGGAATTTTTATCAAACAATCAAGAACTCGTAAAACATAAAACCGAGAAAAGCGGCTTTCACAGCACGGATTCCGATCATTCTTACGTGTGTGTACTTTTTTGCTCACCTGAGCATAGGTCAAATAAGCTCATGTCATGGTGAAACGTCCATTCTCGTCGTCTTTTACTCTCAGTCTGCACTGAATTTCATGAAACTTCCCAGGAAGAGAGAACCAAATATTTTCTACCGAAAACTTTTTTTTGGACTCAATTGGTCAGAAGAGATGGCGGACAGTCGGTCAGATTGGCTGACGCCCTGAAGACTTTACTTCCGCATCTGCTGCTCAGAATAATGCAAAACCTTTCAAACAGACCATAAACAAAAAAATCCTCTACTGTACTCATAAAGGAGAATGGTACACATCTAAAACAAATACAACGGCATCCTCTCAGTACAGTTTATTTCGTAATTCAACCGTAACTTGCTACGGCATCGAAATCTTTGTTAATAGTTCAGTATAGATACCAATCAAGAATAGATGCATATTTTCTACATCGATCCATCTTCGAATTGTAATGGTTCGGTAGAAATACATGAACAATCAAATGATTCAAGGCTTATAATTCAGAATTAAAAACAACAGTATACATTTGTTTTGAATGATTACATCCCCTACCTCACTATTGGTTTTTACATATCGTGGAGAGATAAGAAGCTATGTAAATTTTCACGATACTTTTTTCAATAATTGAAAAGCTACTTTGTCATAACGTAAACATAGAAAAAGTAGTTCCAAATCTAAATACACTTAAATGTTGGTGTTTTGCTAAAGGATATAATCCTTGCTTTTGAAAATCGATAAGCCGCTACAATAAAACATATATGATGCATTCATAGCTCCACAAGCTGTGTTTACTAAACCCAATAAACAATGCACTTACATCGCATTTGTACCCTGCGCGTAGTAACCGCCCTAAACATGCTCATTTCTACACAAAATATTACTGAGTTTACATAGACAGACTTAGTTCTAATGAAATAAAAATCTGTTTTACTGACAATCTTTCTTCATTTGGTTACCGGTACACTATATTTAGAATTTAGAGGTCAGCTGTCAAATAATCTTATAAGAACTCTTAGTTCCAATATTCTGGAAATGGTCAACTGACGGTCTTATTTATTATGGACAATGCGCCTAAGATATCCAATATGAAGGTTCAAGAAGCAATTGCCAAAGAATGAAGCTTACACATTTTGGGCTATTCAGACTTTTTCGTTCATATTTCAGATTCCTGGTAGGTGGTCATGAGTCAAAGTCACAAACAGCTCCTGTACTGTTAACTTCTTAAACCACTTATTTCATTTTCATTCTCAATGTCACAATAAACTTTTGCCTTTAGAACAAAGACTTTTTGACCTACACAGTCCAAACGTCACATAAATGTTCTTTGAATCAAGCTTTTTCATCTTGACCTTGACCCAAGGTCATTGGCATACTTTCAAGGTCACAACAAAATTTTGTCCGTTTCAACAATAAGCTTCCATCAGATTAAGATTAAACGTAATAAAAATAATGTCAGGTTATCGATGTTTAATCGTGACCTTAATTCAAGGTGAAGATGTTTTCAAGGTCATTCAATTTTCAGGAACAGATTAGCAACTTTATTTTCTAAATAGGGAACTAATAAAGCTATTTCTTTTCGGATTTAAACATTTCAGCTCCTAAGAAGATATGATAAAGGAGGAATCCGTCTGTTGCTTGCAACAGTAGCCATCTAGTTCTATTATGATGTTGTGTGTGTCTTGACCTTGACCCAAGATCATTGGCATACTTTCAAGGTCACAACAAAATTTTGTCGTCTCAACAATAAGCTTCCATCAGATTAAGATTAACCTAATGAAAATAATGTCAGGCTATCAATGTTTAATCGTGACCTTAGGTCAAGGTCATTCAATTTTCAGGAACAGATTTGCAACTTTATTTTCTAAATAGGGAACTAATAAAGCTATTTCTTTTTTTCGGAATTAAACATTTCAGTTCCTAAGAAGATCTGATAAAGGGGGAATCCGTCTGTTGCATGCAACAATAGCCATCTAGTTCTATTATGATGTTGTGTGCGTGGTTTAGGTTTCGGAAATATCATGATCGGAAACAGATATATAGAAAAGTGTCAGACCCGAAGGAAATCTCTGACAAAAATTCATTTTTACTGTTAAACCTTCTTAGTACATTTCAATCTTCGACTGACAATTTTGTGAATATTTCCTGGCAACAAATAAATTTCAACATCTCTGCGAAAACTCCAAGCAGATCGGACGGTGCGTACAGACAGACTTACAGACATGACAAGAACAATGTCGATGCAAGTTCCTGATCTTTCTTACGGAAGAGAGGAAGGATAAAATCTTCGATTTTCCATAGAAAATGGAAAATTTGAAGGATATTGGAAAGTTAAAACCCTGTGTTTCTAAACGTCTCAGGTGTACAGAGAACTTGCAGAGTTTGGGTAAACACAAGTTTTGTTTTGTCTAGGTTTTATCGTAGAGGCTTGCCTAAACATATCTAATGCTATACATTTGTCAGAAAACAAACTCAACTGGGTGGATTTTTCCACTAAAAGTAAACAAATACCAAAGATATGCTACAACAAACCCGACACGAAATTACCTTCCAACGCTTGTTTTTGAATTTAAAACTTTTCTTCTCTTGGGAATATTTTCTATCCATTTCTCGACTCGTATCGTTCTTAGAACAATTCTTTTGATTAAAATTCAAAGCAAAAGATCGATAAAAGCATCCGACTCAACAAAACTTCAGTCGCATTCACTTCCGAAGAAATTTGTGTGATTTGATAATTAAAGAATACAACATAAAATGGAATTAATCCATTCTCCATAATTATGAAGGTCCATTCGTACGTCCGGACTACTTGCCGTACTTATAATTCTAAAATGGTTCCTTTCTTTTCGTGAATAATTTATTCAAGACTGATTTTCTAGGAAGGAAAGACTGAAAATATCACTGATCTTCCCTTTCAATTTGTACCACAATTAAAATTTTTTTTTCGATTTCCATCTGGATTGAAACACGTTTTGGATATAAGGTGGACTACTAATTTTTTTTTGTCTGGTTAGAGTTTTACCGTTTCTAACTTTTGTTTGTTTTTTTGAAGCCTGGTTCATGGTTCGATAAGAACTATTCTTGTAAGAACTATTCTAAAGGTTGATAAAATGCTAATCATTTTCTATTTCATACTCATACAAAATATCATTTCCAAATTTTGTCTATATAGAAACTAGTTGTCATAGGAAATACCAAAATGAAATGGGGTGAAAATAGTTCTTTAATTCCGTTTTGCTGTTCGCTGATAGTGGAAGCATACCAAAAGGGTCAAGGTCATCGTGTGTTTAAATAAAGTTCAATGTAACCAGAAGTCTCTGATGAGACTGAAGCTCTACTGTCACACAAAATATCAGGTGCACATCTACACCACAGACACTTGTAAAATGATGCAAAAAAGAATTAAGTCTCCATCAATTATACTTTCTGAGAATTGGTGTTCACAAGATAACATTATAAGACTTACATGTATATATGAAAAAATGGCAAAGTCCATTTTCAAAGACCCTGGGGTCAGGACCTAAAAAAATACCGGGTACACATCTAGACCACAGACTCATGGTAATGCAAAAAGGATTAACTCTCTATCAAGACTTTAAGTACACTTTTAGAATAGGTGGTCACAAGGTTACATAGACTTATATAGGAGAATTTACCACACCCCTTTCCAAGACCCTGGGGTCAGAGGCTAAAAAAATATATCAGAAACACAAAAAGACCAAAGAGTGATTTTAATGCAAAAAGAATAATCTCTATATCGCTTATACTTTTTGAGAATTGGTGTTCACAAGATTACATAGACTTATATAGGAGAAATGTATTTAATGACCACACCCATTTTCCAAGACCTTGGGGGTCAGAAGCTCAAACAAAATATCAGGTGCACAACTAGACCATGGATCAAACTAAATACAAAAAGAATTAGGTTTCTATCATTTATGGTTTCAGAGGAGTTTTGATCACAACAATAATATTTTACATATACATGTACATGTATGATATATTTACATTCCAATATTAAAACTATGCTTTAGAGTGTAGAAATACATGCTTCATTATCATTTATATTACAGAACTAGTTTGTTTCAGTACATGTAGTACATCACTACATATACAATTACATATGTATGCTGTGAAAACTATAACTGCCCTAAAGTGGACGAATCATACCACCCCCCCCCCCCCCCCCCCCGGATGTTTTTCATTAACAGGACCATTTATTGTATGAGATATGAAAAGCCTACCATTTAGAGTATACAAATAATCTGCTTTCAAATCTTCCTAACCAAAATTGCAACAAAAGCCCAAAGTCAAGGTCGCAAGTCCTGGTACCAAACTGTAGTGCTCTTTGTGGTTAATGTATATATGAAATCCCTACCATTATCTGCTTTCGAAATTTCAAAAGGTCACAAAGCCATGGTACCAAAATGTAGTACTCTTTGTGGTCAATGTATATATGAAATATGAAAGCCTTACCATTTATAGTATGAAAAAAATCTGCTTTTCCTTAACCTAATTTCAGCATACGACCAAAGTCAAGTTCAAGGGCACAGGGTCAAAAGTCATAATACCAAAATGTAGTACAAGTACTCTCTATGACGAATGTGTGCAAGGAATATGAAAGGCCTACCATTAATAGTATAAAAGAAATCTGCTTTCAAAACTTCTTAATCTAAAATGTTGTGTAGGGTGAAGGTCAAGGTTAAAAGATCACAGGGTCAAAAGTCATGGTACCAAAATGTAGTACTCTTTATGGTGGATGTGTGTATGAAATATGAAAGGCCAACCTTTAATAGGAAAAAGGAAATCTGAATTCAAAACTTCTCAACCTAAAATGTTGTATAGGTTGAAGGTCAAGGTCATAAGGTCACAGGGTCAAAAGTCATGGTACCAAAATGCAGTACTCTTTGTGGTGAATGTGTGCATGAAATAAAGGCCTGCCTTTAATAGCATAAAAGAAATCTGCTTTCAACACTTCTTAACCGAAAATGTTGTAAAAGGTGAAGGTCAAAAGGTCACAGGGTCAAAAGCCATGGTACCAAAATGTAGTACTCTTTATAGTGCATGTGTGTATCACTGTAGGAAATATGAAAGGCCTATCATTTATATATTTCTGAATGTGTGCATGAAATAAATGCCTACCTTTCATAGTATAAAAGAAATCTGCTTTCAAAACTTCTTAACCTAAAATGTTCTATAGGGTGAAGGTCAAGGTCAAAAGGTCACAGGGTCAAAAGCCATGGTACCAAAATGTAGTACTCTTTATGGTGCATTTGTGTATCACTGTATGAAATATGAAAGGTCTACCATTTATAGTATAAAAATTATCTGCTTTCAAAACTTTAAAAACCGGACGGACAGACAGACGGATGGACAGACAGACGGACAGGGTGATTCCTAAATATCCCTAAACTTCTTTTTCGGGGGGTATACATGTAATTATCTGAAATGTATGCTATACAAATTGACCATGTTTTGTATGAAGAATGCTACAGATGCACTTAGGATTAACAATTGATTTATTAATACTTGTTTCTGTGTCTCCTTTCAAATATGTATGCTGTTGGTATCAGGTAAGTGATGGTAATGTTTTCAATGATTTTGGTGATATTCGACATTTGAATTATAAACGTAATTATGTAAATAATTCTTAATCTATGGTCCATCATTTCTTGCCCTGATATTTACATTTATTGATATTATAACATGCTATTAATTACTTAAATTGAGGTCAACTCCAAACAATAGAAGAAGGAGATAACATTATTTCTAAAAGTGCTCTTAATAGAATTGATACCTAACATGAATAGTTGTTCTGGTAATGGTAATGCCAGGTAAACAACATTTGTATGGCAAATTTGATGTCAACTCTGGGAATGCATCTCAATGGAGGTTGGGTCATCAAAACACATCAATGAACATATGTTTGCTATATCAGTACATGCTACACAGCAATTCATTTTGAAATTTGACATAATGCTTAGAGCATGTAGAGTGAACGTAACATCTAGAAAACAATAGGTGTGTCCAAATTCAATATGTAAAATTTTATCACTTCAAGAAATTGTAAATGCATGGTTCATAATCATTACAGAGTATCTTTATCTAAAGTTCGCCGTGACGTCACGGGTCTCGCGAAAACGAGGCTGGTTGGCAAAAACGGTTAGCAGTGAAGGGAAATATACGTGATACCCGGGGATAAATCGACAACTGATGCTCTAATATGCGCTACTTTCCTGTTATTATTTTATTGATAAGTCCTGCTGTGATACTGGCCATTCTAATCACAACAATAAAGAAATCCCGCTGAGTTTATTAGTATATCAGACTGCCGTTCAATGGAGGGGGGGGGGGGGGGGGGGGGGGCAAGAATCAATGAACTGCCGATATACATGTATATAATAAAATATATATATTTATATATTTTTTTTTCAAATTTTGCTTTTTAAAAAAGCCGGTGTAATTCATAGTGTCACATTTCTATGCTACTGTATTAGATGTAACTAATGTTTATAACACATGTTTAAAATTTCAAGAAATCGTGAATCAGACTTTAATTTAAACCCTTTGATCTTTAAAAGAAATAATTGCCGCAATTACCTAATTAACTTGCGCACCATATCCCGATTGTCCAACATGACTTTTATACCTTTATATATAAATGTGGACAATCGGGATGACACCGGTGTAACATACCCGACTAATTACCAGTGGTTTTGACAAGTACACACCTATCCCTCAAACATGCAACGTTCAGGGAAATAGTTTTACCAAAATTAATGTCGAACTGTTTGAAAACGCAAAACGGGAAAAAAAATAATAATTTAACTCACAGACAACGTTTGATAAAATAAAGAGTACTATTTTTCTTAGCTTTTTTTGTTTTGTTTTGTTTTGTTTTTTGTTTTGTTTTTTTTTCTCACGACTGTCTCCAATTTATAGATAAAGCCGGCCAAAGTAATAACAGGAAAACACGCACAATTTCTCTTTCTCTCTTTTATTATTCCTTCAGTAATTTTCTTACTTAGCATATGGAAATTATTATTATTACTTTTTTTTTAAATTGGCGTGCCTTATCTAACTTTTTGCTTGCTGGAGAAAGGAGGGGGGGGGGGGGGGGGGGGCTCAAGATTAGAATTTTATATTGCCTGAAGATGCACTTATTTCTCAACTTCCATGTAAGTTTGGGCAGCCGTACCCCTTAAGATTGAAAATCGTTGGGATAAAAAGAGACATTAAAGAATTTAAAATGAATGCTAAGATTAAAATACTCAATAAAAATAAATGATAAATGTTAATATGAATTAAAGAGAGGGATATCGGACCATTTGAAAGCCTAGCATTCTATTTACATCTTTTGCACCTTGACTGTTTAAAAAACATCCAACATTTCAAAAGAATTTCAAGAAAAGATGTTCGGACTTCCATCTATCTAATTTTCATAAATGAATGAATAAATAGATAAAAATAAATAAATAAATAAATAAATAAATAAATAAATAAATAAATAAATAAATAAATAAATAAATAAATAAATAAATAAATAAATAAATAAATAAATCTTGAGATATGAGAAATATTGAATAATGATCCACTGTTCAAACTTTTATATGATTATGATCGATATATAAATGGGTTGTACAAATGTATTTCCTTTTTGCTTCTTTCAACTAAAAGACAAATGTAATGTTAAGTATTTACCAAAAAGGGTTTAGTTGTTTCATCCGTGTCTCTTAATCAAAATATCAAAAACTGAAATATGAAATGGATAGATCACATGCAGTGGCTTTCTCTCCTTTGCGGATTATTGGTTCCGCTGCGGCGCCTGGGTGAAAAATCTACCCGGACAGCCGACAAAAATCAAGGTAAATGGCAGGTGTCAGATCAATGTCTTGTGTATACGATATACACTGTATAGGTTGGACTAAATTGATGAATGAATGATATAAGATGTTTACATTCACGACTTTAAAAATTAAATCAACCCACAGAGTACCTGTGCAGTGATTAACAGAGAAAAATTAAATTAAAAAAAATATCACATGCACTATCAAAACGATCGAGTAATATTATAACAGCTTTAAAGTAATCTTAACATAATTATATCTGTCGATAAACTGTACCGATAAAGAATATTAATGTAAATAGAAGTGGACATTGCTATACATATATATAAGAGAACCACTTTTTGCCAACCAATTTTCATGCGCATGCGCAGTGTGACGTCACTTTTTCGTCACTCGAACATCCCTATTAACATGCTTAATTAGTAATAAACATTTGTTGTTCTCTGTAAATTATGACAAGAATAGATACATGTACATGTAACAGACCAGTAGACTTTTGAAAATGTGTCCAGTGGATGCATCAAATACAAAAGTATGGCACTGTTTTTTTTTTTTTGTGTGTGCAAAATTTGTAGTACATTCAACAAAATAATTCAAATGAATCATCTATATAACAGTCTTCATGAAAACTCGCTAGCATGACACCCAAGGCTACAGTAGTAGAAATTTTGCCAGGCTAGTGGACTTTCATTAAATTATAAATATGTCTTCTGGCCTTCGTGGAGACTGATACCATGATCATACATGTATGTGACTGAACGTGGAGACTGATACCATGATCATACATGTATGTAACTGAACAGTTTGTTTCATACACATTACTCATTGTTCCATGTGAAATTATTGTAAACAGTTAAGTTCTGCAGAGTGTAACAGAATATTATTGAAAATGTAACTATGCATTAATTACTTTCCTAAAGAAAACTTCAAAATTTAGGCATTAAAAATGTATGACTGTTTATCTTCAATCTATGATTCTACATTAACTATAATGCATTCATATTTAGTGGGCTGAACTTCAACTCCCACACTAGCTTTCAAGCTCAGACACTGTCAGCAAGCAAAAATCAATAAAGATTCTTGCCAAATAAAAACACTGTGATAATGCAAAACATTTCAATAAACGAAATAACTTCCAGCTAATTATTATAAACTTTGACAGTTGTTTGAAATACTTCCTTTAAATATATATATCAGAATATGCATGATAGACTGCTATCTTCTCGATCCGGCCTAATCAGGCCAACGACAATGTATTTTTGTTTACTGCTGACCAGGTTAGATTTGAATGAGGTCAGAGTAAATACGGTGCAAGATAATAATTTAGGATGTAACAACATATGATAAGTTAAAATCGTGGACCAAGAATATATTATTTATCAGATGCTTACCTTGATTTACTGCTGCCGTTCTTTTAACAGAGAATTTCGGTAAATTTATTACAGGGCAGCAGAAACAACATCAAGGCAAATCACAACCGTAAATAAAAATAGATTCATACGCCATAAACATCTGTCGGCTGAAATGATTGCGGATGAAGATATGAATCGCTCAAGTATGATTATTTAAATAAAACCTTCTTATTGCACAAACAAAGACATAACGAGTAAAATTATAGCATGCTGAAGAAGAAGAATAAAGTAAATTGCGACAAAGCGCATGCACACTTTGTTTTTAAAGGCAGTGAAGCGACTATGTTACATGACGTCACACGCACCTGCTGTGTAAATAGTGAAAAAACAAACAAAGGCAGACGGAAAAATCGAGGGTATCGATAGTTACTATGTAAAAGTCAGGACATGAAATATGTTCATGTCTTCTGATTTCAATAATACACAATCTTTGAAAAATTGTCTTTCTAGTAACAAGGATTTTTCATACTTTCTTTTTTTCCTTGAAGGCCGAAGGCTTGATTCATAATTTTTTCTTTTCATAAATTATTGCAATATCCTGATCATGTACTGTACATCTCATTCTGATGAATTTTACAGTAATCAGCTCTCATAACATGGGATTTCGACTACTGTATAGGAGGGTAACTATGATTATTTTCTTGTAAGTTGTAGGGGAAAAATCTATTATCTAGTATAGATTTTAAAAAGGGGTGAAAATTTTAGATTATTATTATTCGTTATTAAACGAAAAAGAAGTAAATAAAGTTATTGAAAATACTTATCTAAGCATCGATAAAGAAGGAGATATAATTTTCAAAACGGAAAGTAGTTTATCAGGTTTCAGATTTGAAAATTCGCGCTTTGGAATGTACGCCGGGAGATGTGTAACCTACTTTCGCTTTCACTTTGACGACATGGAACACAAATTGTTGGCAGATTTTATAAAAGGCGTTCACTCTGATCTGAGAAGAGAACTGTCAGTAGGTAGGTTATTTGAAAATTGTTGTGTAATAATACCTTTGGCTTTGTCGATGGTTACTTCGGTTCACAGAATTAAGGCCATTGTTAGTTTGACAATTTTATTTAAAATGTGAAAATGTAGATCTGCCAAATGGGATTCTAAAATTCCTGAAATCGTACACCAGTCCAGTGATTTGGTTGTCTCAGTGACTTAATTAAGTTAATCAATTGCTTTGAATGTCTCGGTGTCTTGAATAAGTCAGCCCAGTGATTTGAATGTCTCAGTGTCTTGAGTATGTCAACCCAGTGCTTTAAATGTCTCAGTGTCTTGAGTGTGTCAACCCCATGTTTTGAATATCTCAATGTCTTGATTAAGTCAGTCCAGTGATTTGATTGTTGTAATGTCTTGAGTAAGTCAGTTCAGTGATTTGATTGTGACAGTGTCTTGAGTAAGTCAGTTCATTGATTTGATTGTGTCAGTGTCTTGAGTAAGTCAGTAAATTGGTTTCAATGGTTTGGCTGTCTCATTGTCTTGAATATGTCAGTCTAGTGATTTGATTGTCTCTGTATCTTAAGTAAGTCAGTCCATCGATTTGATTGTCTCAGTGTCTATTGTTAAAGATACAGTGTCCCTGAAAATAAATTTTATGGAAAGCATAAAATTTATTCCGAAGGGTCTAGATTGAGGATAAAAAGGAGCCATTAAAAAGTTTTATTTGAAAATATGCCGTAGCGACCTTAATATTGTCGAATTTGTAAAATTAAATCTCCATATACCTTTATTGTAAAACACAATGCATTGTAGGTGGCGCTAGTGAAATGAATTAGAGCTGTGCACCCCAAATTAAAAATGACGTTTTCAAACGGCTTTAATTTAGTTTTTCTTGTTATCTGATTGTCATCAAGTCATGAGACTTGAGTACATTAATCCAGTGAGTCAGTTTCAATTGCTTTGAATGTCTCAGTGTCTTTAGTAAGTCAGCCCAGACCTTTTTGACTGAGTATCTTGAGTAAGTCAGTTCAAGTTGTTTGATTAAGTGAGTCCATTGATTTGATTATGTTGGTCATTGGCGGATCTAGCGAGGTGGATAGGGGGGTTGCAACCCCCCATTTGGTCGGACCAAAAAAAAAAAAAAAAACAAGAGAGAGAGAGAGAGAGAGCTCATATTAAAAAAAACTTAATCTCTGTCCTTCTTACTTAACAAGCGTTCAACACCAAAGTGTACAACATTTGTGACATGAAGTCTGAATATTATAATGTTGAAGATTTAAGGCTTATAAAATGATATTTGCTCCGATGCGTGTTTAGTTATAAATAGGAAATTGTGTTTGCTTTACAAAGGCGTAGGAGAAGGGGGCAGCGGGGGCACATGCCCCCCCCCCCCTATTTTTCAATCACAAAATTTTATAATGCATTAACATTGCTTAAAATAGCAACATTTTGTACCATAAATCTACAATTTTTGGGTCAATTTTCAAAATGTATATTTGGTCGCTACCGCTCGCCAGTTCTTTATCACCATCACCTTTCTGAATAATTTAGCTATTCTGATCCATCCTCAACGTACATGAAGACTTTTAACTCAAACTATATATACTTGTTAACGATAGAGGGTATAGAAAGTATTTTCTGATAAGTCAATATTTTGCTAAAACAATTTTCTGGCTCGCTACCGCTCGCCAGACATTTATTCGTGTACTTAAAATTTAGAATTGCGCCAGAAATGTTAAAATTTGTGCATGAAACCCCATATTTTTTTTAAATCTCGTCCTCCTCACCCCCCCCCCCCCCCCACCTTATTTTCTTTCTTTTTTTTTTTTTTATTTTGCTTGTTAGAAATTTTGGGATGTTGTGCCCCTCCACCCTCCACTTTTTCAGGCAGAGCTACGCCGTTGCTTTAAAAGAAAGTAAAACAGATATAGATTATCTTTGTGTAGTCAATATAGCACCCTTTAAGGTATTATTGCGAAACAGAAGCTTTTAATAGTATGCACTCCCCCTTTCAAAATCTTCAACCCCCCCTTTGAAAAATTCCTAGATCCGCCTATGTTGGTGTCTTGAGTAAGTCAGTAAATTGGTTTGATTGTCTCCTTGTTTTGAATATGTCAGTCTAGTGATTTGATTGTCTCAGTATCTTAAGTAAGTCAGTCCATTGATTTGACTGTCTCAGTGTCTTTCATTACGATTTGAATATCTCTGACAGTGATTTTATTTTTAATTTGATTGTGTCAGTGTCTTGAGTAAGTCAGTCTAGTGATATGATTTTCTCAGTGCCTTGAGTAAGTCTGTCCAGTGACTTGAATGTCTCATTGTCTTGAGTAAGTCAGTCCAGTGATTTGATTGTCTTAGTGTCTTGAGTAAGTAAGTCTAGTTGAATATCTCAGTATCTTGAGTACGTAAGTCCAGTGATGTTATTGTCTTAGAGTCTTGAGAAAGTCTGTTTAGTGATTTAAGTGTCTCAGTGTCTTAAGTAAGTCAGCAAAGTGATTTGATTGTCTCAGTGTCTTTAGTAAGTCAGTCCAGTGATTTGATTATCTCAATGTCTTGGGTAAGTCTGATTTAGTCAGTGAAGTGATTTGATTTTCTCATTGTCTTGAGTAAGTCAGTCTACGTGATAAGTTTGTCTCAGTGTACTGAGTAAGTCAGTCCAGTAATTTGATTTTTTAGTGTCTTGAGGAGTCAGTCCAGTGATTTGGTTGTCTTAGTGTCTTGAGTAGTCAGTCAAGTGATTTGGTTGTCTTAGTGTCTTGAGTAGTCAGTCTAGTGATTTGATTGTCTCTTTGTCTTAAGTAAGTTAATCCAAGAAGTCCACTGATTTGATTGTCCTTGTGTCTTGAGTATGTCAGGCAATTGATTTGAATTTCTCAGTGTATTGAGTGAGTTCTGTAATTTGATTGTCTCAATGTCCTGAGTAAGACAGTTCACTAATTTGATTGTTTCAGTGTCTTGAGTAAGTCTTTCTAGTGCTTTGAGTGTCTCAGTGTCTTGTGCTTTGAATGTCTTCGTGTGAGTGAGCCAGTCAATTGCTTTGAATGTCTCAGTGTCTTAAGTAAATCAGCCAAGTGCTTTTTCGACTGAGTATAATCTTGAGTAAGTCAGTTCAAGTTATTTGAATTAAGTGACTCCATTGATTTGATTATGTTGGTGTTTCTAGTTAGTAAGTCCAGCAATTTAGTTGTCTTGGTGTCTTGTGTAAGTCAGTCCTGTGATTTGATTATCTCAGTGTCTTTAGTCAGTCAATCCAGTGATTTGATTATCTCAGTGTCTTTAGTCAGTCAATCCAGTGATTTGGTTTTCTTGGTGTCATGAGTAGGTAAGTCCAGCAATGATTATCTCAATGTCTTGAGTAAGTCAGTCCAGTGATTTGGTTGTCTCACTCTTTTGTGTAAGTCTATCAAGTGAATTGCGGTAAATTTTTGGACATATTAATTTTCACACTGTTTGGTAATACATGTATTACATTGTTTGGATTAAGGATCACTGCTGACGAGGGTTAAGTACCTGAAACCTGCATGTCTGGTCTATGCTTAAAATCTATCTGAACAGTCTTTTTAAAGTAAGTCAAGTGATTTTTTATTGTCTAAGTCTCTTTAGTATGTCATTCCCTTGCTTTGAATGTCTCAGTGTCTTGAGTAAGTCAGTGCTGTGATTTGATGTCGGAGTGTCTTGAGTAAGTCCGTCTAATGATTTGATTGTTTCATTGTTTAGAATAGTCAGTCCAGTGGTTTGATGGTCTACATTTGTAACTTACGTAAGTCTTTTGAGTATGTCATTCCTAAGTTGCTTTGAATGTATGAGTGTCTTGAGTAAGTCATTGCTGTGAGTTGATGTCTCAGTGTCTTGAGTAAGCTGTCGAATGATTTGAATGTCTTGGTGTCTTGAGTTGGTTGAGTCCAATGATTTGTTTGTTTCTCTGTATTTAGAAAGTCAGTCCAGTTATTTGTTTGTCTCAGTGTCTTGTGTAAGTAAGTCCAGTGATTTTGTTGTCTCAGTGTCTTCATTTAGTTTTTCTTGTTATCTGATTGTCGTCAAGTCGTGAGACTTGAGTACATTAATCCAGTGAGTCAGTTAAGTGATTTGTTTGTTTCTATGTCTTTAGGAAGTGAGCCCAGTGATTTGTTTGTCTTGGTGTCTTGGGTAAGTCAGTCCAGTTGTTTGATTTTCATTGTGTCTTAATTGGTAATGTTAATTAACGTCTTAAAATTCAATAGCATCATTTTAAAACAGATAAATTTGCAGCATGGACCAGCCATGCACGTTTCGGGTACTTAACCCTCGTCAGTGATCCTCCCTGAGTGGGATATGCTGCTGCAGCAGAGGTCGACCCAAGTTTTGAAAATTTCAAGAAATTTTGATAACAGAAATTTTAAGTCAGTCCTGCGATTTGCTTGACTCAATGTATTGAGTACATCAGTCCAATGATTTTATTGTCTTGGTGTCTTGAATATGTCGGTCCAGTGACTTGATTGTCTTAGAGTATTGAGTAAGTCAGTCCATTGATTTGTTTGTCGTAGAATCTTGAGTACATCAATCAAGTGATTTGATCGTCTTAATGTCATGGGTAAGTCAATCCAGTCATTTGATTGTCTCAGTGTCTTGAGTAAGTCAATCAAGTGAATCGCTTGTGTCCGCGTCTTCGTTTCAGTGTCTCTAGTAAGTAAATCTGTCTCAATGTCTGGAATTAGTCAGTAAAGTGTAAGCTCCGAAATTCAGACAAAAAATGAGTTTTGTTTCAATATAATAGATTTTCTTTTGCATTCAAAGTTTGATACATTTCATGCAAAATTTTAGTTTTGGGTTAGTTGACAACAAAATCAGAGGAATAAAAGATAAATTAAACTTAAATAGAAGTGTAGGAAGATTATTTCCTCTTTCCTCCATCCTCATAGTTTACCCAGTGTTTGTTTTACCTGTAATATCATTTTGATCTATATTGATATACTAGTATACTTTATGTATGATTAAAATAATTTTTTTTAGTAATATCCCATCATGCATTACCCTAGCATCATAATCTTACAATGTTCTGTTACCATCAATCCCCAGTACCATCACGCCATTTGAGATGTCTTCTCGCCTAGAAACCGTCTTAGCTCAATAATGTCTTATTCCAGCACACACCACCCTACTTTTGGTAACAACTTTTAATGTACCATGGAAAATCTTTTTTTATTATTTAATCTTGATTTTATGTGTAAAACACAAAATAAAGACTGCCATCCAAAGTCGACTCAGCTTTTTTTAAACGTTGACCATGTGGAAAAATCTTACCACTTTAATTTCTTACCCGAGTGTGATAAGGTTCTTGGAAGGACCGACGTGAATTGTAACGTAAGGTATTGTTATGTACATGCTATTGTCGTTGACTATCGATATTGCATGGATAGGAAGCAAATAAATTCAATAGTTAATTACACTAACAACTGCTGCAGATATTTGCACCTGTGATGTGACATATATTTTTTCTGTAAGTTGAATTATAAGTTGGATGCAGGCTCGTGAGTATGATGGCGACATGCTGTCATGTTGGTGTCTCTATTACCCATTCATCCATACATGTGACATTGAGGGACGATGTGACACTTGGAATGGGCAATTCAGATGCATTATTTATAAGAAATGTTGTTGGTGATCGTTAATTCTCAAATTTTAAAACTTGTCGTTGTAATAAAACACAATTTGATGCTATTTCCTTGGTTAGAACATTTCATAATAAAGCAATTGAAGTGCATTTTTTATTTTGTGTGATGATGTAGTAAACAATGAAAATTTCACTAAATTCGATTTACGCCAGGCAGCTAGTAATTGACTGAATGAAATTGCTCTATCTTAATTTCTTTACCTCAATTAAAAATTATGTCATGTTGCAACAGTCCTGGAGAATGAATGGAATTAGAGGAATACATATATTAAAACAATGTCCTGTGAAGAAAGTTGGCAGAAGTTAGGATTTGGACACGATAGTGAGCGAGTGTGCTTCTGATCAACTGTTAGAAGTTTTGGTACCAAATTGAAGGTTTTCCCATTGTAAGGATCCTAAGCCAGAATGAAATGATCCTGTTCCTGTCGGAACCCCAACTGTACTGGCTATACGATATCGGTCTGTAAATCGTCTGTTATGAATTTGTTGTGTCCGAATTGTTGTTGTTGTGAGTTTTTAGGGCGATGTCCACTATTTGTTTTCCAGATTGTTGTTGATATGTGTTTTTGGGTGATGTCCGCTATTTGTTTTCCAGATTGTTGTTGATGTGAGTTTTAGGGTGATTACCGCTATTTGTTTTCCGGATTGTTGTTGGTTTGAGTTTTAAGCGTGATGTCCGCTTTTTGTTTTCAAGATTGTTGTTGGTAGTGAGTTTTTAAGGGTGATGTCCGCTATTTGTTTTCCAGATTGTTGTTGATGTGAGTTTTTAGGGTGATGTCCACTTTTTTATTTCCAGATTGTTGATGGTGTGAGTTTTTAGGGTAATGTCCGCTATTTGTTTTCCAGATTGTTGTTAGTGCGAGTTTTTTTTGTGATGTCCGCTATTTGTCTTCCAGATTGTTTTTGGTGTGAGTTTTTAGGGTGATGTCCACTATTTCATTTCCATATTGTTGATGGTGTGAGTTTTTAGGGTGATGTCCGCTATTTGTTTTCCAGATTGTTGTTGGTGTGAGTTTTTAGGTCGATGTCCACTATTCGTTTTCAAGATTGTTGTTGATGTGACTTTTTTAGGGTGATGTCCGCTATTTGTTTTCCAGATTGTTGTTGGTGTGAGTTTTTTGGGTGATTTCCGCTATTTGTTTTCCGGATTGTTGTTGGTTTGAGGTTTTAGGGTGATGTCCGCTATTGGTTTTCCAGATTGTTGTTGGTGTGAGGTTTTTGGGTGATGTCCGCTATTTGTTTTCCAGATTGTTGTTGGTGTGAGTTTTTTTGGTGATGTCCACGATGTGTTGTGTTTGAATGGTTCTTATTGTAAGTTTTTAGCGTGATGCCCTCTAAATGTTGCGTCCGGATGGTTGTTCGTGCGAGATTTTAGCGTGATATCCGTTATTTATTAAATCCGGATGGTTGTTGGTTCGAGCTTTTATTGTGATATCTGCTATTTGTTGTGTCCGGATGGTTGTTGGAGCGAGTTTTTAGCGTGATATCCGCTATTTGTTGTGTCCGGATGGTTGTTGGTGCGAGCTTTTAGCGTGATGTCCGTGACGTGTTGTGTCCAGATGGTTGTTGGTGTGATTTTTTAGCGTGATGTCCGTCATTTGTTGTGTCCGGATGGTTGTTGGTGCGAGTTTTTAGGGCGATGTCCGATATTTGTTGTCTTTGAATTGTTGTTGGTGTGAGGTTTTAGCGTGATGTCCGCTTTTTGTTGTGTTTGATTGTTTTGGTGTGAGGATTTAGCATGATACCTGCTCCATGTATTTGTTGCGTCCGAGTGGTCGTTGGTTCGAATTTTAGGGTGATGTCCGCTATTTGTTGCGTCTTGATTGATGTTGTTGTGAGTTTTTAGCGTGATACCTGCTCCATGTATTTGTTGCGTCCGACTGGTCGTTGGTCCGAATTTTAGGGTGATGTCCGCTATTTGTGTTGCGTCTGGATTGTTGTTGTTGTTAGTTTTTAGCGTGAAACCTGCTCCATGTATTTGTTGCGTCCGACTGGTCGTTGGTTCGATTTTTAGGGTGATGTCCGCTCTTTGTTGCGTCTGGATTGTTGTTGATGTGAGTTTTTAGCGTGATACCTGCTCCATGTATTTGTTGCGTCCGACTGGTCGTTGGTTCGATTTTTAGGGTGATGTCCGCTATTTTTTGTCTTCAGGTTGTTGTTGTGAGTTATTTGTTGTGTTTAGGGTAATGCTGTCTCGATTTTTGATAATTTTTTGGGTTATTTCGGCTATTTGGTATGTCCGGCTTAATGCTGGTTTGAATTTTAGCGTGATGTCCTCGATTTGTTGTGTCTTGATTGTTGTTAATGTGAAGTTTTAGCGTGCTGTCCGCGATTTGTTGTGTCTGGACTGTTGTTGGTGCGAGTGTTTTGGGTGATGTCCGGATGATTTTTGGTGCAAGTCAGGGTGATGTCCGCTATTTGTTGTGTCCGGATGGTTGTTGGTGCGAGTTTTTAGCATGATATCCGCTATTTGTTGTGTCCGGATTGATGTTGGTGTGAGTTCTTAGCATGATGTCCGCTATTTGTTGCGTCCGAATGGTTGTTAGTGTGAGTTTTTAGCGTGATGTCCGCTATTTGTTGTGTCCGATTGGTTGTTGGTCTGAGTTTTTAGGGTGATGTCCGCTATTTGTTGTGTCCACATTGTTGTTGATGTGAGTTTTTAGCGTGATGTCCGCTTTTTCTTGTGTCCGGATGGTTGCTGGTGTGAGGTTTTAGGGTGATGTCCGCTATTTATTGTGTCCGGATTGTTGTTTGTGTGAGTTCTTAGCATGATGTCCGCTATTTGTTGCGTCCGAATGGTTGTTGGTGTGAGTTATTAGCGTGATGTCCGCTATTTGTTGTGTCCGGATTGTTGTTGGTTTGAGTTTTTAGCGTGATATCCGCTGTTTGTTGTGTCCGGATTATTGTTGATTCGAGTTTTTAGCGTGATGTCCGTTATTTGTTGTGTCCGGATTGTTGTTGATACGAGTTTTTAGCGTGATGTCCGTTATTTGTTCTGTCAAGATTGTTGTTGTTGTGAGTTTTTAGCATGATACCCGCTACATGTATTTGTTGCGTCCGACTGGTTGTTGGTTCGATTTTTAGGGTGATGTCCGTTATTTATTGCGTCCATGCAAATGGTTGTTGTATTGAGGTTTTCGCGGGATGTCCGCTATTTGTTGCTATCTTGAAATAAAAAACCACCACAGACATGTAAACATTTTACATACAACGACTTTTTTGTATAGAACACAACATAGAAGAGTGTATGTGTCGGTCGACGCGCGGTTCTAGTGAGGCTCGAACCAGCAACCCTTTTTAAAAAAAAGTCACCAACCCGATGCCTTAACCACTAGACCACGGCGCCGATCTACTGTAATCTTGTGAGTGTGTTTTGTTCTTTTCTTTGTCGTGTAGGAGATCTTTTTTAGCTCACCTGAGCGAAGCTCAAGTGAGCTATTGTCATAGCGCGCCGTCCGTCGTCCGTCCGTCCGTCGTCGTCGTCGTCGTTGTCGTCGTCGTCGTCGTCGTCCGTCTGGCGTAAACTTTTAACATTTTCAACATCTCCTCTGCAACCGCTGCACAGAATTTCATGAAACTTTACAGGAAGGAAGTACTCAAGGTCCTCTACCAAGTTTGTGTTTTTTGTGCCGATTGGTCAACAAATATGGCCGCTGAGGGCTCTGATTGGCTGACACATTTTCGACATCTCCTCTGCAACCGCTGCACAGAATTTCATGAAACTTTACAGGAAGGAAGTACTCAAGGTCCTCTACCAAGTTTGTGTTTTTCATGCCGATTGGTCAACAAATATGGCCGCCGAGGGCTCTGATTGGCTGACACATTTTCGACATCTCCTCTGCAACCGCTGCACAGGATTTCATGAAACTTTACAGGAAGGAAGTACTCAAGTTCCTCTACCAAGTTTGTGTTTTTCGTGCCGATCGGTCAACAAATATGGCCGCCGAGGGCTCTGATTGGCTGACACATTTTCAACATCTCCTCTGCAACCGCTGCACAGAATTTCATGAAACTTTACAGGAAGGAAGTACTCAAGGTCCTCTACCAAGTTTGTGTTTTTCGTGCTAATCGGTCAACAAATATGGCCGCCAAGGGCTCTTATTGGCTGACACATTTTCAACATCTCCTCTACAACCGCTGCACAGAATTTCATGAAACTTTACAGGAAGGAAGTACTCAAGGTCCTCTACCAAGTTTGTGTTTTTCGTGCCAATCGGTCAACAAATATGGCCGCCGAGGGCTCTGATTGGCTGACACATTTTCGACATCTCCTCTGCAACCGCTGCACAGAATTTCATGAAACTTTACAGGAAGGAAGTACTCAAGGTCCTCTACCAAGTTTGTGTTTTTTGTGCCGATCGGTCAACAAATATGGCTGCCGAGGGCTCTTATTGGCTGACACATTTTCGACATCTCCTCTGCAACCGCTGCACAGAATTTAATAAAACTTTACTTGAAGGAGGTACTCAAGGTCCTCTACCAAGTTTGTGTTTTTTGTGCTGATTGGTCAACAAATATGGCCGCCGAGGACTCTGATTGGCTGACACATTTTCGAAATCTTCTCTGCAACCGCTGCACAGAAGTTCATGAAACTTTACAGGAAGGAAGTACTCAAGGTCCTCTGCCATGTTTGTGTTTTTCTTGTCGATAGGTAAACAAATATGGCTGTAAAGGGCTTCGATCTGTAGAAGTATTTTTGTGACTTTTTACCCTTAGTCTGCAACTCAGGTGAGCGATGTGGCCCCCTTGGGCCTCTTGTTTTTCTAGTTATGATATATTCTTCTTGATGATAATCTTTTGTCTGGCTTTAAAAGTAAAGAAATTCGTGACAGTTGTAACGCAAATAAACCTGAATATTGTTCTTAATTTTTAAGAAAAAAAAAAATACCCAGAAGGATATGCTATTTTCATTTCTGAATTTTTTTGCACTGAATTCGAAGTTATCATCATATTTGTCAAATGTCAGAAGTTAATTATCTAACGTTGGATCCAGGCTATTAGGGATGGGACTTAAGTCGATGAAAGCGAGTGATTCGACTTGATATCTAAAGAACTATCAAATAAAAATAAATATAATGTTCAGTCTGTCCAGGACCTGGTTTGATTTTGATGAAACTTGATAAGGATAACGTATTAATGGAAATGTATTAAGTCTAAGTACATATATGGCATAATGTTGAGGTTGACTTTATTTCGTTCCTATGCGAGTTGTTTTTTTCTCTCTTTTTAGCTCGCCGGGACGAAAAAGTACGGAGAGCTAATGCCATACCCTCGGCGTCGTTGTCGTCATTGGCGTCGTTGTCGTCGTCGTCGTCCGTAGACAAAACTTTAACCTGGGCTATATCTCTTGAACCATAAGGGATAGGGCTTTGATATTTCAAATGTAGATATCTTGTGACTAGACCTTTCATTTGAGACCATGACCTTTGACCTAGTGACCTTGACCTTGGACTTTTACTTACTTTTCAAAACCTTTAACGTGGTTGCTGACAAAGACCTGTATAGGCGAGCTATGTAATCTTTGATTACCCTATGTTTTAAAGAAATTTTATCTCAAGTCATGAAATGGAGAAATTGGTCCAGATATGAATATTTATAGAAATTTGCTAATCAAATGCTGATTATGCGTATGTTATTCTTTCTTCAGGGGAGAGGTCGTTGGACGAAATTTGGGGGAAACATTGTGAAAACGAGACTGTTCTGAAGCAGTATGCAGACTGTATGTACAAACTGGCAACGGAGCACTGGACTTCACAGCCCCAGACTAGGATAGAATGGTGTAGAGACGCCGTCAGGGAATATTATAATGACGGGGGGTTGCAGAGATGCCTGGATAAGGACAGGAAAAGGATGCAATGGTCTGTTTACATCATATACTGAAAATGTTAAAATTATATTATATAATAGCTTTTAAAAACTTACTATAGGTTAAGATCTATTGTCAATTTTGCCCAATAATAATTATATTATTTTAGGAGAAAAATTGGTGGTGAGAATTCGGCTGAGGAAGAAAAAGAAAAGACAAACATAGACGAGACAGCTGTTAAGGATGAGACATCAGAAACAAGTTTTCAATGTAGAAGACTTGGGTGAGTCCACTCCGAATGCGTATGAGTCTATCCTCATACATGTAGGACAATATTTGGTCTTTTTATTACAAATTAAAAAAAATTGCATGTACAAGGTCTTACTGTTTAAAGTGGAAGGGTTATATTCGCGTGTAAGGTGATAAGTTGGGTTTGCTCTGTGTTGGTTTTATATATATCATCATATACATGTACATTCTATGGTCAATGCAGTTCGGATGTTTAGATTTCGCCTCCAAGTTGATGGTTACATGTAGTCTTATGCGTAGCTTTGACGTAAGAAAAGCTTTGGTGCCAAAGTTAGTTTGACGAAGCTTTCATATTGGTTAAAATGTATTACTACGACTTTTTGTCTTAATTTGACTCCTAACTTATTTACGAATTTGATACAATGTATTTCCGAATCTTTTATAATTTTTTAAAATGGACCCGACAATACATTTATATTGTCGATTTATGTTCATGCATCCCAAATTGCGATCGAAAGGGGACTGAATTCTTAATTTTCAGACATCGTGCCTAACATTGTTAACATTGCCTAACATGCGGGTGATATTTTGGAAACGCATCCGCAAATCAGAGCTCTCGGCGGCATTCTTGATCAAACCGGAAAGCGCAAATTTGATAGACTAGAGTTACCTACTCTTACTTTGCTAACACGTCGCGTCGCGTAGCGTATATAATTTTCCCGAAAATTACGTAGTTCTAACCATTGCCAATGTGACAAAATGTTAAGTTTATTGAGGAAACATTCCATGTCTTTGTATTGAAAGGTCATTTGTAAATAAAATCTGCCAAAGTAGGGCTTTTTACGGAAGCCCGTTAGTGCCAAATATGAATAAATAAAAATGGAGGAAATGCGAAATATATTTAGGAAAATGCTAAATAAATTAAGGAAAATGAGAAATAAATTTAGAAAAACGAGAAATAAATTAAGGAAAATGAGAAATATATTTAGAAAAACGAGAAATAAATTAAGGAAAATGAGAAATATATTTAGAAAAACGAGAAAAATATTTAGGAAAATGAGAAAAATATTTAGGAAAATGAGAAATATATTTAGAAAAACGAGAAAAATATTTAGGAAAATGAGAAATATATTTAGGAAAAAACGAGAAAAATATTAAGGAAAATGAAAAATATATTTAGCAAAAACGAGAAATATATTTACAGAAGGTGGAAATATAAAAACAGGGAAACCACAACAAATAATTAAAGCTTGACCTTGCCACTCCCGAAACATTAATGAGTAATGATTTACAGTATCTATTTATCAAGATATAAAGACTTCCTTGTATTGTATACGGGCAAAGGTGCATGTGTAATATTATCTGTCTGGTATTTGGCATTGCAGCTCTTGCAAACATCCATTTCGAAGACTGTTTAGTTTATGATGCGCCTTGACCAGTACCAATCGTTTATTTCTCTCGTAAAAGCAGCGGGGGTCGGGGAAGAAGTGGAAGAAATACAAGAAGGTCTTTATCTCCTGATAATCTCATTAATATTCTGGGATTGGTAAACGGAGAGTTTAGTGGGGGGAATTTAATGTTTATATACATATCGTATTTCTTTTGTGGTTTCCATTTATATCTATGGGGAGTGAACAGTACCCCTTCCGCCCCTTCCTCTCCATCCCGCCCCTAAGCTTCCTGCTCCCATCCCCTGAATTCCTCCTCCCTCCCCTTTACCCTCCCTCCCGCCACTCCCTTCTTCCAACCCCTGCCCTCCCTCCCACCTTCCGCCCCTGTCCCTCCCCTTCGTCCCCCCCATTTCACCCTGTCCACTCCCTCATTTATATTTCCACTTTCTGTAAATCTATTTCTCATTTTCCTAAATATATTTTTCATTTTTTCCTAAATATATTTCTCATTTTCCTAAATATTTTTCTCGTTTTTCTAAATATATTTCTCATTTTCCTAAATATTTTTCTCATTTTCCTAAATATTTTCTCGTTTTCTAAATATATTTCTCATTTTCCTTAATTTATTTCTCGTTTTTCTAAATATATTTCTCGTTTTCCTTAATTTATTTCTCGTTTTTCTAAATATATTTCTCATTTTCCTTAATTTATTTCTCGTTTTTCTAAATTTATTTCTCATTTTACTTAATTTATTTAGCATTTTCCTAAACATATTTCGCATTTCCTCTTTTTTTATTTATTCATATTTGGCACTAACGGGCTTCCGTAGCTTTTAAATAAAACCTGAATTTTCAAACTTCTAAAATAATTCCTTCTTTGAGTATTTCATTGTCAACTCAGTGGTTTACAGAAATGTAACACGGTCTTTAATAAGCAAAAAAAGGAGACAGAAATGACCTTTCAGATCACGTAGTATGAATCATTCCAGTATTTTTATCCCGCACGTTTTGTTTACCCAGTGTTTTGTAGCGGTTGTTTAGCGTTTGTTGTTGACTGATTTGGGAGATTTCGTTCGATTTTTGTTTGCATCAAGATCGACAGCTGCTATTAGTGTTTACTGAGTAAACAAACCTAGGGGTAACTTTGTTTACTGTTTTATGGAAATCCATTCTAAAGGGATGAACGTGGGTTAGTTACCATGACGACAGCCCTGTAATCATCAATAAAGTTTTTCTTGAAGAATTTACTTTGAGTGAAGAAAATATTTTTATAAACTTCTTTGCTTTCATTATAATGGAAGGGATAATGAGAGATTCCGATAAATAAAAAACCCTACATGCTTAACTCTCATCGAATGAATACATGTACATTGTATGTCAAAAGATAAAAGATTAAGTGCCAATTCGTCAGATTTCATAATGAAAATAAAGCTATCTTTCTGGTCTTTAATTTGTTACGTAATTTATATGGAATGCACTTTTCAAATAATTTGCATATTGGTTATGAATACAAAATGCAAATGCATGTATTGATTCTTTGTAATGCAATCCCTTCGTCTTCATTAATACTTGCAAATAAGACAAATTTATTGATTTGATTTATAAATTTATAAATACTTGTAGAACAGAACAGAACATGTACTAAAATTTTTTAGTGATTTTGTTTTCATCTTGTCTTTTTGGCGTCATGTTTATGAAAAGGAGTCAAGTGCGGATCTAAGGGGGGAATGTAAAAGGGGGAGGGGGTTAGGACTCAGTTAAACTTTGACCCCCCCCCCCCCCCCCCCCCCCCCTTGAAAATTTTTCTAGATTCACCATTGGGAATAGTATAAGTTATCAGTTACTATCTTTGGCAATCACCCGAATTCTCACAGAGACTTGAATCTCTCTTTGATTGGTCACTCAATATAATAACTATTCCCTATATTGTACTGACAATTTTTGACGAGATATCACTGGCTCCTGTAGACAGCTTTGTTGCCTCTGACTACTATAAAACAGAGCTCTCGAATCTTGACAATTATCGGTCTTTTGAAAACAAGTGCAATATTATCAAAATGCATTATTGAGGACATGAACTATTTATCTAATTGATCAAATCGTTCTGTAACCACTATATAAAAAGGCTGCGTCTTGCTTTGTTTATTTTTGCCCTAGTCAAGAGTAGAACCAAGCAAATTCCAAAATGCATGTTTGTTTCCTCTGAACATTGCGTTTGTTATTTATATGGTAACTCTCGTATCGATAAAAAACATTCTAAAACCAAAATTATCATGTAGTATCTAGATACATTGTACATTTTGTATTTATTCATAAACTAAATTCAAGTGATATTGTCTCAAAAGAGTAATAGATGTTTGGCATCATGTTTGTCAAGGACTTGTAAACAATACTGTGTATAAGTCCTTTTTTGGCTGGCTTGCAAAGCAATTCAGGCCTAAAGATTGACGATGTTCGTCCGTCCGTCCGTCCGTCCGTCCGTCTGTCTGTCTGTCTATCTGTCTGTCTGTCTGTCTGTCCGTCCGTCCGCCCGTCCGTCCGTCCGTCCGTCCGTCTGCCGTCAACATTTTGGTTAAAGTTCCTGGTTGAGGCAAAATCTAAGAAACTGTATGCAGTAGAAACTTTATTTTATACATGTAGGTTGCCTCTGACAAAACCTTTCAATTTATGCTGTGTTATTTGACCTATTGACCTTGACCCAGTTAGTGACAAAAACTTACTTTGCAATCCGGCCATACCGTCTTTAGCGGTGTTTTATTTAATAAACAATACTGCATATAAATCCTTTTATTTCAGAAATAATAGATCAAAAAGTCCTTTTATTTTATTAACAGTAGTACATAATTTTATAAGTCTTTTTATTTTCTAAACAATGAAAATAGTGCATACGGTATACATGTGTACGTCCTTTTCTATATAAGCCCTTTTATTTCATTACGCTCAAAATAGAAAAAAAGTGAAAAAATATGATTTTTAATTATTACATATATCATGATTACATTAAGTTATCATGATTACATTTTTGGTTAAGCCCCTAGGTGAATCCAAAATGTAATCATGATACATAGACCATGATTAATTGAATGTGGGAATCAATGAAACAGTTGATTTTGGGATCTTTGTTGATGGAGACATACGTGTAAGGTATAGTTTGTATGATATGTGCAAGTATTTCCGTCTTCCCCAGTCTGGATTCACACATGATAGGGAAATAGCAGTACAAACATTTATCGATCACCACAGATATAATGAAAGTTTTTTGTTTACAAGACCAATGCGATGTTGTTTACTGCTTTTCAGTGCAGAAAGTATAATATTTACTTGTCGATGTTTAGATTTCGATTTTTTGAGGAGGGACTGTTTCAAACTACTCCGTGACTCTGGGAAAAGATGTTTCTGATGAAAAAATGGTCTTGTGAAATATACGTAAGGGTACGAAAAAGTTTCTTGATGACATTTTGTTAGGAATATCAATCAGGGTACTAACAAAGTAATATGTCAAGTTTAGACAATGCTAGTTTTGGGAAAAAATGTTTTAGTTTACGTTGCCAAAAATTAGACAGGACAAACTTCATTTCTGTTAATATACTATCCGTCTCTCTAGTGGGCGTGTCTATGAGTGTCTCTTATTCGAGAGGGTTTTATTTTCGCGTCAAGATGAGCTCGCGAATTTTCGCATAAACAAAGTTCTTGCAAATCAAAACTTGTGGAATATTCAATATTGCCGAAGTAAGGTTTAGTTTTTGATGAAATGATGGAAAGTGACAAGGTCAATTCTTCAAGATGAAAATTCAATCCGATTTCACGCAAAATTCATATAGACTACATGTACTAATAATATGTGAAATATCAAAAATATTTCCTACGATTCAAAACACTATAATATAATATAACGCAACTTATTCTGTATTTCAAGTAGGTCAAAATTCAAAGTCAAATGTTCCGATATCGAACTTAACGCATATTTTCTGCCAAATTATTTTTTGCTGTAAATTAGAATTTAAGGAATAAATAAATAAAACTGTACATCAATTGTAGAATAAGACACAGCCGTAGTTTATTCCTTCTCTTGTCTTTTGTACATGCTATGTACTTTCTGAATTGATTACCTTTTATCACAACTTATAAAATTGCTGCTCAGTCTTAAAAATAAAAGAATCTTTATTCATTTCAGATCATTTGCTCAGGGAAAGCTGTATCTGCTAGATGTAGGTAGTTGTTATAATCCTTTCTCGGAGTTTGAAGAATTTATTTCTATCGGGATCGACTTGTGTCCAGCAAACGAGGTAATATTTTTTTAAAACTGACCATAGCTATTACAGGGATTTGAGTCTTTCTTTAAAATTGGACTTTAGATAATCACATTACTCTTAAATTAAGGCAAATATGATTATATGAAGGCTAATGTTAAAGAGGAGTTAAAGTCCATCTTAACCTGACATGCTCCTGATTTTGTATTGGAGCATGTACCAGATTGCATTAATGAAAACACAATATCGTTATGTCCTCGCACAGCTTTGTGTCCAAGGGAATATGTGAAGAAAAACACAGACACTCAAGTACACAAATTTTAGGCCCTTTGGTCATTATCAAGCACCTGATAAAGACCAAGTGGTCGAAAATTTGAGTACATGTTTTTGTATTTATTTGTGTCATTCCTTCATAGAAGAAACGTACGTCGCCGTGTGTATGGGTGTGTGAGTCCATACTCTAATTACAACAGATAACTTCCGATGTTAATTAAGTTTTGCATGTGAGTTGCCCACGGTGTAAGGAAGACACACTTTTAATGATTATTGTGTTTCAAGTTCCTTCATAACTGCTCTTGTCGTGTAAATCTCGTGCAAGCTTTAACAATTTCAATATTAGTAGTCGAAACGCAAGACCGCAAAAAAGGACGCTGATGCATTTTCGATTTCTCATCTGCAACTGCCGCACAGAATCCATGAAACCGTACAGGATGCAGGTACTAAAGGGTCTAGCTCTACAATGTTTGCGTTTTTTTGCGCCGATCAGTCAACAAATATGACCGTCGAGGGCTCTGTGCCCAGTTTCACAAAAGTTCTTACGAAAATTTTAAGGAATTTTCGTAACTTTTGTCCTTTAATAAAAGGTTCAAAATGGTTTCTAGTTCAATTGTATTACGTTTTCTTATATCATCTCTACATATTAAATATAGATTCAAAAGCAAACCTTCTGAAATTTAAATCAGTTAGTAGAACTGAGTGATCAAAAGTTACGAAAATTCTTGATATTGTCCGTATTTTTGTGAAACAGCGTGCTGATTTGCTCACACATTTTCAACCGTAGCACAGAACTTCACCAAACCTTACAGGACGTAAGTACGTATTTAGGTAATCTACCAAGTTTGTGTTTTTCGAGGCGATCAGTCTACAAACATGGCTGACGCGTTTCGGCTTCTCATCTACAATCACTGCACAGAATTTTACGAAACCTTTCAAGAAGCAAGCAGTCAAGATCCTTTGCCAAGTTTGTGTTTTTCGAGCCAATCAATTAATAATCATGGTTGATTCGCTGAAGCATTTTCGATTTTCTCCGCAACAACCCAAACCTTCCAGGAAGCAAGTTCTCAGGGTGCTCTACCTAAAAGTGTTTTTTAGCCGATCGGACAGCAAAAATTGCCGCCGATCGTTCTGATTGGCTAACAAGTTCTTTCCTTCTCGATTAGAATTGTTGCACGAAATTTCATGAATTTTACTGAAAATATGACTAAATGTCCGACATATCTCATCATTAGAAAAATTATATTGTACTTGTTTCATTATCACTGTCATATTCCTTGTGTTCTCGGGTGAGCAATATGACCCATGGGCCTTTGTTTAATTTTGTGCGAGTTTAATACGGTAAACTATTTCCCACTCAGATTGACTCAGATTGTCAGGATTTGTTAATGAGTTACAAATTTGTGATGAAGTTAAAAAATATCGAGCCGTTAGAGAATGTATGAAGAAGTGTAATTAAGATTTGTACACAAAGTTTGTTAATAACTTTAGATGGTTCTTAGTGTGACAGAAATTAAACGGCATTTTTTCATGGCCGTTTAGCTGCCTATAATTAAGTTAACGACCAGCAAGGGCGCCTTTGTCGATCATACTTTTGATGATTTCATTTCTCTTTTGAGAGTGCATCACAGTGGGTGCAAATAAATATTTCACATTTTAGATAAGCATCGGCATTTAGATTGTAAAACTTTAATTTTTCTCGAGCTTTTTAAAATAATTGTAGTTTGAGAAAATAATCCGTCCAAAATATCATTTGTCATATCCCTTAGTAGCTAAAGTAAACTCAAACAAGAAATTCAATACGCGTCTATAAACAAAGTGCTCAAGCGATATTTATTTGCGCCAAAGACATTAGATTTGTCAATACCGAAAAAATATCAACTATCATTTTCTGTCATATTGCATTTATTATTTACGAATGTATGAAGTGTTTTATTATTTACAAGGCCTACAATATTTGGTTGAGATCTGATCATTGACAAGAGTAAATAATGACAGAGGCAGTCGGCTTGCAGAAAGCTATTTAAAGAGTTGCGTCGTGACTTTCGATCAAAAACTAATGACCACTCGGTGTGCAGCGAACAAAAATTTAAGTGTAATTAATACCCAGCTTTTCTTATTGACAAATAGATGCTGTTCACCCGGTCCCTATTCATGTCCCTCTTGTATGCAGCCCTTGCAATCCTCAGAGGGGGTAGCCGAGTTTGTGTTTTAAGTTTATTTATTTGCCGATCAAACGATGTCAAGTACAAAGTATTTATCCTTCACAGAAGGTTCATATTTTGAAATTGTTTGTGTTATAATCTCGATTCTACTCTGTCAAAAAAATCCGTTATTTTGGCTTTGATATCTCTGAGCTCGATCGATGCTTTTGTGTTTAAAAGAGACGAATTATAGCGCTTATTTGAAATTAAGCATTCAGATGTATTACATTACATAAGAAATATCAATTGGGTATATCGTATCCAATGTCAACATCATTTGTAAGTATTTGCAATGATTAAGTAAAATTTAATCAATTAGTGTAATTAAATTTAAGTGAAAATGCAAGGGAAAAAGGGTCGGAGAACGAGTCCTTGTTGTTTTTCTTTATGATACTTGACAAATCGTCACAGAATGCTACCTCACCATGACAAGGGAAGCTACATTGTATTATAGTAGGTGATGCACTTATACTTAGTACATAGATTTTTGTCTAAATTCGTCAGAGGAGTTATGGAAGAAATTCCATATAAAACGACCAATCCCCCCGGAAGAATGGGACTCTGAATAGTCTCCCTTTATGGTAACTTCCTGTCCTTACAAATTTGAAGCCGTTTGATAGCGCTGTCTGAATGAAGAAAAGGAATACAAAACATGGCAAAAGAAAGCAAACTAAGATTTATATATATGCTATATATGAAAATCACACCTTTGGTTTTGAACAGCATAAAGACCGATTAGGGCATTCCGATTGAGTTAGTTGACGTGGTGATGAATCTTTTACCTCCTATATGCAATATTTATATATGCCCCGCCATTCATAAATGCGCTCCGTCGTCATTTCATCATTCTATCCGTCATCGCCTGGTTTCCGGGTATGTACTCCATGGAGATAGCATGGATGCAAATACTATTTTTTTGGTTGAAAACATGCATCATGATGAACCAACAAATCATATGTGAGGAACAAAACCTTATAATTAATTTAAAAAGGTGGTATAGATCCACTGGTGCGTTATAATTTCTTTTCAGTTTCGACATTTTCATCTTCCAAGAGATAAAAAAAAATATCATATTATGCTTCTTATGTATAAATGTTTGTGCTCGTTGAATCTCATTTATATATATGAAAATCTTTATTATTTGAATAGTTCGAATTGATTTTCACAAAAGAGCCCATACAAATGTATTTACTTTTTCAGAAAGTTCACCGATGTGATTTTACAAACATACAGATTGACAGAGAGTTAAGCATGGGAAATTTTGTTCATATCACATCTACTCCTGACCATCAGCTGGTTTCCTTTCCACATGGCGCTTTTGACGTGGTTGTCTTTTCTCTTCTTCTGGAGTATCTACCCGCGCCAAAACAGAGGTGGCTCTGCTGTACGAATGCATTCGAACTTCTGAAAACAAATGGATTGTTCATAATAATTAGTCCGGATTCCCACAAACAACATAGAAATGCTGCAATGATTAAAAGCTGGAAGACTTGCATCGAGGCCATGGGATTCTGTCGCTGGAAATATGAAAAATTAGAACATATACATTGCATGGTCTTCAGAAAGGTAAAATCAGACGTAGAAATTGGGGATGAGGATGGTCACTATAGTAACATGATGTTTATTCACCAGGACTTTTTAAGAGAAGACTCGGGAAAAGAACGAACTTTCACAGAAAAGGACGAGGAAAATTTTTTGGAAAATTTGCACGAACTTCCAAGCTGCATTGACGATGACACTGAGGAATTAATTGATTCATGATATGCGAATAAACTTGATTTACAAATTATTAACATTGCTTTTTTATGACCACGATTTTAGGGGGATGTGTCGTCGGCAGTGGGCCTGTCCAATACGCAATGCGAAAACAATCTGAAGTACTTAGTTGTCTATTGCTAAATGCAAGGTGTTTTGATCCTGGCATTGAGAGTGAGTTTTTCTCCCTTTATATACATTATTTTATAAAAAGTAAATGTATTTGAATTTTAAAATAGGTTGGAATTAAGTAGTTTTGCATCATTTACTATTTTCGTTACGAAGTGTCTGGAAAACTGCATGTCGGGACTTTTCTCCAATAGGGCGCGCGGGAAGAGTTTATGTGGAGCTTTTCTTCTTTACTTTTTTATTTTGATAATATTATGTATAAAAACATGTAGTTTATTCTACTTCAAAGATCGTCGTCCATCATGTGTTGATAGGTTTTCCACATTTTCCTCTGGTTGACTGATGTATTTTTGCTCAACTGCTACAAACAGTGTCATCAAAACGTTCTTGATACCAGTTGTCAATGTTTTGATTCTTCAATCTCTGACGTACGTCAAATGTATGCCTAAATTCTGTAGCAGGGAACTGAACATTCAAACCATGGGACATGTACATGTAACTATTAGGTCCTCCTATTATCATCTGTGTCTGCGGATTCCACAATATCTCACCAAACCTTAAAGTTACAAGAAAGTAAAATACTATGTCCTCCTATTATCATCTATGTCTTCGCATTCCACAATATCTCACCAAACCTTAAAGTTACCAGAAAGTAAAATACTAGGTCCTCCTATTATCATCTATGTCTTCGCATTCCACAATATCTCAACAAACCTTAAAGTTACAAGAAAGTAAAATACTAGGTTCTCCTATTAGAAAGTAAAATACTATGTCCTCCTATTATCATCTATGTCTTCGCATTCCACAATATCTCACCAAACCTTAAAGTTACCAGAAAGTAAAATACTAGGTCCTCCTATTATCATCTATGTCTTCGCATTCCACAATATCTCAACAAACCTTAAAGTTACAAGAAAGTAAAATACTAGGTTCTCCTATTATCATCTGTGTCTGCGGATTCCACAGTATCTCGCCAAACCTTAAAGTTACAAGAAAGTAAAATACTAGGTCCTCCTATTATCATCTATGTCTTCGCATTCTACAATATCTCAACAAACCTTAAAGTTACAAGAAAGTAAAATACTAGGTCCTCCTATTATCATCCTCTTCTGCAGGTTCCACAGTATCTCACCAAACCTTAAAGTTACAAGAAAGTAAAATACTAGGTTCTCCTATTATCACCTGTGTCTGTGGATTCCACAGTATCTCACAAAACCTTAAAGTTACAAGAAAGTAAAATACTAGGTTCTCCTATTATCATCTGTGTCTGCGGATTCCACAGTATCTCACCAAACCTTAAAGTTACAAGAAAGTAAAATACTAGGCTCTCCTATTATCACCTGTGTCTGTGGGTTCCACATTATCTCACCAAACCTTAAAGTTACAAGAAAGTAAAATACTAGGCTCTCCTATTATCACCTGTGTCTGTGGATTCCACAGTATCTCACCAAACCTTAAAGTTACAAGAAAGTAAAATACTAGGTTCTCCTATTATCATCTGTGTCTGCGGATTCCACAGTATCTCACCAAACCTTATAGTTACAAGAAAGTAAAATACTAGGTTCTCCTTTTATCACCTGTGTCTGTGGGTTCCACAATATCTCTCCAAACCTTAAAGTTACAAGAAAGTAAAATACTAGGTCCTCCTATTATCATCTATGTCTTCGCATTCCACATTATCTCACCAAACCTTAAAGTTACAAGAAAGTAAAATACTAGGCTCTCCTATTATCACCTGTGTCTGTGGATTCCACAGTATCTCACAAAACCTTAAAGTTACAAGAAAGTAAAATACTAGGTTCTCCTATTATCATCTGTGTCTGCGGATTCCACAGTATCTCACCAAACCTTAAAGTTACAAGAAAGTAAAATACTAGGTTCTCCTATTATCATCTGCGTTTGCGGGTTCCACAGTATCTCACCAAACCTTAAAGTTACAAGAAAGTAAAATACTAGGTTCTCCTATTATCATCTGCGTTTGCGGGTTCCACAGTATCTCACCAAACCTTAAAGTTACAAGAAAGTAAAATACTAGGTTCTCCTATTATCATCTGCGTTTGCGGGTTCCACAGTATCTCACCAAACCTTAAAGTTACAAGAAAGTAAATTACTAGGTTCTCCTATTATCATCTGCGTTTGCGGGTTCCACAGTATCTCACCAAACCTTAAAGTTACAAGAAAGTAAAATACTAGGTTCTCCTATTATCATCTGCGTTTGCGGGTTCCACAGTATCTCACCAAACCTTAAACTTACAAGAAAGTAAAATACTAGGTTCTCCTTTTATCACCTGTGTCTGTGGGTTCCACAATATCTCTCCAAACCTTAAAGTTACAAGAAAGTAAAATACTAGGTCCTCCTATTATCATCTATGTCTTCGCATTCCACAGTATCTCACCAAACCTTGTAGTTACAAGAAAGTAAAATACTAGGTCCTCCTATTATCATCCTCTTCTGCAGGTTCCACAGTATCTCACCAAACCTTAAAGTTACAAGAAAGTAAAATACTAGGTTCTCCTATTAGAAAGTAAAATACTATGTCCTCCTATTATCATCTATGTCTTCGCATTCCACAATATCTCACCAAACCTTAAAGTTACCAGAAAGTAAAATACTAGGTCCTCCTATTATCATCTATGTCTTCGCATTCCACAATATCTCAACAAACCTTAAAGTTACAAGAAAGTAAAATACTAGGTTCTCCTATTATCATCTGTGTCTGCGGATTCCACAGTATCTCGCCAAACCTTAAAGTTACAAGAAAGTAAAATACTAGGTCCTCCTATTATCATCTATGTCTTCGCATTCTACAATATCTCTCCAAACCTTAAAGTTACAAGAAAGTAAAATACTAGGTCCTCCTATTATCATCCTCTTCTGCAGGTTCCACAGTATCTCACCAAACCTTAAAGTTACAAGAAAGTAAAATACTAGGTTCTCCTATTATCACCTGTGTCTGTGGATTCCACAGTATCTCTCCAAACCTTAAAGTTACAAGAAAGTAAAATACTAGGTTCTCCTATTATCATCTGTGTCTGCGGATTCCACAGTATCTCTCCAAACCTTAAAGTTACAAGAAAGTAAAATACTAGGTTCTCCTATTATCACCTGTGTCTGTGGATTCCACAGTATCTCACAAAACCTTAAAGTTACAAGAAAGTAAAATACTAGGTTCTCCTATTATCATCTGTGTCTGCGGATTCCACAGTATCTCTCCAAACCTTAAAGTTACAAGAAAGTAAAATACTAGGTTCACCTATTATCATCCCCGTCTGCGGATTCCACAGTATCTCACCAAACCTTAAAGTTACAAGAAAGTAAAATACTAGGTTCTCCTATTATCATCTGTGTCTGCGGATTCCACAGTATCTCTCCAAACCTTAAAGTTACAAGAAAGTAAAATACTAGGTTCACCTATTATCATCCCCGTCTGCGGATTCCACAGTATCTCACCAAACCTTAAAGTTACAAGAAAGTAAAATACTAGGTTCTCCTTTTATCACCTGTGTCTGTGGGTTCCACAATATCTCTCCAAACCTTAAAGTTACAAGAAAGTAAAATACTAGGTCCTCCTATTATCATCTATGTCTTCGCATTCCACAGTATCTCACCAAACCTTATAGTTACAAGAAAGTAAAATACTAGGTCCTCCTATTATCATCCTCTTCTGCGGGTTCCACAGTATCTCACCAAACCTTAAAGTTACAAGAAAGTAAAATACTAGGTCTCCTATTATCATCTGTGTCTGTGGGTTCCACAATATCTCACCAAACCTTAAAGTTACAAGAAAGTAAAATACTAGGTTCTCCTATTATCACCTGTGTCTGTGGATTCCACAGTATCTCACCAAACCTTAAAGTTACAAGAAAGTAAATTACTAGGTTCTCCTATTATCATCTGCGTTTGCGGGTTCCACAGTATCTCACCAAACCTTAAAGTTACAAGAAAGTAAAATACTAGGTTCTCCTATTATCATCTGTGTCTGCGGATTCCACAGTATCTCACCAAACCTTAAAGTTACAAGAAAGTAAAATACTAGGCTCTCCTATTATCACCTGTGTCTGTGGGTTCCACATTATCTCACCAAACCTTAAAGTTACAAGAAAGTAAAATACTAGGCTCTCCTATTATCACCTGTGTCTGTGGATTTCACAGTATCTCACCAAACCTTAAAGTTACAAGAAAGTAAAATACTAGGTTCTCCTATTATCATCTGTGTCTGCGGATTCCACAGTATCTCACCAAACCTTATAGTTACAAGAAAGTAAAATACTAGGTTCTCCTTTTATCACCTGTGTCTGTGGGTTCCACAATATCTCTCCAAACCTTAAAGTTACAAGAAAGTAAAATACTAGGTCCTCCTATTATCATCTATGTCTTCGCATTCCACATTATCTCACCAAACCTTAAAGTTACAAGAAAGTAAAATACTAGGCTCTCCTATTATCACCTGTGTCTGTGGATTCCACAGTATCTCACAAAACCTTAAAGTTACAAGAAAGTAAAATACTAGGTTCTCCTATTATCATCTGTGTCTGCGGATTCCACAGTATCTCACCAAACCTTAAAGTTACAAGAAAGTAAAATACTAGGTTCTCCTATTATCATCTGTGTCTGCGGATTCCACAGTATCTCACCAAACCTTAAAGTTACAAGAAAGTAAAATACTAGGTTCTCCTATTATCATCTGCGTTTGCGGGTTCCACAGTATCTCACCAAACCTTAAAGTTACAAGAAAGTAAAATACTAGGTTCTCCTATTATCATCTGCGTTTGCGGGTTCCACAGTATCTCACCAAACCTTAAAGTTACAAGAAAGTAAAATACTAGGTTCTCCTATTATCATCTGCGTTTGCGGGTTCCACAGTATCTCACCAAACCTTAAAGTTACAAGAAAGTAAAATACTAGGTTCTCCTATTATCATCTGCGTTTGCGGGTTCCACAGTATCTCACCAAACCTTAAAGTTACAAGAAAGTAAAATACTAGGTTCTCCTAATATCATCTGCGTTTGCGGGTTCCACAGTATCTCACCAAACCTTAAACTTACAAGAAAGTAAAATACTAGGTTCTCCTTTTATCACCTGTGTCTGTGGGTTCCACAATATCTCTCCAAACCTTAAAGTTACAAGAAAGTAAAATACTAGGTCCTCCTATTATCATCTATGTCTTCGCATTCCACATTATCTCACCAAACCTTAAAGTTACAAGAAAGTAAAATACTAGGCTCTCCTATTATCACCTGTGTCTGTGGATTCCACAGTATCTCACAAAACCTTAAAGTTACAAGAAAGTAAAATACTAGGTTCTCCTATTATCATCTGTGTCTGCGGATTCCACAGTATCTCACCAAACCTTAAAGTTACAAGAAAGTAAAATACTAGGTTCTCCTATTATCATCTGTGTCTGCGGATTCCACAGTATCTCACCAAACCTTAAAGTTACAAGAAAGTAAAATACTAGGTTCTCCTATTATCATCTGTGTCTGCGGATTCCACAGTATCTCACCAAACCTTAAAGTTACAAGAAAGTAAAATACTAGGTTCTCCTATTATCATCTGTGTCTGCGGATTCCACAGTATCTCACCAAACCTTAAAGTTACAAGAAAGTAAAATACTAGGTTCTCCTATTATCATCTGCGTTTGCGGGTTCCACAGTATCTCACCAAACCTTAAAGTTACAAGAAAGTAAAATACTAGGTTCTCCTATTATCATCTGCGTTTGCGGGTTCCACAGTATCTCACCAAACCTTAAAGTTACAAGAAAGTAAAATACTAGGTTCTCCTATTATCATCTGCGTTTGCGGGTTCCACAGTATCTCACCAAACCTTAAAGTTACAAGAAAGTAAAATACTAGGTTCTCCTATTATCATCTGCGTTTGCGGGTTCCACAGTATCTCACCAAACCTTAAAGTTACAAGAAAGTAAAATACTAGGTTCTCCTAATATCATCTGCGTTTGCGGGTTCCACAGTATCTCACCAAACCTTAAACTTACAAGAAAGTAAAATACTAGGTTCTCCTTTTATCACCTGTGTCTGTGGGTTCCACAATATCTCTCCAAACCTTATAGTTACAAGAAAGTAAAATACTAGGTCCTCCTATTATCATCCTCTTCTGCAGGTTCCACAGTATCTCACCAAACCTTAAAGTTACAAGAAAGTAAAATACTAGGTTCTCCTATTAGAAAGTAAAATACTATGTCCTCCTATTATCATCTATGTCTTCGCATTCCACAATATCTCACCAAACCTTAAAGTTACCAGAAAGTAAAATACTAGGTCCTCCTATTATCATCTATGTCTTCGCATTCCACAATATCTCAACAAACCTTAAAGTTACAAGAAAGTAAAATACTAGGTTCTCCTATTATCATCTGTGTCTGCGGATTCCACAGTATCTCGCCAAACCTTAAAGTTACAAGAAAGTAAAATACTAGGTCCTCCTATTATCATCTATGTCTTCGCATTCTACAGTATCTCAACAAACCTTAAAGTTACAAGAAAGTAAAATACTAGGTCCTCCTATTATCATCCTCTTCTGCAGGTTCCACAGTATCTCACCAAACCTTAAAGTTACAAGAAAGCAAAATACTAGGTTCTCCTATTATCAACTGTGTCTGTGGATTCCACAGTATCTCTCCAAACCTTAAAGTTACAAGAAAGTAAAATACTAGGTTCTCCTATTATCATCTGTGTCTGCGGATTCCACAGTATCTCTCCAAACCTTAAAGTTACAAGAAAGTAAAATACTAGGTTCTCCTATTATCACCTGTGTCTGTGGATTCCACAGTATCTCACAAAACCTTAAAGTTACAAGAAAGTAAAATACTAGGTTCTCCTATTATCATCTGTGTCTGCGGATTCCACAGTATCTCTCCAAACCTTAAAGTTACAAGAAAGTAAAATACTAGGTTCACCTATTATCATCCCCGTCTGCGGATTCCACAGTATCTCACCAAACCTTAAAGTTACAAGAAAGTAAAATACTAGGTTCTCCTATTATCATCTGTGTCTGCGGATTCCACAGTATCTCTCCAAACCTTAAAGTTACAAGAAAGTAAAATACTAGGTTCACCTATTATCATCCCCGTCTGCGGATTCCACAGTATCTCACCAAACCTTAAAGTTACAAGAAAGTAAAATACTAGGTTCTCCTTTTATCACCTGTGTCTGTGGGTTCCACAATATCTCTCCAAACCTTAAAGTTACAAGAAAGTAAAATACTAGGTCCTCCTATTATCATCTATGTCTTCGCATTCCACAGTATCTCACCAAACCTTATAGTTACAAGAAAGTAAAATACTAGGTCCTCCTATTATCATCTATGTCTTCGCATTCCACAATATCTCAACAAACCTTAAAGTTACAAGAAAGTAAAATACTAGGTTCTCCTATTATCATCTGTGTCTGCGGATTCCACAGTATCTCGCCAAACCTTAAAGTTACAAGAAAGTAAAATACTAGGTCCTCCTATTATCATCTATGTCTTCGCATTCTACAGTATCTCAACAAACCTTAAAGTTACAAGAAAGTAAAATACTAGGTCCTCCTATTATCATCCTCTTCTGCAGGTTCCACAGTATCTCACCAAACCTTAAAGTTACAAGAAAGTAAAATACTAGGTTCTCCTATTATCACCTGTGTCTGTGGATTCCACAGTATCTCTCCAAACCTTAAAGTTACAAGAAAGTAAAATACTAGGTTCTCCTATTATCATCTGTGTCTGCGGATTCCACAGTATCTCTCCAAACCTTAAAGTTACAAGAAAGTAAAATACTAGGTTCTCCTATTATCACCTGTGTCTGTGGATTCCACAGTATCTCACAAAACCTTAAAGTTACAAGAAAGTAAAATACTAGGTTCTCCTATTATCATCTGTGTCTGCGGATTCCACAGTATCTCTCCAAACCTTAAAGTTACAAGAAAGTAAAATACTAGGTTCACCTATTATCATCCCCGTCTGCGGATTCCACAGTATCTCACCAAACCTTAAAGTTACAAGAAAGTAAAATACTAGGTTCTCCTATTATCATCTGTGTCTGCGGATTCCACAGTATCTCTCCAAACCTTAAAGTTACAAGAAAGTAAAATACTAGGTTCACCTATTATCATCCCCGTCTGCGGATTCCACAGTATCTCACCAAACCTTAAAGTTACAAGAAAGTAAAATACTAGGTTCTCCTTTTATCACCTGTGTCTGTGGGTTCCACAATATCTCTCCAAACCTTAAAGTTACAAGAAAGTAAAATACTAGGTCCTCCTATTATCATCTATGTCTTCGCATTCCACAGTATCTCACCAAACCTTATAGTTACAAGAAAGTAAAATACTAGGTCCTCCTATTATCATCCTCTTCTGCGGGTTCCACAGTATCTCACCAAACCTTAAAGTTACAAGAAAGTAAAATACTAGGTCTCCTATTATCACCTGTGTCTGTGGGTTCCACAATATCTCACCAAACCTTAAAGTTACAAGAAAGTAAAATACTAGGTTCTCCTATTATCACCTGTGTCTGTGGATTCCACAGTATCTCACCAAACCTTAAAGTTACAAGAAAGTAAAATACTAGGTTCTCCTATTATCATCTGCGTTTGGGGGTTCCACAGTATCTCACCAAACCTTAAAGTTACAAGAAAGTAAAATACTAGGTTCTCCTATTATCATCTGCGTCTGTGGATTCCAGGGTATCTCACCAAACCTTAAAGTTACAAGAAACTAAAATACTAGGTTCACCTATTATCATCCCCGTCTGCGGGTTCCACAGTATCTCACCAAACCTTAAAGTTACAAGAAAGTAAAATACTAGGTCTCCTATTATCACCTGTGTCTGTAGATTCCACAATATCTCACCAAACCTTAAAGTTACAAGAAAGTAAAATACTAGGTTATCCTATTATCATCTGCGTCTGTGGATTCCACAGTATCTCACCAAACCTTATAGTTACAAGAAAGTAAAATACTAGGTTCTCCTATTATCACCTGTGTCTGTAGATTCCACAGTATCTCACCAAACCTTAAAGTTACAAGAAACTAAAATACTAGGTTCTCCTATTATCATCTGCGTCTGTGGATTCCAGGGTATCTCACCAAACCTTAAAGTTACAAGAAAGTAAAATACTAGGTTCTCCTATTATCACCTGTGTCTGTAGATTCCACAGTATCTCACCAAACCTTAAAGTTACAAGAAACTAAAATACTAGGTTCACCTATTATCATCCCCGTCTGCGGGTTCCACAGTAACTCACCAAACCTTAAAGTTACATTTACAATAAACTATAATGTTTGGTTTCCTTTCTAAAAGCTTTTTTTCTTTATTTCGACCAAATTCGCCATTCAACATGTATAATCGAAGTTTCTAATTGACTTGCATACAATTTCGATTTTCCCATTACATCTGCTTTATAGATTCGAAGTTCACTAACTTATAGGAAGCAATTTTTAAAGTTTTCATAATATTACTTTAGCTCTTTGTTTAAGACCCCTTTCGTCAACCAAGATGCTTTGAGCGGCTTACTTAATCTCTGTATACCTGCAATCACTGAAAGGAATTTACATCAAACATTGCGGTGCCGAAGTCTAAATATATGATATATATATTTTAGAATGAATTATTGCGGCGACCATGCAAGACCTCTGACAGGCGACGCCGCTACAAAGAATTTTGTCAAACTATACTGGAAGCATATATTGCACCCAAAGTTATTAATGTACAAAGTTTGTGTTCAGTGCTTTATCTGTCACACAAAATTTCCGACAAGAATTCTGAATGACAAACTCATTTGAAGAAAAGTTATATGATAAGCTCTCAGAAGCATAGTCGCAACATGAAATTAGAAGATGCCCAGGTGAACGATGTAGGCCTGTTAGGCCCTTGTCATTTATAGGTATATGAGTACAATCGTGCGTGACCCTTATGGGGCCAAATTTTGCGTCATTTGTACAGTTTCTTATTTTTAAAAGATTTATTGTAACGTCGTTTAATATACTAGTTAAGTATTGTTGCAGTCGAGCAGTAACGAGATTGGCGATGAGATTCCCGTACAAGAGTAAAAAGTTAAATCTCCATTTTCAGTTTCCAATAACAATCCATGTATCAATTCTTATATCCACCTCTTTATAAGGACTTCTAGTATAACTTTCACATGGAGTCCTTGGTTTATCTATTGATCTTCTATATTCAATAATACATACATTTTCTAAATGTTTACTCTCTCCGAGGAAGAAGCAGTACTAGAGACGACAAGCACGAACCTGAAGGTCATATTTGGTAATATTAATCTTGTATCAATTCCTTTTAATCATAATAAATCATATTATGTAGAATACAGTCCGTTCGAGAAACACTTACATAGAACCGATACCAACGTAGCCTGGCCTTCAGGCAACGACAATTATTTCATTTCATGCAATGATAATATCTATAAACACCCACATTAATTCAAAGTCTATCATCAGGTATGAAACTAATAAATCAGTTTATAATAAATACTTATTAGTAACATTACAGAGATTCTTAAAAAAATAAAGCAGCATATCAATATTGTGATTTTTGTATAATTTTGAAGTAAGCAATAAGCTTCTTCGTCTTTTTTTTAAAGGTTTTTCTTTGAAAAATCATCTTAACTGCGTCACTTAAAATACTGAAAAAATCTTAGAAATACCGTACCAAGGAGGTGTTTCGAAGTGTAAATGTTTTGATATTGACCATGTATTCAGTTAAATGTAGATGCGCTAAAGTTGTAATGAAGTGAAATGAGATGATATTTATGCCATATTTTGTAAGGTTTTAAGAACGATGATTCAACAACTGTCCGGGACTATTTTTCAAACACGCCGGGACTACTTTCCAGATGTTACAATACGCCATTTTCTCCTTGCTAAAACACGACACAGACTAAACATGTCAATAAGGCTCCCTATAGAAAATTTGTTTATTTAGGGATCTCTATTGCCGTGTAAACAAAGCTCAAATATCAATTTCGTTTATTTCGAAATAAAAATATTTCGCACATTGAACGGTGGATTAAACATTTGGCATTCGGTAATGTGAAAAAGCGGGTCGTGTGATGTTTCAGTATGACTACTGAGTATTGTACATTGTATTCAGAAACATGGAACAAAAAAAAAAAAAAAAACCCAAACAAACAAACTATATAGCAAACAAAAAATAAACAAACAAAAAGCAAAAAACAAAAACAAAACAAACAAACAAACAAACAAAAAACAGAAAACAAGAAGTTTTACTTTTGAATAACATAAAATAAAACAAATCTAAAGGATATGTTATATCAGCATAAAAATAGAAAATTATCTGTATTCTATATCCACTTAATTGTGGGCAAAGTGGAGAAAATCGCAATTATATACAACCCCTGTCATGTTAGTCCCATTATGCAAAGATAGATAACTCGTCACTAAAACACTACAGTAGTTTTGGTGTCCTTGCAACATGGCCGAAAAATGTCAAATGAAATATTAATGCACAGTCATACATAATGTACACTTTTGAATCTATACTACTAAAGGAACGAATTAGCAGATTATCCGTCGAAACGAAGAGGACAGAGATAAATGGTGTGATATGAAGATATAACATATGATATGACAATGTGAAATTGATAATTGTTTAGAAGAAATTATTTCTACTCATTAATTACGTCTCACCGTTTTCCTAAATCAAATCTGAGAAAATCTAAAATTCAAAACCGGCGACGGACACTAGTCATTAACTTCATATTTTCCACTGATTTATACTCCCTTTCTAATGCCCGACATTTTAAGTATCATAGATTTAGTAAGGCGATTCTTGCAAGACATTTCTGATGTTAGTAGGAGGATGATTTAATTTAAAACTCCATATTCGTTTTCAGACATTTACGACCTACAATCGTACAAGAGAACATTTGAGATAAAGGTTTCATTGCTCAGTTGATAAAGCGGCGGATATCTTTCCAGACATTCTATCCAAAAAGTCCAGGTTCGCGTCCCGTCGAGGGCGGACGTTCTGAAATAAATTTATGTTTTATATCTGTGTTTTCTGGCTCTATTTCTTTAATACTCAATGCATTCTAAATTATCAATTGCATGCTATTTTTCCCTTGACGTTTTCCATTGACTCCATGTCAGACTTGGATGCGGACAATTTCCAAATATATTTTTTTTTTTTCATTTTTGTATACTTAAAATGTGTAACCCCTCCCACATGTGGGGTTCCGGGGAAGGGTGGGGGGCTTCCCCGGAAAATTGTGAAATGCTGCATTTTTTTAAATATATTTTACAATCTTACTTGCTATGAAGATTGACGTAAAAAGTTGCACATAAATCTACATAATACACCTTTCCCGAAAATTAATGGTGGTTTATGATTAAGAAGTCTCACTTTTGATATGTTTAAATTTATTCCATCCTGGATTTCTTAAAAGTGTAAAGAAGCGTTACAAATATTTCAAGTAATACAAAATATATACACTGTTAAAAACTGACAATTGTCTTAACATCTTGACGATTTTTATGGGGTTCGAAGGGGCAAAGCCCCAGAAAAAATAGTTTAAAGGAGATGATTTTTAAGTCAAAATTATCAACCTTTGGAAACTTTAGATGGGCGGATGGGTGTCGGATACGCCTCTTTTAAATCTACGGATGCTATTAGTAGACAGTTTATAGGTTTACGATCTATCCGGAAAATTTATGTGTAGGTATACGCCTCTGAATTGACATTTTTTTCCGCGCTTGCGCGAGTCCTTTAAATTTTCTAGTAATAAATAATAATGACGCATTTCATAGTAATAAAGATTTTCCAGAAATCAGCGATAAATAATTAATAAGGGCTCTTTGAATTAATATACAGAAATCTGAAATTTTTAATTGAAAATACAGTTTTCTGTTTTAAAACGTCAATTTTTCTCTTCGTATTTACCAAAAATAAAACAAAACAAAAACAAACAAACAAACAACAAACAAAACATTTTCCGTCAGCAGAAGGCGTCAATATAGGCAAATGGACAAACGCCTTTGAGAAACTTCTTCGTATCATCGAACCTAAAGCATCAGAATGGTCGATCTAGAAGGATAAGAAGTCTTCTTATTCTGCTCCCACTCCGAAGTCAAATTTCGACGCGTTTGTGAGTGCTGTTGAGATTATCTTCTTTAACTCATTTGTGTCAGGTGTTTGGGTTTGACTGTAAGTGTTTTGAATATTTTCCCCTGACATGATCGCCATAGCAATTTCTATATAGACATAACCTCAGACAGTGCATGTATTTTAGATATTGTTTTAATTTTCGTGCATGAACATCGACGGCGGGTGCGGCTAGCCAAACAGGGGATGCTTACTCATCCCGGGCACCTGGTCCCACCTCTGGCGTGCTGAGTGTCTGCTCTGTTGTGAGTGCTGTTGAGATTGTCGTCAGTAATTTTCGAATTATTTCTTATTTGAAAGAAAGGATGGGATCTCCAACAACACTCGGTTGCAGCAGTCACAGCAAAACCCCAAAGCAACTTATGCAAAAACACAGCACAGCAAGAGACACAAAAGGAACATCAAACACAAAATACCACACATAAACCAAACCGGTGCCGACTAGCGTAACAAATAATTTGGTTATCCGGATTAAGTGCGCACATCCCTCCTAATTTTCCGGTTACCAGTAAGTCTATGACTAATTAAACGGTTCTGTGCTTCATTTATAATATATTAGTCACATTTACGAGTGAAAAAGTCTATGATCTTTCTTTTGTTATGTAAAAGGAGAGAAATTTTCATCTTGTCAAGAACCGCATTGGGCATTTTTATGAATCTTGGTTGGGATAAAGCATTTATAATCCGCCACAAGTTTTGTTGTTTTTGGACTTGATCCGTCAAAAGATGACACCACCACAGACATAAGTGTTGTTGACTTTTTGACTTAATCCGTCCAATGATGGAACCACCACAGACATAAGAAAGTCACGACTATTTTCATTATAAACTTAAAAAGAGGATAAGCTCTGTTACCACCAAAATTCTGGCGCCACGGCATCTCGTGGATTTCATGATTTTCTGCATATTGGGTATATATTATGTCCTGATTGTAAAAATTAAGGTTTTCGGTCATTGTAAGTTCCGGTTGCCACGGCAACGGGATCAGTCTTTTCGTGCCACTGTAAAGACTGTGAAGTAACCTACTTTTAGATATTTTGTTGCCATGGATACCATTGCAGCAGATATTTCATTTTTTTGTACATTTTGCGCGTCTTGACCTCCTTTCTGACAAAATGCACTCCGTTTTATGACAGATATTACAGGACGCTTGCTGTGCCCAGCCAAAAGAAGTAAAATTCAAGTCATAAGTGAAGGTAAAGTTAGGGGTCATTTTTATGTGATTTTTTACCGTTTTCAGTGTCAGTTATAATTATATGCAGACCTCTGTGATACCTCTGATTGGTTATTATTAAAAGTAACATTTCTTAAAAATGTAATGAAAGAAAACAGAAGTTGGGATCATTGAGCTCTTCTTCTCAATTTTGACGTCAAAAACCGTTGCTATGACAACTTTAAGCGTTAAAGCTTGAAATAAGTAACTTTCAAAGTGGATTTTTCTCCTAATAAGTACTACTTAATTATGACCGTGAAAATATACATATGAACTGATAAGACTCTTTCATTTAATTTTATAACCTGAAAATTTCCAAGGTGATTGACTTGAATGATAAATATGGAAAAAAAACCATATCCTTATCAAGTACAAAATTGTTAATCGAAAAATCATCTAACCAAGGGCATACAAAACCAGGATATAATCAAAAGTAAGGCAAAGGAACAGAAATAAAAAAAATCTACCATATGAAGAGAAGTGAACTCGCTGCGAAGGCGTGAGACCAGTGAAGTTCAAGGTTATTAATTTTCTTAACTTAGACTAAAAGATCTTCTAAAATCCCTAAGATTTTTCTGATTTTTGTCATAAATTTGTAGCATTTTCTTTTTGGATTTTCCAATAACTGATTTATATATTGAAAGATGACGGATTTTAAAAAGAAATTCCCTGATTTCATTGACATTTTATATTCAAGTATAATCTTTTTGTTCAATCGAAAAAAACTAAGAATTTTACTTTTCATGCTTTCTTTTGTTGATATCCACACCTCAATTTCAGAAGGTCAAAGAGTTGATTGAACTCTTTTAGTTATCATAAGAAATGATGATCATATCCATTATTTTGTTGTATATAGCCGTTTAATTTGTGTCAAATGGCTCTTTTTATTATTCATCCTTTTATTACTACGAAAAATCACAATTTTGGTAAATCTGTTCAATTACAATTCCGTGACCTTGAAAATACAATGCATGACCTTGAACAAGTATTAAAGTAATCTCTACATTGATTTGTCTCCAGTAGATATATGAACGAGGCTTTGTTTTAATATCACGTATGGACAGTTTAAAATAGACCCATAACGTACCCATTATAGCAACAACATTGTCCTAAATGTTGCCATGGTTCCCATATTTAATGCAGTTTCCAGCCAAAGAGATACAAGATCCCAGTCAACTTTTTACATTTTCTTTTAGTTCAGCTACAATATATATTGGATATGTAACAGAAAAACTCAAAAAACGTTTGTTTTTATGAAATTTTTCACTGTGAAAATACACAAAAACAAGCAAAATTGGGTCTCTCCAAGCAAAACATTGAAGGCTTTAAAACCTTATTTTGGCACTCTATTTGACCACTTATACAAGAGGCATAGCAATAAAGCGATAAAATCATTTTAGACATTCATAACAAAGAGGATTGAAAGAAAAAATCAAGATAATGTACCCTTTTCCATGGCAACAAAGGTTACAAAACGCTTAGTCTTATGAAATTTCCAAATGCTTCAAACTATTGAGATGATTACTATGGCAACAACACTCTTTCTACAAACGAAAGTTAATTTTCATCCTAGCACTCCATTTTGAACTTCCAAACCAAAAATTGCCAGAATCTATGACATGTGCCAACGTGTCATTGAAGTTTTTTTAGTTCTTTCAGAATGTTCTTCACTTTGTCACAAATGTAAGAGAAATACTACCTAGAGAAATACAACCTAGTAATTTCTTAGGTATTAAGCTGAATGTATACTCTTTAGAACTTATCCCTCGAACTTCATGTTACTGCCTCAGAATATCATTGACCTTAGATATTTTATAAAATGTATGTGGATAATGATAAAATTGAAATCCAATCCAAAACAATTGCAAGCCATATTTCACCGTTCTGACTTTTTCATAAAATTAATGAAAATACAATACGTACGACCTTTCGTTTTCTCAATGGTGCCATCAGATCCTTTCTTTTCAATATTTTTAGGACATATTACACTGTATGTTTCAAAAAATTGTTACTAGTAAGTATATCTCTGTCAATTAGCCCTTAATTTTGATGACTTGCGAGCTTTTGTATAAAAGAGTTTGGTATACACGGCAGAAGGAAAGGAGGGGATTTTTAGCAAGACTCTATGCAGAAGCAAGGGCAAAACAAAGAAACACTCCATGTAAAATCAGAGTAGACATACACGACAAGAGACGCAATTTTAAAGGGACAAGGAAAAGCAAATATGACATCATAACACCAAGAACAAAAGACTACATATAAAATCAACGAGACCAATGGGCAGTATTTGCCGACTAAGCACGGCCATCTGCCACCTTTGTATGTAGCAATGTTTTAGTTACCTGGATTACATGCCCATAATCCTTCCATTATTCCGATTACCAAGAGGTCTCGAAGAATGCGCCGTTTGTATAAATTACAGGGATATGTACGAACATATCCAACTCGCCGTAAGATGACCACAAAACAAGAAAGCACTACGCAGGGACCCAGAAAAGACGTTCTAGTAAGACATAGATGAATATGTAAATAGATGTAAAAACAGAGGGCATTCGAAAAACATTCCGTGCTTTGCCGACTAGAGCGAGCTTATGCATGCAATCACCCTAGAAGTGCGATCGACATTCGGAGAGGATAGCTGGTCGGGGTCAATTGTAACAAACATCAGATCTTTATCGCACTTATTCAGGGTGGAGGTACTTACAATTATTTTTGTTAATTTCATGGTTAATGAGCGAAACTTGGAGTAACACTAAGACTTTGGAATTGGAATGGGCTTTGGGCTTCCTTTTTGGTTCCACCTACTTGTATATTATACTTGCATTAGATATGTAACATGATTCATGTAATATTTGAACGTAATTAATACGGCGCGTTCTAACAGCGCCACCTATAATGCATTCTACAATGCCTTCCGCTTCTGGAGTGGACCTTGTTCATTAGATAAGTTGTCCGTCGTGTTTCTGTGTGGTTACCTATTGTTTCCGTCTGTTTGTCCGATGTTCATTAGATAAGTTGTCCTTCGTGTTTCTGTGTGGTTACCTATTGTTTCCGTCTGTTTGTCCGATGTTCATTAGATAAGTTGTCCGTCGTGTTTCTGTGTGGTTACCTATTGTTTCCGTCTGTTTGTCCGATGTTCATTAGATAAGTTGTCCGTCGTGTTTCTGTGTGGTTACCTATTGTTTCCGTCTGTTTGTCCGATGTTCATTAGATAAGTTGTCCGTCGTGTTTCTGTGTGGTTACCTATTGTTTCCGTCTGTTTGTCCGATGTTCATTAGATAAGTTGTCCTTCGTGTTTCTTTGTGGTTACCTACTGTTTCCGTCTGTTTGTCCGATGTTTCTTTTCGGGTTAGAAATTTCTGTTTTGAATTTCAGATTTCGTTAGCCTTTCGATTGTTGGTTTTGGAATTTGGTTTACGCTTTTGTGTTTTGCTTTCATTCACTGATTCTCAAATGAGGTTTTGACAGGTCCCGTTATGGAAGTGATAGTGTAATTCTTAAGAATGTCCTTGTACAAGGCTGAAAATTGGCCAAGTATCATGCTGAATGTCCGTCTGGTAAGAGCAGGATCATATTTATGGTATAAAAGGCATACGATCATTTTGACGTAATTTTACAGACAATCTGTGTACCCTTAATCCTACAAATTTTGTTCATTATATATATGTCATCATAAAAGGCAGGCTGTGAAATACATGTATTCCGGTGCTTGTATAGATCCAAACTTCAAAAGAAGCTGCGAGAATTTTTTGTGAAATTTCCAGAGAGTTTAAACTAGTCTATGAAAGCTTAAAGCTAGACTTTCTTGGTAATGTGAAAATTTCTACTTTTAAAAAAACATTAGTACATGCTCTAACGTACGTATGGGTTGAGACATAGGAATATCGTATGGTACATGTAGCCTGAGAACATCTTTACTTTGTTGAATCTTAAATCATCTGTTTGCCATACCCACTCGTATGAAACTTTCCGTTTATAAATTTTATGATCAGATCCAAAAATGATTTTTCTGTGTTTGTAACGTTTGCTTTGTTTAGTGTAACTTCATGCTGATAAATTTCACTCTTATATTTTTCAAAATACAGGGTTGTCAAAAGTCAGAATACCATCTAGGTACCTAGCAGCATCGTTGGAACATTTTAAATGATCAAATTTTCTTTGCTTTTAAAGGCTTTGCATACTTTTTCATAAGTGCAAAAAATAAATCTGCAACAAGAGGAAAACAACTGGTACCCATAGGTACGGCAGAAGTTATTCTTATTTAAAATGCATGCCGCCGAAGAAAAATCAAATATCGGTAAACTTATCCCACAGTTTTTGTGCTTTTCTTGAAAATGCATTAATCTTAGATTCACATTTCCATTATTTTTTCAACTTTTTCACGATAAGACGATTGCCATCTGATTAATATCTGAAACACGTGTCTGATGCATGAAAATTGAAATTTCTTCAAGAAGGTATAAAGTTGGAACGCTTCCATATTAATTAGTTGGACTATAAGACAAAATTATTTAGAGAGTTCGGGCAGCATCCCCTAAGATAACCTCTTAATTTTTAATTTACGTTGAATGTATCTAAAATAACAAGGGATCCCGGTCCTTGGTATTGGGGTATTGGATATTCTAATGCACTCCGTTTGTAACGCGCATTCTGATTGGTTGAGCGATGAAAAAACTGCAAGGGGATTCACGTTTCACTGCAGTTTTTGCTATGACGTCATGCGTTCCTATGGCGACGTCGTTAAAAGCAGACGTTTTCTGGCTCCTTACTGACCAAAGCATTAGAATAGGGTTACCATACTGATGTTTTACAAAAACTGACAGGGTATCGGCGAATCCCCTGTCAGAAATATCCGTTTTACCGCTCGGATGACGCCTCGCGGTAAAACTCAATTTCTGACAGGGGATTCGCCGATACCCTGTCAGTTTTTGTAAAACACACGCATGGTAACCCCTAATTTGGACGCCAAATTCAATTTTTCTCAAAATTTCTGAGATTATATATTTCTTTTCTGTCCTTGATTATACAAACTTACATTTGATTCTATCTACAGGAAAATTTTTCTACGAGACTTTGAAATATGCATTAATCGACGTTTTCGTGAATTTCTTGATCACGTCATAATATTAAAAATGTAAAATTTTCAGTTCTCGTAAAGCTATAGAATATTAATTTTGATTTAATTTCCAAAATCTTTATAAATGTATTGTACTTACATATGGAAAAGATGAGACGAATTGTATTTTGAAAAATCAAATTCAAGGAATTGTGGTCCCCCCGCTTTTGGGTGTTTGTCTTTAAAGAATGTTTACAGACCCCCCCCCCCCCTTCTTTAGTTTTCATAATATATGTCATATATTATCAAAATTCTAAATATGAAAGATTAAACTCCAAGTAAAGGTCAAAGGGTCCAAACTTTCGTTTTGTTACCAAGGGACAGGGCTTATGAAAAGTAATATGTATGCACATGTGAAATATTAAAGTCCTATCATTTAAAGTACCATCCAATTCTTATGGTCGAGGTTGAAGTTTTTAAATGTGGGTCAATATCCATGCACGAGGACACAAGGTCCGAATGTTGTTACCAACGGAAAGGTCTTGTCACAAGGAATACATATGTGAAATGTGAAAGCCCCATCACTTTCCGTTCAAAAGTAATGGTCAAGGTTAAAGTTTTTGAAAAGTATGTCAAACTCCAATGTCAAGGTCACAAGGTCAAAAATTTTGGTCTCCATGGAAAGATCTTTTCACAAGAAATACACATGTGAAATATCAAAGCCCTATCACTTTCCATTAAAAAGTTATGGACAAGGTTATAGTTTTTTGAAAAGTAGGTCAAAGTCCAAGGTCAAGGTCACAAGGTCAAAAATTTTGGTATCCATGGAAAGGTCTTGTCAAAAGGAATACACATGTGTAATATGAAAGCCCTATCACTTTCCATTCAAAAGTTATGGTCAAGGTTAAAGTTTTTGATAAGTAGGTCAAAGTCCAAGGTCAAGGTCAAAAGGTCAAAAATTTTGGTATCCATGGAAAGGTCTTGTCAAAAGGAATACACATGTGTAATATGAAAGCCCTATCACTTTCAATTCAAAAGTTATGGTCAAGGTTACAGTTTTTGATAAGTAGGTCAAAGTCCAAGGTCAAGGTCAAAAGGTAAAAAATTTTGGTATCCATGGAAAGGTCTTATCACAAGGAATACACATGTGTAATGTGAAAGCCCTATCGCTTTCCATTGAAAAGTTATGGGCAAGATTAAAATTTTTAATAAGTAGGTCAAAGTCCAAGGTCAAGGTCACAAGGTCAAAAATTTTGGTATCCATGGAAAGGTCTTGTCACAAGGAATACACATGTCAAATATCAAAGCCCTATCACTTACCATTCAAAAGTTATGCACAAGAGGTTAAAGTTTTTGTGACTGACGGACAGACGGACGGACGAACCGGTTTTAATGTCCCCGCGCTTTCGCGAAAGCGGGGGACAACAAAGGCAGGATACTGGAATAAAAGATGACACTGTCGCTCAAAAATGTCAATTTCGAGCCAATTTACTGTAGTTGATAATTAATTAATGAACTTAATTATGAGTAATTCTGTGGATGATTTCATGATTAAATGAGAAAAATTAAATTTGGGATTAGAATATTACAAAGCTTCATATTTTCCAAGTTTTCTTTTAAAAATCGTCCTTTTCAATGAAGTGACATCCGCTTTTCTGCAACGATAGTTTGTCATAGAATTCACTGGGACGAAGATTGAATTTTCTATAGTATATATCCAAAGTTTCAATGCAATACGTTTGGTATTAATGTTTTCATTACATTTCGAATGCGAAGGTTTGTGACGCCTTTTTCATCGATAACGTCGATATTTGCTTATTGATAAATCTCTCAAAGTCCACAATTTCATAAATCGCCATAATTTCTTCAAATGACGCTGGAAATTATTCAGACTTCATCAGGATACTCAAATGTGTATATAAATCAGCGTATCAAATGGTTTAAGGTAGTTTAAAGACTGTACTTTTCCTAGGAAGTGAGAAAACAAATAATGCCGCCGCCATCTTGGTGTTCAAACCCTCCGTAGAGCGACTGTAAAAATCGAGTTTATGGATTTTCTCAAAGTAATGAAAATGCTTTTGAATCGAAAGAAATTTGTTTTAACTTTAATTTCCAAACCCAGGGTTGCTCAGACATTACCTTAGACATTAAACACCAGCACTCAGTGAAGGAAAGCCGAAACCAGACTCCAAAAACCACCACAATGGAAATGCTTTAAACAGAACTTTTCCACGCGAGAAGAAAAAAAATGGGCAAACAGATGGAGGCAATGACGCAGACCCACAGGGCAACTTATGTAATGAACAATTTCTAGAGTCGAATGCAAGTACGGAATGTATCATAGAAAGCACTATAGGTGACGCTGCTTAAACATGTTATCATAGAAACGAACACAAACTGTGTCCAATGTAAATGCTAATGTTTTATTTGCATAGACTCAAAAATGTAACTTATCATTGAATTTGAAAAAAAAAAATGCCAAAATCTATATTAGTGGAGTGCCTTATGTAAGAAAATAAGCTGCCGTGGGAATTTTATGATTAAAGCAAACCACTATGATAAAGATATCAACTATGGGCTAGTATTACAGAAAAAGTTTGATAGACCTCTGAGATATGTGGCAGTTGCGATATTTTGGGGGTAAAACACCCTTTCATGAAAAACTGGAAATAATTTATAACTTTTGCATGAAAAATGTTAACAAAACTAAAAAGATGTAAATATACTTAAATTCTGTTGTTTTTTCGAATAAAATAAGTTTCAAATTCAAATTTTGATATCAAATGTGGTTTTTCGGGCAAAAAACCCTTTTCTAGGCTAAAATCGTGAAAAATTGGAAATAATTTATAAATTTAACGTATTAACTGATTTCAAAAATTAAAAGATGTTATCATATTTAATTTCTGATGTTCTTTTGAATGAAATGAGTTTTCAATTCAGATTCTTATATTAAATGTGTTTTTTTGGGAGAAAATTCCCTTTTCTAGGCCAAAATCATGAAAAATTGGAAATGAATAATAACTTTTACATGAAAAATGATGACAAAAATTAAAAGATGTTAATGTACAAAATTCCTTATGTTCTTTCCATTAAAATGAGTTTCCAAATCGAATTCCTATGTCAAATGTGTTTTTTGGGGGCAAAAACCCATTTTCTATGCAAAAATCATGGAAAACTGGAAATAATTTATAAGTTTTGCATTAAAAATGATAACAGAAATTAAATGTACTTAGTTTCTGATGTTCTTTCATATTAAAGAAGTTTCAAATTCGAATTCCTACAACAAATGTGGTTTTGGGGCGAAAAAGCCCTTTTCTAGGCTAAAATCATGAAAAATTGGAAATAATATATAACTTTAGCATATATACTGATTTCAAAAATTAAAAGATGTTTATATATTCAATTTCTAATGTTCTTTCACATGGAATGAAATTTCAATTCAAATTCTTATGTTGAATGTGTTTTTTGGGAGAAAATGCCCTTTTCAAGGCGAAAATCATGAAAAACTGGAAAAGGTTCATAACTTTTGCATAAAGAATAGTAACAAAGTTTAAAGATGGTTATGTACTTTATTTCTTATGTTCTTTCAAATGAAATGAGTTTCCAATTTGAATTCCTACATCAAATGTATTTTAAGGGGGCAAAAATCCATTTTCTATGTTAAAATAATGATAAAACTGGAAATAATATATAACGCTTGCATA